>CM035806.1:118643893-118667114 GCA_020466095.1 Chlorops oryzae
TTCTCGGCTATTCCCGGCTTCCCGAAATACACTTCCTGAGCTATTTACCAATGGTAGATTGCTATTGTTTCCATTTGCTTAGTCAACAGCTACACGCTTAGGCTTCCGAGGCATGTTCCTCGGGTCGCATGGTTGAGGTAGAAGTTGGACAAAAAAAAATCCAAAAAATCCAAAAATAATTTTGCCTTGGGTTCTGATGCAGATACCTAAGGACAGTAGTAACATCCGCTGGAGCGGAGAATTTCCATGGACCTTGATGCCTTTGAATAAGGTTTGGCCTGTGCAAAAGTTACGTTATAGCATGACCGGAAGTATTATTTTACACGTGTGATGGACTGAACTTACCGAGTCCAAACGGAAGTAAAACCAGGATTACAGAACCAAAATCCACTCGTTTATATTATATGGTAACATATAAAGTATTTCCCGAGAAATTTAATAAATAGTTTTTTTTTTCTATTTTGGGAAAGAAACTAAATCGACTTCCTTTTTTTTTTTTAAACTTTTTTGTTTAGCACACACTTCAACTTATTTTCTCGTATGACTATCAGGAACTGATTTAGCAACTGAATTCTGATCAGCGAGACACCTACTGCATTCACCTGTGACTGAAAAATTCCGCAATAAGCTCTTATAAAATTGTTGTTGGGAAGAGTTCCCCAAATCTTTCAATTCCTGACTGCAGTGTGCCTATACCTATGTATATTATTCCATATGGGTCTACGTTTTAGTGATTAATTGCCTCTCCTCTTTCTTTGGATAATTGAAAATCTCTTATACATAATGATACCAACTACTCTTACTAAATCAGTAGTAGTGCTGATTTTTAGATGGCAATACTGATTTTTAGGAGTGCTGATTTCAGTACTCTTATTTTTTATCGATAGTGCTGAATAGTACTGATTTCTAATTGTTGACCTTTTTCACCCGCCGAGCGCGTTTTCGCAAAGGTAAAAAAATTTGGAAAGTGGAATCAACGCGCTTAAAAGTGTCCACTTTGGACGCAGTTATCCAAGTGAAATGCAACATTCAATGGAACTGTATTGAGTTTTTTGATTTTTTGAAAAATGAGCCAAATTTGTTAGATCAAATTATGAAGACAGCGAAGTACAGTACGAAAGCAGTCGTAGCCCCAAACAAGGTGGGAATGAGGGGCGCAACGATAACTTCACCGACCGAAGTTTTGTACGGCAGTGATGTAGTAGAGGAAGAAAGTGATGTTGTGTAAGGCAAATAAAAGAATGCTTTCATCCTAGTGTAATGGAGTTGTGTTGTGTTTCTTTTGTGTTAAGAGAATGATATGGAAATTCGAGATTGCGGTTTTTGTGATTGTTTTGTCAACACACGCACAAAAATGAGGGGAACCTTTTTTTTTCTTCTAATTCAGAAAGCGGTGTAGTTTTTCCAAAAATTTTTGGATTTTTGTACTGATTTATGCTGATTTTTCATATCTCTTTATAGTGCTGATTAATGCTGATTTTTTACATCACTTTTTCTCTGATATGCTGATTTACAGCAAAAAATAAATGGTACCATTACTTATACATATTTTCTGTACTACGCACATTTCCCAGTAAACATTTTTTTTTTTTTTTTTTTTTTTGAAACGAATAGAAATCAAACGAAATAACTCGTAAAACTAAAAAGGATGTCTTTTAACCCAGTACAGAGCGTAGACTTAACAGAAAGTAAGTAAAAGTTGGAAAAGAAGTAGAGTATGTATGTTAACCACGTTTATACGTAATATACGAAATTAAATGTGAAGGAAAACCAGGCGAAAATTGCGACAAAATATATGTTGGTACAACGAAAAATAAATTAAAAACGAGGATGGCAGGACACAAAACAGACATCAGAACGAAAAAGGAAAATAATGCACAAAAAACAGCCCTTGCGGCCCACTGTAAAGATCATGATCATTTACCCAATTTTAACACTGTGCGAATTTTACAAAGAGAGGAAAAATACAACAAAAGACTATCGCTAGAAATGCTACATATCAAGAACATACCAATAGACAAGCGCATTAATTACAAAACAGACACCGAAAATATAGTACACAGTTACATTCACCTGTTTTACAGAAGAACGTCGATAGGCAATGACCTATCATTGTTTAATTGTTGTTTTTTGTTATTAATTTAAGAAAACAGAATATGCGAGTGTTGTTATTTGTGATATGTATTTGGTTTTTGTTTATTTATAAACAATACATTTTTTTCATTGTTAGCCCTGAAGAAGTCTTCGGTATGAAGACGAAATGTCGGAAATAAAATAAAAAGCATGAATTAAAAATGCTTATGAAAGTTGACCTCAAGCTCGAATAAATTCAAAAAATCATTTAAGATTTATAGCATTGACAGACATATGGTGTAAAGTCTATAGAGTTCACACTACAATGAAAGAAGTCTATGTTGGGGTGACACACTACAATTGATTGTGGATTTCTATTGTGGACTTCTTTAAAACAGCTGATAATTTAAAATTAAAACAACAACAAAAACAATAAAACCATTTTGGTAGCATTAAGCCTCGATTTTATCTCAAAAGAATCCATGAAAAAATCGTGTTTGTTATTTAAATCCATACGATGGAATTAATTTCATGCATTTCGCATAAATTACTTGAAACAAGAAATTTAAACATCTGGTTTCCGATAAAATAATCGATTATTCGTTTAATTTTGTGCAGCGTTACCATATCAATCTAAGAAGTCCACAATAAATCCTCCCTTTCAATGTAGTGTGAAGTCTATAAGAAGTCTATGTTGGCTACGATAGACTTTTGAGAAATACCTATGTGTGTCACCTAGACTTCACACCATCATGGTGTAAAATACCTATGTCTGTCAGTGCTATTAGAGAAAGGTCGAAAAATAAACAAACATAATTTGTTGCAAATATGTAGATCTTGGAAAGGAAAATGAAAAAGGTTCGAACTCTTGCGAGACTCCATCTGTAAATTTTGTAAATGTAAATTTTCAGATGTTTGGAACTATTTTGACCTATCAGATAATAAAAAATTTTAAGTAATAAACGGTTCGGAATTTTCACTTTTATTTCAATCGCTTTATTTTGTATATTCTATACGTATTTCGGCGAATTCGCTTCCGCCTTCATCAGGATGATTCCTAATTCTGAATTAGGAATCATCCTGATGAAGGCGGAAGCGAATTTGCCGAAATACGTATAGAATATACAAAATAAAGCGATTGAAATAAAAGTGAAAATTCCGAACCGTTTATTACTTAAAAGTTTTTCAACGCAGCAGACTCGCAAATCATATCACATAAAAAATTTGCTAAGTGTCGAGCAGGCCAAAAATATTATAAAACAAGCGGCAATACAAGCAATCTCTTTGACCATTTGAACAGAGCGCATCCAAATTTTCGTTGTTCTGAAAAACAGCCATTGCAGCCAAAAATATCATCCTTTATTAAAAATCACGAAGGCTATGATGTTAATTCTAAACGGAAGCTCGTACTGGATAATGCACTGATGCGAATGGTGGCAACTGATGTTCAACCGTTCTCTATCGTTGAGGACCAAGGTTTTAGAGAATTCATAAAAAAAACATGATCCTAGGTACAATCTTCCGTCTCGAAATACTTTAAAAATCGTTCATATGGCGGATATGTATAAAACCATCAGAAAAAGTTTAAAGCAAATGTTTGAAAAGGTTGATTTTGTGCAATAAGTACGGACTGCTGGACATCGAGAGCAAATGAAGGATATCTGACTATTGCGTGTCATTTTATCACAAAAGACTTCAAACTTTGCACGGCAGTTTTATCCACCAAGCCTCTTATTGACCACAGTAACCGCTCTGCTGAAAATATTGCAGCGTCCTTACGCGAAGCCTTTGAGGAATGGGATATTATGAGCAAGGTAGTGAGTATTGTCACAGAAAATGCCAAATCGATGATTAAGGCATGTGAAATAGTTCAACAAAAAACATCTTCCATGCTTTGCTCATTCGTTAAACTTAGTGGTGCAAGATTGTTTAGCGGAAGAAGCAATCAAAAGTGTGTTGGTAAAATGCAAACGGATCGTCCAATATTTTAAATCTGCTACAATTGCATATGAAAAGCTAATAGCAGCGCAAGGGGTTGTAAAGCCATACAGTCTTATTCAAGAGGTACCCACAAGGTGAAATAGCGCATAGCATTTGATTGAACGAATTTTGATTGTGAAAGATTTAATATCTACTATACTGCTAAACACATCAAAAGCACCAGCAATGTTAACGGCGTTAGAAGTAGTCCTCATCCGAGATTTGACGAAACTGCTTTCAGCATTTGACAGCGCTACCGTTGAATCATCATCCAGTCAAAAAGTTACCATTTCTTTAATAATACCTCTTATATGTGGGCTTTTGCAAAACTTAGAAAAATCGTCAGCATAAATGAAAACCACAGAGGGGCTAGCCGCTTGTAAATTTTTAAAGGAAAAGTTAATTAAAAGACTCTCCTTCTATGAAGAGCGCACGGCAACAAGACTTGCCACTTTACTTGATCCGCGTTTTAAGAAGGAAGGGTTCAAGCTAATTTCAAATGCTGACCAAGGGACAAAAATATTAGAGAATGAGGTAGCACGTATTTGCAGTGCAATTTCTACGCCTCAACCTACAGAAACGCCAACACCAAAAGACAAACAGGATGACCAGGACCTATTTCAATTTCTGGATGATAAAATTGCGAACAAAACTAAAACAAGCCGATCGCCATAATAAAAATTCGACAATATTTCGAACTAGAGAACGCGACAAAACAATCTAATCCTTTGGAATTTTGGAGAGTAATATTTTCAATAACTATGTATTTTATGTAAGTAATTTAAAGTTTTTATTTCTTGCAGCAAAATGAAAACAGTTTAAAAGAGCTAAAGAAATGCGCACTACAGTATTTTTCTATACCAGAAACATCCACAGAAGCCGAAAGGATGTTCAGCAAGGCGGGATTTATTGTTTCAGAAAGGCGATGTGCTCTTAAGCCCAAAAATGTGGATATGATACTTTTTATTAACAAAAATTACTGGTTATCCGAGTGATTTTATAGTATGTACAAGTTTTTATAACACAACGGATGATCTCAAAGAGAAACTGATATTAATTTGTTATTTTTTTTTTACATTTAAAGTGTGTTCTGTTGAAAACAGTTTTTGTTTTTAAAATATTTTTACATTATTAAAGAAACGAATGAAGTCTTAAGTTTTACGCATTTTAAAATAATGATATTATTTCTGAATTTTTTAACGCTGTTTGAGGGAAATCAGAATGACAAAGTTGAATGGTAGAAACTCTACAGTTTACCAGTCACTTGAAATACAAAATGAAGCATTCAAATATGTAACTAATTAAATTGATATTGAGTTAGATTTAAAGGTTACTTTACTATTTTTTCGGTTTTTTATTTTTGTATTTTTCAATACTGCTGTAACGTGTATAAAGAGATGAAATTTTGCCCAGTATGAACTTCGATACTATCGACGATATATCGATAGTTTGAACTATCACTATCGAAAATATCGATGGTGCCTACTATCGATAGTTTTCCAGCTCTAATACTAAGCTCTCAACACACTCTAACTGAGTCAAAACTAAAAATTATACGAAAAAAAGTTTAAAAAAATTAAAACAGACCGACACATGTCTTCCCTCTGCGAAGTTCATCTAGCACTGATTTGAAATATTGACGTGACTTCGTGTTTTTGCTAGCTTCGGTTGTTCGCTTCGCTTCTCGATTACAAGTGGAATTTTGCTTTAATTTCGATCGTCTTTTATACTTTTTCATCTCCCGCTCACAGTTTCTATGCGTGTAAAAAAAATGCTATCTTTGACGCTCATTCACACTTGGAGCTAACACTTTGGGCACCTTTGGTCTTAACCATCAAACTACAGGAGATTTCCGATTTAACGAGCTCAATGTTGCCAGCACTTCTCGTTAAATCGAATTTCTCGTTAAATTGCGTACCATCATAAAATCATTTTTTTCTTATTGTAAAATTACAAATTGGGCTTATAAACAATTTTTTATTTCAAAAGAATTATTATAACAAAAAAAAACATAACAACTCTTCATTTTGGTTCATGTTAAACATATACATAACGTCTATGTAAACAGAGTAAAAAACTTATGAGATCACGTTTTGTTTAAATTATAAAATACATAGGTAATATGGGGCATTATTTTATAAACCGAACAAAAAAAGGGGGCAAATTAACCTAGGTCTTTTCAATTGCGCGATATTTTTTACAGCTTCTAGATATGAAATTATTCAACATGTAGTCCAAAATATTTCTCAGAATGCTTTATTTACGGAAGACCGTTAGTTTAAAGTTTGCTGAAAACCCGTTTTTTAACAAAAATTCAAAGAAAATTTGATGAATTGAATTGAGAGTAAGAGTAATGATGATAAGTAAACAACTGCAGTGTTGGCAGTAGAAAAATGTATTTTTGCGTTAAAAAAGGGGGAGGGGTTTGAGAAATCTTTTGCTTGATTACATGGCGAGTCTGATTTATACCAGACCTGTAGCAATCCAACTTCCCCCGGGTGGGACAAAGAATTTTCCACAATTTTTTCCTTTTCATTTTCGTAGTTCCTTCCACCTAAGACCAAGAATCGTGGTGGGGCAAAGTCCCTCCTAGCCCCTAGGTTGGTACGCGACTGATTTCTACTAACGTATGCTTATGTGGGGGATTAAAAATTGACATCACTGAACAACTGTGCACAATTAAAGCGGTAAGTCCAACAGCGCCTGCGCTTTTTCGATTTCACGCAGGTCACGCAAAATTGAACATTACTTTTCATACATTGACTGCTTGCGGCAGTTGGCGCAGCACACGCGCTTTTAGACTCCTCGCTTAACTATTTCTTGGATTCCTCTTTGTTTCTCTTTATGCTTTTTCACTGATTTCTTATGTTGCTCGCTAAACCGAGTGCACACAAACATTTTGCTCGTTATATAAGATACTCAATGGAACGAATTTAAATGCTCGTTAAATGCGAAACTCGCTAACGCGAATACTCGTTAAATCGGAAATCTCCTGTAACTTGCCTATGGTAGCACAACGATCAGATTGAGGACTTAAAACAGACAATAATAGGGCATTTACATATACGTTTTAGCGCTCCTCGTTTAAGCTAAAACGACTAAGTCAAAACGGGGTGTTTACATATGCGCATGTCGTTTTGTCATTTTGTGGTTATCTTTTGTTTGTTCAACACGTGAAATATGAGTGAATATTGTAATTTAGAAAAGAAGCGTTTATTGGAATTGCGTTCGTTTTCTACATTGGTTGCGGACACAATCTCACAATTTTTAAATTCGAAATTTCAATGACCATATGTTTTGCATTTTTATAGTGATGACACTCAAATTTCGATATTTTTATCAGTTATAAACAGGATTTATCTTGTTTAGCTACTTGTTTTAAATTTAAACAGGAAAGTTTCTCGTTTTAGTTTTGTACGATAAAACGGGAAAAATCTAAGTTGTTTTAGAGCTAAAACGGGCAAAGTTACTAAAACGCGAATAAAACGGCATATGTAAACGGCCTATAATAAGTACAAGTTTATACGAACTCCCCCATCTGCGCTCATTTTTGGTCTAGAAGAGGGTGAGTCCAATTGAGATTCACCTTGGGTCGGTCGCGGTGCATATCATTTTCAGGTCGGTCCTATACCCAGAAAGAAACTGCTACCAAAACTCACTAACACATATGAGCAAATGTTGCAGTTACTAACACCAATGCATATTCTGTAAACACTTATTTCTAGTGTTGAATTTTTGCGATAAGTAACCAGTAAACTGTTTCCAGTCTCCTTAATTGGGATAAGCCACAGTGATGCTCATGAATAAAAACATAATTAAAATAACATGTAGTAAGGAAATAAATCGCAGAAATACTTCAAAATACTACTTTGACGCAAATATTCAAGGATGTACCCATTGATTTAATCATTCCTGCATGTCTCTGATCATACAATACTACAAGCGACACTTCCCAAAATCACTAAAACGGGTGAGGGGAGCTTGTATAAACCGACTTTGCCCATTCACAATCTGACTTTGCCCACAGTTAACACATTCACATAAAATAAACTGACTTTCACCACGATTTGTGTACATATGAACCAAGTATTACAGTATGAGAAACGAGCTAATACGCAATTCAACAAAGCTAATAGGCAATTCACCAAAGGCAACAACAACCACACGGCATACCAGGCAATCCACCACGATGCCTCTTTGGGCATTGTTGTCGTCTCTAGAAATTGGGCACATACAAGCAGTTAGTTTTTTTAAGGGATTTTTTTTCATTTATAATCAGAGAAAATCAGATATTATAAAGATATTTTAAAGAATTATTGTACCATTTTAAACTGTAGAATTTATTTTAACATTTATTTTTTCTGTTTAGTAATAGAAAAATTCACGTACTACAAAAAACTGATTTCCGAGTTTTTGGTCTTGTTTAATTTAGACGTTAGTGTGGCATCCATGGACAACAGATGGTGCCAAATGGAACGAGTCAATAATGCAAATCGATGGTGAAAATAGTAACCGACTACAATTTGAACGTTTAGCTTTTAGAAATGAGACTTTCTGTCTGTCTGATTTTCAAAGGTATCCTTTCGTTCTAGGGTTTGTTATAATTTTCATAAATGCTGATAGGAAACCAACATATTTTTATATACTAAGGGAAATTATTTATTTGGACTTAGTTAAGGGCATAAAATGTAGATTCCAAATATAGAAAAGTGGCCGCGCCAAAAGGCGTTATTCGAAAATTGAATTTTACACCCAAAATTCAGATGGTGCTTGAAACAACCACGGCATAAATACTTCTTTTTTAATCGTTGACATCCTCAACAAAAATTGACTAAAGTGGACGAATTTTAAGGGTACCTCCAGCACTAAGGTCAGCCTCAAAGATCGTCTGAACTGCTGTTAAGTCATAATCTTTCGAGATATTTGCATGAAATAAGGAATTTGAGCTTATATTTAGCCTCCGATTAAAAATTTAATAGCTGTTTATCTGAGTGAGGTATTCTATGGCCAGGTTCTCTTTACTATAACACCCTTACTTTTTTCATTCTGAAACATGAAATTTAAAAATATATAAATTCCTTTTATGTCGAATTATCTTGCTTTTTATTCGGTTTTATTATGTTTTAAGAACTCTTTTGAGTACTCGGTTCAGTATCGATAAAAGCTTTGCGCTTAGAGTATTTGTGCATCGCTGACGAAGTCGTTCAATTTAAATGCAATGTTGAATACTGAATTGCGGGGGTCGCAGAGACTCAAATGTACTCTTAAATGAAGGAGCATCTCTACTTTGCTGTTTGCAACTTCAATTTTACTTATAAAGGGTCAAAATATAAAGTTACGGCATGTTTAAAAATCGCATATTCTTCGACTTATTTTTGACAGTCAGCTGATTTTTACTCAACTTCACCACTCCATTTGGAGCCATATAGCATTTTGACAGGCTTTCTCATACTGTAATACTTGATATGAACTCACACATCGACATTACAATCTGACTTTCAACACAGCAGAGCTGAATGCTTATTACCCTCTAGGAAGCGTGAGGTAAATTGCCCGGATGCAACTAGTACTTTCACCAAAACTAAAGAACCAATGGCAAAGGGGGTAGAGCTTCGTATAAAGCTCCGACTAGTATTGCATGGAAAAATGGTTTTTCGTGTCAGTAATAAGAGTTGCCATTATATAGTTGTTGCAAAGAGCGTTGGTGCTCCGAAATCAAAAATAAAATCTATCTTTATATATTACAAATATTTTTGTAAATAAAACAAACACGAAAAATAATTCGGTGTCTTTTTAATATTGCGTATTGGAGGCTTAAAAATTTAAGAACAAAAATAACCAAAAAACCACAAAATATGGTCAATAATCTTTCAAAGGAACTACTGTTTTACTATACCCAATTTACCCAATTGGTTCCCAAATCACTAAAAAAGCGTTAGTTCAAGTGTACAATTAGTGATTTTTAGCCCACACGCAATGTTAATTTTGTACATAGTAATACATAACCAGGGGTATTAAGAAGAACCAGTGCTGGTGGAATTAGAACTAGTAAAACGCTAGAGCTTAAGTACTCATACTTCCTGCAGGGCTGTTGAACTGTTCACCACAGCAGTCGTTGACAAAACTCTATCTTTTTCAGTCGCACTCATGTAAACTGTTCTCTGTCTCTATCGCACCCGCATATTCTTATCATATCTACAAGCAAATTCAAAGAATTTAGAGAGTGTCGCTTGTAGAATTGTATATCTCTGATGTTTATACATCAATAAGAAATAACTTTTTTTTTAAATTTCAAATAATCGAATGGTAAAGGCATGAAAAAAGATTTCCATATACTTTCTTTACACCGAGAGAAAAAGGTAGTTATATTAACTGAAAAAGCAGGTTAAAATAACCGAGTTCACCGTTAATTCTTAGCTTTTGTGTAGTAGCGGTCAATTCAACAGTACAAACACAGTCAATAAGGACATAACTACCTGGTGGTTGATATAACTGTCTCGCGGTTAAATCAACTGTCACCAGCGACTGGGAAAAAAAATTTATTTTTTGCTTTGACTTTTTTTTACCTTCTTTTATTAATATTTTTTATTTTTATTAAATTATTATATTTTTTCTTTATTTATTTGTTTCTTTTTAAATCTTTTTCTCTTTCATCTCTTTAAATTTTCTCGCCTCGGCCGAGCCTTGAACCGCAGACCTCCACTTCGCTGGGCGAACGTCTTAACCATTACGCTAAACGAACGAATTTAATTTGATGGTCAAAACGCTCACTTGATCTTATGGTTGCTCAAGTTTTGGGGAACGTGCTTAAGGAATTGTTTCACTCCCAAAATTTTTTGCTTGAAAATGAACCATTAAAAAAAATTAAATAAATTAAAATCTTAAAAATTTAGGAGAAAATTTTTGCCTTAAAAAACAACTACACTCTGAACAAAAAAAAAAAATCTGTAATTAAAAAAAAAAATCCAGAAAAATTCCCGCCGCCAGCAGGGATAGAACCCCGAATCTCACGACGGGCAACTCACAGCTTAAACAACTGAGCTATTGAAAACTCCGGAGACGGTTGATCAGAATGCGAACTTATACGTCTAAGTGAACGAAAGCGAATTTGAACATAAAAAGTGACTATTTTTCAACTGTTGATTTGACTTCCTTTTTCAGTGCATTTAACGGGGAATACAGTTAATTTGACCACTCTTACTTTAACTGTTCTAAGTGGTTGATTTAACAGTTCTTATTTCTCTCGGTGTACTAATAACAGGGTATTAACTATGTTAGTTACAAGTACTGCGACATTTCAGATACATGCAATGTGTCAAAAAGAGACGAACCTATGCCCAGATTGGCGCAATAGAAAAAGTTAGTTGCTACATGTATGAAGTGTAAGCAACATCTTTTCAGCAACATTACGGTATAAATCTCCTCTTGCCCATAAGCTTGTAACGAAGAAAATACCGCAACATTTGGTACCCGTATCGGGTACGTAACTAGTTATATAACTGTTACGATTCTTCCTGGGTATGAACTCACCTAGGTCCAGTCCATTTTACACCGAAAACATTTCATTACTGCAGGGCAGGTTCTCCACAGACTGCTTATTACAAACAACGATATAGGGATGGGCAAAATGGGAAAATACATCGATATATATCGTTTCGATATATTTAAAAAGCATCGAATTTTAAACGATACTATTGGGGGAGAAATATCGAGTTTTCGATATATCGACATTATAAATACCAATTAAAAATGACTATTGTACTAAAATACAGTACAGTGTACCTTCTGCTTGAGGAGAACCCTCCAAAGCGGACACTACTCTAAACGGATAGATTTCAGGAATTTTCTTGTGCTCCTGCTTCTCAAATACTTTCCTCTTAAGCCAACACCTCTGTTAAGCGGACATATATTTTGGGCCTGTAGGTGTCTGCTTAAGACAGAGTACACTGTACATATTTTTGACAAAATTGGAATGTACAAAACGACGATTTCGAGTTCTCGGAATGATAAGATATATATCTTTATATCCAATAGAAATACGTGTGAAGCACATGTTTACAACGACAGACATATATAAAATATCGCTTTCGATGTCGGGAAAAGTATATCGATGTACGATATATCGCCGAGCAAAAATATCAGTATATATTTTAGATATATCGTTTTAAAAATATCGATGTTTTGATATATCGATGTTTTTTGCCCATCCCTACAACGATAAGACAGAGGCAACGATAAGTCAAATGAGAATTGAAATCCAGGGTTTGGCGCGGAGGACGGTGCCGCCAATAGCGCTACCAGTGCCATCGGAAACAATCGGGAGCGTGACAGCAGGAGAGCATCCAAGGGAAGAGCGCGCAGCGGCAATAGCAGGTCAGTCCTTGTCTAATTCTTCCTCCCACAGCTACCCACTCAATTCCACGAGAAAAATTTACCCGCTTCCGAAGTTTGGAGGGGCGCCAGAAGAGTGGCCTTCTTTCATTGAAGACCTTAGGCGGACAACGGAAGAGTTCAGTTATTCAGAGCTCCACAATATAATGCGTATAACAGGTTGGCTGATAAGTCCCCGGTCTAACAAAGAAAAACACATTTTTTTGTCAAAATTCGTTTTTATTATTCAACATAGTTCCCTTCAAGAGCGATACAACGATTATAACAACCTTCCAATTTTTTGATACCATTTTGGTAGCACTCCTTCGGTTTTGCCTCAAAATAGGCCTCAGTTTCGGCGATCACCTCTTCATTGCAGCCAAATTTTTTCCCTGCGAGCATCCTTTTGAGGTCTGAGAACAAGAAAAAGTCGCTGGGGGCCAGATCTGGAGAATACGGTGGGTGAGGAAGCAATTCGAAGCCTAATTCATGAATTTTTGCCATCGTTCTCAATGACTTGTGGCACGGTGCGTTGTCTTGGTGGAACAACACTTTTTTCTTCTTCATATGGGGCCGTTTTGTCGCGATTTCGACCTTCAAACGCTCCAATAACGACATATAATAGTCACTGTTGATGGTTTTTCCCTTCTCAAGATAATCAATAAAAAATTATTCCATGCCCATCCCAAAAAACAGAGGCCATTACTTTGCCAGCGGACTTTTGAGTCTTTCCATGCTTCGGAGACGGTTCAGCGATCGCTGTCCACTCAGCCGACTGTCGATTGGACTCAGGAGTGTAGTGATAGAGCCATGTTTCATCCATTGTCACATATCGACGCAAAAACTCGGGTGTATTGCGAGTTAACAGCTGCGAACACCGCTCAGAATCATCAATACGTTGTTGTTTTTGGTCAAATGTGAGCTCGCGCGGCACCCATTTTGCACAGAGCTTTTTCATATCCAAATATTGATGAATGATATGACCAACACGTTCCTTTTATATCTTAAAGGCCTCTGCTATCTCGATCAACTTCATTTTACGGTCATTTAAAATCATTTTGTGAATTTTTTTGATGTTTTCTTCGGTAACCACCTCTTTCGGGCGTCCACTGCGTTCACCGTCCTCCGTGCTCATTTCACCACGCTTGAATTTTGCATACCAATCAATTATTGTTGATTTTCCTGGGGCAGAGTCCGGAAACTCATTATCAAGCCAAGTTTTTGCTTCCACTGTATTTTTTCCCTTCAGAAAACAGTATTTTATCAAAACACGAAATTCCTTTTTTTGCATTTTTTTCACAATAAGAAAAGTTGCTTCACAAAAGACGCTCTATCTCACAAACTAAATGACTTACAGACGTCAAATTTTGACACGAATCATTTGAAGGTTGCCACTACATAAAAATAATATGCATTTAATACTAGCGACGCCATCTATGTGTCAGACCGGGGACTTATCAGCCAACCTGTTAAGGGAGTCTCTGCACGGAAGAACGAGGGCAACAGTCGATTCGCTATTGTCAAGCGCGCGTAATGTAGAGCCAATCTTAGAAATATTGAGTGAGACGTTCGGCAGGCCTGAGATGCTCATAAAGAACCAAATTGAAGCTGTGAGAAAGCTGCAAAACCTGAAGGAGGGTAACTTAGAGCAGCTGGTGGTGTTTGCAGTAAAGTTAAATAACATGGCGACATTTTTGCATACGTGTAAAGGTGAGCATCATTTGAATAATCCGACACTGTTGAGCGAAATTGTGGCGAAGCTGCCAGTAACGCGCCAAATGCAATGGGCAGAAAAGTATGTAAACATTGACAGATTGCCAACAGTGGAAGATTTCAGTGCATGGCTTAGTGCTTTAAGGAAGCTCGCAGATTTTGTATCCGATACTTTGCCGTTGACCATGACTATAGCAGGCGTTGACAACCAGAAGGGAAATAGAGATGCAGGTACTGGCAAGGGAATTAGTAACCGGTATGCACTCGTAAGCGTTGCCAATAAGAAGGGCCTATCTGTCAAAAGGATTGTAGTAGCGTTGCCAATTGCAACGAATTTCTAAATTTCGCAGTCGATGAGAGATGTAATATGTTACCTAGTACAGAGTCAAGCGGGAATTCCAATAGCGCAGGAGTTGCAGGAAATTTCCTGCTGCAGGAGGTGCAGGAAAAATGAAATTTCCGATAATGCGTGTGCATGAGCATGTCATTGCTGCGGTTTTGAATCTTAACCTGACTCAGTACATTTTTAGCTACTCTTGTACTCGTCTTATTTTCTATGAACGGAATACAATATTCCCTTTTACTTAACAAATAAATAATAGAAATCATAAATATAGACATCGAAGCTTAAAATAAAATAATATTTAATACATATTACTTGATTGAGCAAGAAAAGTATGCCCCCGTAGTACCAAGTACCTTAAAAAAGTACTCAATAGTTTCTACAACACTGTTATATTCCTTTTTTCAACTGTTATACTCAGCTGTCATGTAGCTCACGCGCAGGAAATATTCAATTTTTCGAACTCGTGCGTGTGCGTGAGCATGCAGGAAATTGATTCGAACTAGTTTCATATGTTTTCATGTGTTGAATGTTTGCAGGAATTCACGTTACGCAGCTCCTGCGCTATTGGAATTCTGGCTTCAGACTAGTGATGCCACGAATATTCGGCCACTATTCGGTATTCGGCCTATTCGGCGTCATTTTTCAGTATTCGGCCGAATAGTTAAAATATTCGGCCGAATACCGAATAGTAGAAATAACTTATTAAAAAAATCAACACTAACTACAAATTAAATTTTTCTCACAATAACGTAAAAAAACTTAATTAACAAGAACTAAAAATACAGCAGATTTGCATTTTATTCTTTAGAAATATTAAATGTACGCTAGCTTCTTCTAAATTTTCTTCGAAAACATTATAAACAGTGGGCAAATTTTTCAGCGGCAGCTTTTGCCTTGACTCCAGCTAGTCGCGAGTAGGCCCAAGCTGTCTTTACTACGCGCCGAATATTCGGTTGCCAAATATTCGTTATTCGGCCGAGAGGTTGACCGAATATTCGGTATTCGGCCAAATCCACTATTCGGGGCATCACTACTTCAGACACACGAACAAATGTTCTGAAACAATGAAGTAAGTAGAGAACGACGTGCGAAGGCAAGAGACGTCTATTTGTTAAATGCTCTGCTTCTCTTTCTTTCTCATGCAGTCAAATGGCTACCAACAAAAACCTTAGGTAGGAATAGGAAATTCAACAAATTCGAGAAATTCACCAGAAAGCTACCAACAACAATACGGGTGGATACAAAGTGGCACTATGATGCCACTTGCAAGAAAATTATCAAAAAAACACGGCGTCAGCTCGGTTTTTTATATTGCTTGAAAAGTTCATAATTGAAACTTTAATAAATGTATTACGATATGTTTTTGCTCAATGTGCGCGAATGTTTTCATTTTGTATTAAATTTACATACATTTTTGACTACGGCTACGAATTTGATTGGATATAGAATTTGTAACGAACCTCCTCGGCCGACTTTGCCCGCGTCCTCAAAGCGCTGCATATCTGTCTCATGCGCGGTCTAGCTCAGGGCATGGGAGTGGGAGTTGCTTATCGAACGCAGATGAGGCGTTGCATTACATTGATTTGTATGCAGCATTTTTGGTCTTGGTTTTCCCATTTACTAAAGAAAAATTTTGTGGTCAGCGAAATTAGTGTACTTCAAAAAAACATTATTCAGACTTTACTCGACATTAGCCTTTATTGTAAGAATTAACTTTTTTTTTTTTGGTCAAGAATTTTTCTCATAATCGCGCAACACGGATTGAGATGTTATTTACCGCGGCGGTCTGTTACCCTCCCTTCCTTCTTATGGCTGGCACACGATTCGTCATAAGCCCAATCGGAAATTTGCCGGTTCTTGACTGGATTCTCATTTCAAAATAAATAGTATGACGAATTTAGGATTCCATTTCAATATACAAATTCTTTATTTTATTCATAACAACAACAAAAATTTTATGGCCATTCTTGGCTAAAGAAATTAAAGCTAACAAAAAAATAATTTTTTCGAATTCTGGGTACTAGTCTAAAGGAGCTATTCCATTTATAACGCTATATGTATTTAGGTATATTTTTTTTTTCTTTCGTACACTATTTTAAGTTTAATATCCAAAATATTAATAATAACAAAAAATAAAACAATCAAACCATTGGAATTCTTGGCGAGACTGACGAAAATACTATTTCAGCAATAAAAATAATTTTAACGATAATTTTTAGAAAATTAATGTCGGTTATAATCTTTTTATTCAGTTTTACTAATCCATCTACACTCTCCGTGAAAATAAAGTAGGATTGTCACACTCCGACTCAGTGATTTAAGGCTATTCGAAAAAGATATTAATACCTATATCTGTCTCGCTTCTTCTTTATTCAAATTTATTTATTTTAATTTTTCTTTCTTTTCTATTTCCATTTGTGGATAACGCGAATCAATAAAAGGAATGTGGCCTCACATTCACAAAAAAAAAAACATTTAAAAACTATGATCAAGACTACGAATTGCGTGGCGAATATTAGGGAAATCGTTTCTCATTTAATTCGGTTCAAAAAAGTGTACAATCAATTATTGGACTTACGTGGATTCCGTTTCGTAGCAGAATGCAGCAGGCGCCTGTTGTAATCGCTGACGTTCGGAGTCGATACGGCCATTATCCAGCTAATTTTTGCTAAAATGTAATGTAAAATAAACCGAAGAAAAATCAGAAACGATACCATGTTACAAGTGTTTCATTCTTATACATTACCAATTTATCAAAAAAACGTTTCTACAGATGCCCTGACTACAGAGTACGATAATTCGAATTATGCCTGTGCTACGCTTACAGTCGCCATATAAAACGATAGGTTATGCGCTCAGAACCCTTTCCCGTTTGAGGGCAGAAATAAATAACGAGGTCGACTCCTGTCGCAAGTCAATCAAAGTCGAATCAATGGCCTAAATAGTTAAATTCCATGGTTCCTCCCATAAAACATATAAGCCAGATCAGTAAGGAATACTTAGATTCCCTAAGAACGTTTTCACTACTGGCGGTGATGCAGGCATCCAGGAATCGTCGACGGAATTTTCCTACATCTTTTGTTTCTGGATTACTGCTGAATGTCCATGTTGGCTTTTCCGTTCCAATCGGCCGATATTAGATTGCCTCTGGGAGCAATTCCGAGTTTTTGTTGGTGCGAAGACTATGAATATGATACTTTTGTCGGGAGAAATTGGAACCCTAGCCGCGACTCTTCTTTGGGAGTCATATTTCATATCATTTGCGAGTCGTTTTTGAATCATATTTGTTATCATTTGCGAGTCATATTTGTTACTATTTTCGAGTCTTCTACAACTCATATTTGCTATCATTTTGGAGTCCTCTGCGACTCGTATTTGCTATCATTTTGGAGTCCTCTACGACTCATATTTGCTATCATTTTGGAGTCCTCTACGACTGCTATTTGATATCATTTTGGAGTCTTCTACGACTCATATTTGCTATCATTTTGGAGTCTTCTACGACTCATATTTGATATCATTTTGGAGTCTTCTACGACTCATGTTTGCTATCATTTTGGAGTCTTCTACGACTCATTTTTGATATAATTTTTGAGTCTTCTACGACTCATATTTGATATCATTTTCGAGTCTTCTACGACTCATATTTGCTATCATATTGGAGTCTTCTACGACTCATATTTGCTATCATTTTCGAGTCTTCTACGACTCATAATTGAGATAGAAAAAATAAAAATATAAATTAATTTATAAATCGATATTTATTTTGATATTTATTTAAATCAATTATATATTTCATTTAATATTTTGTAATTATTTTTGTGTTTGTTTAAGCTCGTATGTAAAAGTATATGATACGAAGCAGATTTTTAAATATTATCTATAAGTACGTTATTCATTCATTAATTCGTTTTCGCTTTAACAGTCTATCTTTGGCGTGGACAAAATGTTTTTGTAGCACAACGTTCATTTCCTTGTCCGTACATTTAAATTTGGCGTGGCAAATATGTTGCAATTAGAGAAAAAACATTTAGTTTTTTTGCAAAAATGGAAGAATAGGTATATACTTTTAATAACTGCAATAACGAAACATCTTTCGGCGCTTGGCTTGGTGGTGGTACCTTTCCAGCTGTAAGCACAAGCTAACTCATCTGAAAAAACTCTACGAATGGCTGCTCGTATAAAAAGCGTGTGTCCCTCTCCACCAGTTTTTGCAATAAATTGTTTCTGAAAATTTATATAAAAACTTTAGAAACCAAAATACGTACAAATTGATTAAGTCGATTTTGATTTTGCTGTATTTCCTCGTCGAATTTTTGCAAGTCTTCAACTTTTGTGAATGGAAATATTTGAGTCTCTGAAAGGTCGTCGTCTAATGACAACGGATCGTTTTGCTTCTTCCTATTTTCGAGTTTTACACAAATAACTTCTTCTGTCAACTTCGTTAAACCCCTTGTGTTTCCTTCTTTTAGTTCCCTTATCTCTTTTTTTAAATCGGAAACTTCAGTCTTCAATGAGGCGATTTCTTTCCGTAACTCCACCAGAAGACTGTACACGCTTTCCGGCTGGGGAACGAAAACACTTTGCACTAAAAAAAAGATATGTAATTTTAATTTTAAAAAATGGATTAAATAACCTACTACTTACAGTGTGCTAAATTAGTGCTCGGTGCGTATTGGAAATCGCCGGTGGAAATAAAATTGCTCTGCGACATCCTGAATAAGTGGCGTGAAAAAATAAGTTTTGTCTATGGAGTTGCGTAAACAAAAAATTTTTCTATTTATTTGAGCTATTGAAAATGCTATTTTTTTATCGAGAACAATGTCAGCCTCGCAGTATATATTAAAGTAATTTGATTGAATTGGTTTTAAGAAAAATGGGATCAAGTTTTTTAATTCCATTCCTATAAATGTCGGATCATTGCGACTTATATTTATTTCCACAATTTGGACAATTTTTTCTTGAACCAAACAAAGGTTATCAGGGTCTCGCAAAGAGAAAAAAAGCACCTTTTACGTGAAATCTTGGAGCTTTGCCATTATAAATATTTCCAAAGCAAGTGGCTGATTTATGTTGACCTTCCTTTTCCAAATAATAGCTTTTTTCAAAATGCCTTTTATAAATTTGTACGGTAGCACTTTCCCCTTTTCTAACCATGCGTTTAATTTTTTGGAGATGATTTTCAAACTTGAGTTCCATATAGCAAAGCATCTTCATTGATGTGCAACAAGGCATGAAAATTATATGTAAGGAAGCATAAATCATATAAATTTGGCGTCTCGAAAACAAAGGACTTCAATAATTTTGCAGCACAACAGTTGTTCACCTTGCAGTCATTTTCATCCAAAAGAATCCTCAAAGCCAAAGATAATTTCAGAAAGTGTTCATATCTCTCAGCGCTTATTGCATTTTTCAAAATAAATGGTCCTGTATAAAGCAAAAATTGCCTTAGTTCTGTTGCCTTCCATCTGTGAAGATCTCTCAAGCCTCGCGGTTTTCTTCTAAACTCTTTGGGCAGGTTATTTTTATTAAAGTTCAGCTCTCTTGAAATTGATTCAATTTTCCATAAAAATAAAGAAAAGGCTTCACCTCTTTTCTTAACCCATGCATTCAACAATGTTCGCATTACGCCTAGACAAACAACGTGCATGTAATCTAAGGAACACTGCGAAACAATATCAATATTTATCATTTCTAATGGGGAAATTGGTTTTACATGATGTTCCGGCTGAGAGCGATTTCTGAAGGACTCATTGCTTCTGGGCGTTAAATCGGATTCGGGTGGGAAAATAAGACGATTCTTATAAATTTGCCCTTTTTGTGTACACCGTCCACAACAAAAATATCCACTGTGTCCCTTAATTCCCAAAATGAAGGATTTTGCTGGTGCATCCATCACAAAGCAGCGCACAGTAATACTAAGAAGATTGTCTTCAAAAACCAGGCCCTCTTTAATAAGAATATTGAGTTCTGCAATAAATTCTTGTAAAAAATCCATTGCGCAATTTGGCTTTGAAGTTCCCTCATAAACGCCAACAAGGAAAACATGAAGCGTATCTACAATATTGCACAGTATTGGCCAAACTTGTTTGGAACTGCTTCTAAATAATGGAAGGCCATCGATACCAAAGTCTAAGTCCAAGTTTGGTAATTCCCAATCATTAGTAACTAAGAAATCAATTAAAACGCATTTCAGTCCGTAGTGCACGTATGTAGTACATACTATGTACCTTCTCCAACTTTTCGCTTCATTACAGAGCAAGGTGTCTTCAAAACGGTTCTGCCATCTTTTGGGACAGTAATATTGCATTTTCGCAGCAATAACAAAAGTGCATTAAATGCAACAAGGCTTACTCCAAATTGAGTAGCCCATTTGGCCAGTTATTTGCTCAAGTCAAATTCATTTTTGCCGCTTTCTACATCAGAAAAACTGCTATCACTTCTTACGCAAGAATTTTCACTATAACAATTCTCTTCAGTATTTGTTCTGCTCTGCTCGTCCACATATTCCTCTGCATACATTATCTTAATTCTCTTTGGAAACAATAACTTCATGGTTTCTTTTTTAGCTAATTTCCTTATCTGCTTGGCTGACATTTTCTGCTTTTATAATTTTCAATTTACTTTTTTCCAATTTACTTTTTCTGGAACTTCAGCCACACAATTTTCAACACACGCGAATGAAAATTTTAAGCGAAATTAATTTTTCACATTTCGAAATTTTTTAAAGACATTTGAATTAGAAAAAATGGGAAATATAGTATGTCATGGCAAATCTTACATAATCAATCTTCTTTTAATCGTGCATAAGATCGATCACTTTTCAATCATCAAGGGGGCTCGAAAACGACTCATCTGGGTTATTGAAATGCGACTCCCTTTTGAAACATATTGGAGAGTCGTTTTCGAGTCTTCTTTTAATCGTGCATGTGATCGATCACTTTTCAATCATCAAGAGGGCTCGAAAAGGACTCATCTTGGTTATTGAAATGCGACTCCCTTTTGAAACATATTGGAGAGTCGTTTTCGAGTCTTCTTTTAATCGTGCATGTGATCGATCACTTTTCAATCATCAAGAGGGCTCGAAAAGGACTCATCTTGGTTATTGAAATGCGACTCCCTTTTGAAACATATTGGAGAGTCGTTTTCGAGTCGTCTTTTAATCGTGCATGTGATCGATCACTTTTCAATCATCAAGAGGGCTCGAAAACGACTCATCTGGGTTATTGAAATACGACTCGCTTTTGAAACATATTGGAGAGTCGTTTTCGAGTCTTCTTTTAATCGTGCATGTGATCAATCACTTTTCAATCATCAAGAGGGCTCGAAAACGACTCATCTGGGTTATTGAAATACGACTCGCTTTTGAAACATATTGGAGAGTCGCTTTCGAGTCTTCTTTTAATCATGCATGTGATCAATCATTTTCTAATCATGAAGGGGGCTCGAAAAAGACTCGTAAATGAATCTTCTCATAAAGCAGTCTTCCAAATGTTGGGTGGGTTGGGTCTTAATATGCGTTATAATAACAGGCCAGCGTTATGCGATTTGCGTATTGCCCTACAGTGGGTGTTATCGGAAATTTCAGACGTCGGATTTTTAAATCAGTTTAATATAATAAAACACTTTAAAAAGTATATTATTTTTTTTTTAAACGAAGTTCTTTATGAAAGATAGCGACAGGGGACCTAGTCGAGAAATATTTTAATTCCGTTATTATTGTGCGTTAGCAAAAAGTGAAGTTCGCAAAAAAGGGTATAATAACCTTTGCAGAGAGAAATAAATATACATATATTTATGTAAAATGACTTCCTGATGCGGCCGAGATATTATACTTTTTAAGGCGACACTTATTTCCGACGACATCACAAAAAACAATTAATTATTAAATTCAGAAACTACACAGACACATACATGCATTAAAACCAAACAAAACAAAATGTGGTGCTGCCAGACTGAAAGTTTTCAGAATAACCCCGATTAGTAGATTTTTGCAAATATATAAGGGCATTGTAGGTAATTTATAATTATTTTTCCGCTATCAAAGTATCCGTCAATTCGTACATAATTAAAACTGATTTAAAATCATCGTCTGTACTCCGGGGGCTGCGGATGTAAAATCGGTGTGAAATATATCGATACTTTAAAACATCTTTATGTATGAAAATTCGCATTTTCGACACTATCGCATTTGCGATGGAAAACCCTTTACACGTATGCTTTTTCCGTTCCAGTATATTCTGCTTAGCTGACTTCGCACTTTTATGGCTCAACGCAGTTAAAGTAAATTGTAAGCAAGTAACGAGCTCATTCTTTTGAAGAAATGAAATCAGAGTTGAAATTTCGATGACAGATCGACAGAAATATAGGAAACGTATGACTTAAATGCAACCCTGTGAGTCCGATTACTTGTAATAAGCGTATGCGTTCAAGTAGCGAAAGTAAGTCAAAGTAACAGGTTGGCTGATAAGTCCCCGGTCTGACACATAGATGGCGTCGCTAGTATTAAATGCATATTATTTTTATATAGTGGCAACCTTCAAATGATTCGTGTCAAAATTTGACGTCTGTAAGTCAATTAGTTTGTGAGATAGAGCGTCTTTTGTGAAGCAACTTTTGTTATTGTGAAAAAAATGGGAAAAAAAGGAATTTCGTGTTTTGATAAAATACTGTTTTCTGAAGGGAAAAAATACAGTGGAAGCAAAAACTTGGCTTGATAATGAGTTTCCGGACTCTGCC
>CM035806.1:119267214-119564785 GCA_020466095.1 Chlorops oryzae
GGAATATGACAAAAAGAAAACAACAATAAAATAAACAAAATAAAAATCAATTTTTAAGTTTTTCAGTGACAGCATAATGTAAAAATCGTTAGTTTAAAACATTGAAAGGGAAAATAGTGGCAATTAGTACTGGGCAATTTACGAGTATTCACAGACAAATAGTCTGCAAAATTACATATTCCATTTATAGCATCTCTGAATACATGTAATGACCAATTTCCGACAGGGACGGGTCGCAAAAAATTAAAAAAGAAAAGCTATTAAACGATCGCTCTTGGAAGAGCGAAACAACTACATAAAGTGCAGAGGCTCGCCCTCAGGGTTTTGAGTAAAGGATGAAGAAAAATTCAGTTATGTAACTAAATTCTACATTTAACAATTTTTAATTAACATATATCTCTATGTTTGTGTGTACATGTATATGCTATAAATACGAAACATCATCCATAACAACTCCGATATTTGGGGTAGTTGAACAGCGTTTGTACCCCTGCCTACACCCATATTTCATATCTGACAATTGGACTTTGTTTTTTTTTTGTTACTACATAAAAGTTTACACAAAACGACGCACAGTGTCACGTCTCCATACATTTTTTGGAAAAAATAGAAGTTTTCGTATGGCAATGAAAATTGATTTTGATTTTTCTTAATAATAATATTATCTATCGAAATTCATAAAATTAAATTAACAATTCGAACCTCCGTTTTTGGTATTTTTTCCGTTCACGTGACACTGTGCGACGTGAACGAAGACACTTCCTGGAAAATTTCATGCCCTCATGCCTGTTCTTTTATCCAACTGTGTTCAGAACAGTGATGCCAGATCAGCAGATTTTCTGCTAGATCTAGCAGATTTTGAAGTTGGACAGCTGAGAAAAATTCGTTCTTGCGGATAGCTGAAAATCTAGCGGAATTTTACTGCCGATCGGCAGATTTTTAGCTGAATTTGAACTCATGCTCTTTAGGCGTTTGCAAAAAGATGAAAAAAATTTATGGTTCATTGGTAATCAAAGAACCAGATTTTGAGATCTTTCCCCTACGGGACACGAAAAAGCTTATGACTCGTTTGAGATTAGCCAGAGAAAAATTTTCATGATCTGGGAATACTGGTCAACGGCTTGCTTAAATATGCCAATAACGGATTGTTTTGAAGCGTTGGGGGTTTCGTGGAAATTTAGTAAAGAAGATAAATCTAATGTGTAATAAAATTATCATATTATCATAAAATATGTATTAAAATAAAACAAGTAACCCACGGTTTCACCAAGCTATATTTATGTGCGATTAGAAAGTTCATTTCATTTAAGTTTTATTTAAATAGCTTGGTGAAACCGGGAGTAAGATTTTTTTTTTTTTGTTTTCAAGCAAATGAAAGAATTGTCATGATTGATGTAGTAGACTAGAAGAGAGTGACATACCTCTTTTTAGTAACGACCTTAAAATTTTTCTAAACGAAAACTTTAATTTTCTAATTCAGCTGAATATAGCTGAAAATAAGGCGCTGTCCAGCAGAATTTTACAAAACCCATCTGGCATCACTGGTTTAGAACATTGTTTTTCATTAAACAGATAATCATATATAACCATATATGTCACTCTCATAGATATTGCGCGGGATGTTTCGCGCCAGTTAGAAAGAGATGGTACTCGGTAGGCAAAAAATGAGCGAGAGAGAAATACTTTTGGTGAGTACCTAAGTGAAAAATGCTCATTTTGGTGGGTACCCAAGACCGTGGTGGGTACCCAAGACCGTGTTGAAAAGAGCCAAAATGGAAACGGCTCCTGAGTGACATATATAGTTATATATGCAGATAATAGTCATGGAGGTGAGTCGTGGTCGGCGTCGGAAGCTCGATTACGATAAGGTAATTAGAGCAGTAAAGGAACATAGTGCGGCTGTCATGACAATGGAAGGAAAAATAATACCAGCGGGCAATAAAATTTGGGACGAGATTTTAGCTCGTGCCGGGCTTATAAATATGAAAGCGACTGACCTACATACATTTGTCTGCAATAATCGAGGTCAAGTCCGGGATAAATTGCAAGAAATCCTAGGCTTAAAAATACCAAATCAAAGGGTTCGAGCTTCACTTACCTCAACAAGTCGAGACTCTAACAGTGCCTGGGAAGACTCAGTAGTTGGTGGGGAGCTGGAAAAATTTGAAATTACCCAGCAAGCAAATTTCGGAGCGCTCCGAATTATACGTCTGAAAAGAGCCTAATGTTAGACAGTTTTATGAGTAAACACATAAAATGGAGCGTTTTCGGAGCATCTTAAATCCTCTTTAAACATGGGCTCAGAAAAAGCTTCATTAAGAGGGTGAAAGCGCTTTTGTCTGTGTCCGAAAAGAGTATCGGAAAGCGCTCATATTGTTTGTTGGGTAATATTAAAAAGCGTGTTTTGACTCGTGGATAGAATTGCAGCATGTTGAATTTTGTTCAAAATTGATGCTAGCAAGCTAATTATTAACATCATTCTGATTGCTTTTATTTTCTGCAATTTGTGACGTCTCAGCAATAACATGCTTAACAGTTTTTCCTTCTCATTTTCCAGCTCTTCTTTCTCTTTCACTCATTAGCATTGCGAGTTGCCGTCGCTCACGTTGTGTGTTCGTTTTTTTGTCATTTCTATGGAACGGAATATGAGAACGTTAGAGTGTGCGTTCGCGTAAACTTTACGTTCGCGTACACTTAGCGTACATTTGTACTTGGACGTTGTGTGCTTCGAACATTTTTGGCTGCTTGAAAATTATAAAATCATCTTTCGATTCGGTCGCTTATGTTGTTTATCTGATGCTACCAGCGCAACGCAACGAAGCTGCCGTTCAGTTTTGTAGCGTGGTTTCCAGCAAGCGATTTACAAAAAAGCGGAGGACTGATCGGCTTTAAGATGCTTGTTTGAAAATAAATGTTCTTTTGAAAATTGTTATACAGGTAATTGGTTAGCTCTGAATTTTATTTTTAAAATGTAGCGCCGTTAAAAACCTTAATTAAAACAATATTTATATGCGTTTTCGAAATCAGTCCTTACACTCCCTAATTTTATAATAATATTTTCTGTGCTGAAACTTACCCATTATCCATAATTCTCACATGTAAAAACGTGAAGGATTAGCCTTTTTTTAAACCCCTTTCTGCTTAACGGCAGAAAAAAATGAATAAATTCCATCGGCGCACTAGCAAAGGAATTAATCCTATAAGTACGACACTTTTAGCGTCTTCTCACTTTTTAATTTTCCTCCATCCTCCCCCGTAATTTTCATCCAGTAACATAGTAGTCCGGCTCTACATTAAAAGGAAAAACACGACTCACTAGAATTAAACACATGAGAGTTATAGGGACGGACGACATTACATCTCCGTCCCTCTCGTGTATTTAAATCCATCGAGTCGTGTTTGCCTCTTAATGTAGGACCGCACTTAGCAACAACAACTTTCTAGCTTTCACAGTGATCAAAATTCCAACTTTTACTCATAGATTTTAGAGAAAAGCATTTTCAAGTTTTACGGACTTTACTCTCAAATAAACACAATCCCATTTACATTTTTACTTCAAACATAAATTCATATTTTACACATTGTCCCTTCAAATTCATGACAACGAAAATCCAACAAAAATCATGCGCGCATTTCCAACTTCCATGCGCACGCTGACTCAAACATTTTTTTCTTCACTCAAAATTAACTCTTAATTAGCTTTAATTAATTCTATAAGAGAATTTGAATCCTGTTGATTTTTGCGTGTGATACTGCTTGGTTTCATGAAAGCTAGCAGTAACACGGTTTCGAAAAAAAATATACGTACTCAAAAATTTTTTTCGTCACTCAAAATTTACTCTCAAATAGCTCCAAAAGATATGATGAAAAAAGTTTGATTCTGCTTATTTTCACTGCTAGCTTTTCATACGTATTTCTAGCTAACACGGAGATTCACACTTTAACGTCCTGGCTCGTGAGTAGGTGCGCTTAAGTTAAGATCCACTGATACTATTCGTAGTTATAAGCGAATTCCTCTTCCATAGATCGATGATTAGCTTTTATAATCAGAAGTCGATCATTTCCAAAGTGTTCTTCTTCGTCTGCTCATGGTTCTATTTCTTTAGCTGGTTGTTTTGTCGCGCTGGCCCAGTTTTTCTTCCGCGATGATGCAATCTTGAGTAATACTTGTTGTTGTTGTTGGGTAATACGGGTGCTTTGTCAATATCGTTGATTGCCACACATTCTTCTGGGTCAACTTGATTGTTGTTGTTGCTATTGGCTATTGCTTATTTCCTCTATCGTCAGCTTAATTTCGGTCTTGAGCTGCGACCTGTTGTTGTTGTTATTGTTCTTGGCATAGGTCAGCTTATGCAGTTACTTCTGCTGACTCATTGCCTTACGTTCTACTGCTGGTTCGCCCGAACCGATCGCTGGACTGCTGATCGTTGGCTTTGATTGTTTACGTAAGCATTTCCTCTTTGTGCTTTCTCATTCTGGGCGCTAATGGTTTTGTTGTTGTACTCTTCTGTTGATCGAGAAATGATAAAAAGAACTGTTTGTGCTGTTGTGACACACAACAGGAGGCCGTGGTTTATACTCTGATTGCATGCATTTTTAAATTAAGGAGGTTAGCTTGAAAATATAATTTGTAGAAGTCATGTGGGCCGTAATGGTAATGTTGGCTATTAATTCGCCAGTATGAGAAAAAATTTGGCTGTTTTAGAGGTATTTTTGTTTGTTTAGCGACTTCTCTTACTGGTAGCCCTGTTCGCGACTGTCAATCAGTTGTTTGCCGAATTATCAACAAAAGAGCTTTTACGCGTAACCAATGCAATCGAAAAAATTGCATACATTGACATTGCCCACATCGGCTTTAGAGCCTATACTGCCCTACAGGAAGTGTCAGTAGTTTAAAACTAGTTTTAAACTAGTTCTCATGTGAGCATAACTAGTCACATTCTATCCACGCGGCAATGCTTTCGCCTTTTGACAATTTACATTATACTGGCCTACGAAATCTACTTGTGACGCAGTGACTATTGACATACTAGAAACTGTCAAACCAATTAGATACATTTGAACTAGTCTAAGACTAGTAACGGCGTTTGTCAAATGTTGACAGAAATGGCTGTTTTGGGGCGATTTTAGAATTATTTTCAAATTGTTAGGCGAAAAATGAAGTTTTTTTTATATGAAACGCATAAACTTATGTATTTTTTATTTTAGTTAAATTTGTTGTTTTATTTATAAGTTTACAAAAAAGGTACTCGGTTTCTTTTAAAATAAATGGTTCATTTTCTTCATAGCTTGCGAAACCTAAACAAAAACTTAACAAAACTTAGGCCTCAAGGAGGATCGTCATACAGGGTTCTCGGGCAAATTTCTCCATAACTTAACATGCGATGCCTTATGTCAAGGGAAATATTTTTTTGGCACCACTTGTATACCAGGTACGGTTGTTGAGTTATACTGCTTCAAAGTAGTACGCATTTTTGAGTGGATTTTAACAAATTTTACAAAAAAATTTGCCCATTTTCAAATTCTATCTTTAATTTTCGTTGAAAAAACGCAAAAGGGGCTTTTTAATTTTGCACATCCGCTATATATAGAATTTGCAATATATGTGAAATAATCAAGCAACTCTGAATTTTTTTAAAAATTATTTATTTGAAATATGAAGTATATGGTAGCCCTGGCCGAAATGCTTGGTAGCCCTGCATGGCAGTGATACCAAAAAGTTCTGCTAAATATACAAAACTTATAGTGTTGACAATATCAACAGAAACAAACCACTTTCTTGTATATTTTTACATTCTACTTTTATCTCCCACAAGATTTATCTTCATTTCAACCAGTTCATTTGTTTCTGGTGACGTGACTAGTCACGTTAAGCAAATCGTCTTCAACCTTACTGCAGGGTGAGATATGCAGTAAATAATTGCACATTAGGAGCCTATTCGCTACAGCGTCGTAAGGTGCGAGAGAGACATTTATACTCACGCTCCTTTAATTCTTTAAAGTATGCCAACAATTAAACACCTTCGAAGTCGGTGTCAGTATTTACTTTGAAAAACGTGCTGCAATCAGCTGTCCTGCCGTTAACTTCGCATAAAAAATGGACGTGTTATAATTTCTATGGCGAAGTTAAGCAGGAAGGTCTCTTGCAACCCTACGCACTTGATTACTTGACATCTCAGAATTGTTGCCACTTTGTGTATAATTATACGAAATCTGTATCTTTTCGCCTGCTTCTGTATCTTCGATGTATAATTTATTTTTCAAACAATATATGTATAATTAAGGCAAATTGCTATTTTTCAAAAATTCGCTTTTTTGTTACAAAAGTAAGCTGCTTATAAAACCGCATCGTCATGCTTCCGATGTATTGATACGTTTTAGGAGAGCCAGCATACTGGTGTAGTCTATCGGCCCTATTATTGTTAACAGACTAATAACAATATATGAGGCAAAATCTTTAACGAAATATTATCAATTTATATGTAAGGGATGTCTTCAACTTCAAATCTTGGATTTTTACTGTGCAAGGTTAAAAATTGACAAAAGAGTAGTTTGGGAGATAGAGTAATTAATGTGCCTAGCTCATTTAGGAGTGTAGGTCTAACTCTTCTTCTTCCTAATCCCTGCAATGTGTTAGAGCTACGCTGCTGCAATATATGCATATAGCACGAAGAAAAGAGAAGCATGCTATGGCAGCGAAATCCTAAGCTCTGCTGTGGTGAAATGCATTGCCACTTTTATTTTTAATTTTGGGAGAATTTCGAGTACATTACATATAAAATATCTACAAAACTCACAAAATGATATGAAAAGCTTGAAAAACATAAGACTAATCAAGGAAACTCAATTTAAATGAGAAATAGAAAATGTTTTTTAGTCCTACCCTGTCCACATAACTTTTTGATCACACTGTTTCAGCAAAAATACTAAATTCTATGTACAATCATATTCGTAGCCAAAGTCAAAAATGTATGTCAATTTATTACAAAATGAAAACATTCGTGCACATTAAGCAAAAAAATATCGTAATGAATTTATTAAAGTTCTAATTATGAACTTTTCAAGCAATATAAAAAACCGAGCCGACGCCGTGTTTCTTTGATAATTTTCTTCCAAGTGGCATCATAGCGCCACGTTGTGTCGACCCGTATTGTTGTTGGTAGCTTTCTGGTGAATTTCTCGAAAGAGTTGAATTTCCTATTCCTGCTTAAGGTTTTTTTTGGTAGCTTTTTGGTGAATTTCCCCAATTTGTTGAATTTCCTATACCTGCCTAATGGTGTATTTCCCCATCGCGGCAGAGCCTTTTCGACGTCGACAGTTAGACCTACACGCCTACATGGCCTAGCTGTGTCATTTGTAAAATGGTTTATTTTTCCTTGTGCATCTTTTATGTATAATTCCAAAAATTATATGTATAAGTCCGAAGTCAGACATACCTTAAACATGTTCCGGAACATTTAGTGCGAACATTTAGAGGCAAGGAGAGGGGTTTTTGTTCGCCGTTCTTGCGAGGCACGCTTTGTGCTGTCCTTCGTAATTTAAAACGAATATGGCTGCCAGACAGTTTTTGACATTCGTTTCATTCGTTTTCGCTGTTAGTTCGATTCAGATCGCGCTGAAGCAAGTTGCACGCTTAAGAAAAAAAAATTGAAATTTTTCGTAAAAAAAAGCAACATGGAATACAAGTGGAGCAGGACAGATGCCGAAAATCTTATAACCTTGGTGCAGGAAAATCCCTGCATATATTCAGTGAGGTCAAGAGACTATATGGATCGAACAAAGAAGGCACTTGTGTTCAACAAGATATTCGAAAATTTAAAAAATTCTATGCCAAACATGTCTGCACACGACGTAAAAAAAAAATGGCTGAGCCTTCGTGCTCAATATATGCGAGAATTACGATGCATGCAAAATTCCAAGAAAAGCGGCAGTGGCGTTTCCGATGTATATGAACCAAAGCGATGGTGCTTTGAACATTAAAATTTTTGGCAATAAGCACCGCAACTAGAATTAGCCGAAACAACACCGAGGTAATACTTCAAATGATAATGAGTGCTGAAATATTATTTACTTGTTTTATTTTAGAAGGAAAATGTGGCACCAGAAAATGTAGAAACTGAGTTGAGCGAAGGGGAAGCAAATCGCATCTAGGAGCAAAAAACATAAAAGTTGAAGGTATATTTAAATTTCTGTTTGATGGAAGGAAATGTTTAAAAAAAAATTTTTTATAGAGGAATCATTTCGCAGCGATGCGAAAAGACTTCCAATCCTTTCGTGAAATGCTAGAAAGGAAGAAGAAAAGGAATAAAATGATTCGGAATTTTCACTTTTATTTCAATCGCTTTATTTTGTATATATTATATTTAGTAGATATATACAAAATAAAGCTATTGAAATAAAAGTGAAAATTCTGAATCATTTTATTACTTGAAAGTTTTCAACGCAACAGACTCGAAAAAATATTATAAGCAAATGAAGTTTTCGTGGTTGGGCACGTTGGTTTCTGAGCAAATGGATGAAATATCGCCCGAATTGCAACAAAGTGCTGCCTGGGAAATAGAAGCCATTATTCAAAATTATAATGTGAAATCCCAGAATAAGGCACAATAGTGCGGGAGCTAGCACGGGTTTTATCCTCCTCATAAGCGCCGCATTCCAAATGTATCTTAAAAGACGGGGTTTTACTCGTACATCACAAAAATCGTTTGCTGCCACCTCAGAGAGGTGGCATAAGGGGCGAAAATTGACCCCCAATGGGTGAAAAAATGGCCAAAAAAGCGCGATCTGCGCCGCAGTTGAAATTTTGCTGAGTGGTAGATAAATGGCTAACTAAGCGAAAAATCATTTGCTGCCACCTGTGGGAGGTGGCGAAGTCTTGCTGCCAGTCGATTGAAGTTGCAAAATTTAGGGGTCAACCCTCCTCATAAGCGCCGCGCTTGAAATTTTGGATTCAGTTAGGGAATATACTCACTAACACGAAAATCATTTGCTGCCACCTGTGGGAGGTGGCGAAGTCTGCTGCCAGGCCGATAAAGTCCGCGGCGCCAAGCGAATGAACAAGTTTGCAACTGAAGTCTCTTCGCAGACACTTCTGTTATAAATAGCGCAAAGACTTAAGACACGAGCTGTAAAGATGTGACATAATTTAAATGGTTTTCCTAAAAACGCAGAGCAGATTATATAAGTTTCTTGTATCAATCAACCAAGTTTTAAGTTTGGTTTGAATCCGATAACGTTTAATGACCCCGCAAGTCGATCAAAGTTAAAAAATTCTGAACAAACTCCAAAAAAAGCAAGCAACGTATCGCCTCAGCTTGTGTACGTATGTATGTGTGTAGCATTGTACAGAATGCGTTGCACAGTGGGAAAGAGTAGAAGGAGTAGTGGATACTTTCGGTTCTTGAATAAGTATCACAGATAGAGGTTACAATTATATCATTATTTTACATTTACTTACAATTATTTTCATTAGACTTGTTTTTATGGTAATTAATATGCAATAATAATAATTATTAGTATCATTAAAAGACTTAAAATAACTAAATGTAACGTTCAGACGTATGTCGAAATCCCGGGATTTCAGAACAAAATTTAAATCGCCCCAAAAATTTGGAATAACTGAAAGCCTGGCATTACGACAAACGTCTGTCAGCGCCATAAAGAAGGAATGAAAACATGAAGCATAGACAATCAATTTCAAAGAACGTCAATCAAATCGCCTCACTGTCGAAATCATCCTCGTCATCAGTCGTACTTTTAAGGTCATTTTCACCATTTTCAGGTTGAATCAGGACGTCTTGTACAAGTCGAGGGCATTGTTCTCCTTCAAACCAAACAAACTTGTACTCTCCCTCTTCTTCTTTCCACCCATATTGTAATGGATGAATGTTTGGTTTGTTAGAAGAATGTGCCACTTTCCATGTACAAGCTATGTATGCTGTTCTTAAAAAATGCTGCCATAGCACAGACTTGCAGGGGGGCAAAGATGATGCGTCGCAATTGGCAATATTTTTGTTGAACTCTTCGTCCATTTTTAGAGCTTCATAGGTCTTTGTAAACATGAGCATTCTTGTTGTATTGACAGAGTCAATTGAGTTTTCCGTGTAAAGCCTACAAACCAATTGCTCGACGTCAGCAAAAGCATCTGTCAAGGAAAGAAAAGAAGTTCCAGAATCTCCTAAAATTGAAAAAGCAGACTGAAAAACTTCTGACTGTTCGAGCAATTGAAGAGGTTTTTTTTTTTCCTTTCCTGAAAAAAGCAGGGTTGTAATCGCAACCAGTTAATGCGTGCAAGCCCGGCAACGCTGAAGACAATTTTTCTCCAAGTTTCTTATATAATAAAGAAACATTGATATACCTTTGCCAGTTCCCTACCCCAACGTGCATAAATATTGAATGATAATGTTTCAGATGCTTCATGTTTCCTAAAAGAATGACTAAAACATCTGTATCGGAGCATCGCACTACAACATTGGTTGAAATAGACAATTGACAAATATGGTACACGATTTTTGTGTCCGCCTCTTCGTGTTCTGGGCACGAGAAATCTTCTTGAATCATTCTGAAAACTTTGCCATCCTGAACGTAAAATTTGAAACAGTTCTCAAAATTGACGAAAAAAGTTTTTGAGCCTATAAACTCAGCCATTTCGTCTCGGGACCATTGTTCCAAAAATAATTTGACCAGTTCTTCTTTGAACTGGCCATTTCGCAATTCTTTCGAAAAATCAGAAGGGCGGATTTGTTCAGGACCTACAATTTTGAAGACCCTATCAAACTTCCCTCGTGAATTGCGTTCGTAGTCCTTGATAGATGGACTGTGATATCTTCTACTCTTTCCCACTGTGCAACGCATTCTGTACAATGCTACACACATACATACGTACACAAGCTGAGGCGATACGTTGCTTGCTTTTTTTGGAGTTTGTTCAGAATTTTTTAACTTTGATCGACTTGCGGGGTCATTAAACGTTATCGGATTCAAACCAAACTTAAAACTTGGTTGATTGATACAAGAAACTTATATAATCTGCTCTGCGTTTTTAGGAAAACCATTTAAATTATGTCACATCTTTACAGCTCGTGTCTTAAGTCTTTGCGCTATTTATAACAGAAGTGTCTGCGAAGAGACTTCAGTTGCAAACTTGTTCATTCGCTTGGCGCCGCGGACTTTATCGGCCTGGCAGCAGACTTCGCCACCTCCCACAGGTGGCAGCAAATGATTTTCGTGTTAGTGAGTATATTCCCTAACTGAATCCAAAATTTCAAGCGCGGCGCTTATGAGGAGGGTTGACCCCTAAATTTTGCAACTTCAATCGACTGGCAGCAAGACTTCGCCACCTCCCACAGGTGGCAGCAAATGATTTTTCGCTTAGTTAGCCATTTATCTACCACTCAGCAAAATTTCAACTGCGGCGCAGATCGCGCTTTTTTGGCCATTTTTTCACCCATTGGGGGTCAATTTTCGCCCCTTATGCCACCTCTCTGAGGTGGCAGCAAACGATTTTTGTGATGTACGAGTAAAACCCCGTCTTTTAAGATACATTTGGAATGCGGCGCTTATGAGGAGGATAAAACCCGTGCTAGCTCCCGGACTACAAGCGGAGGAGGAACAGAAATACGACCTGTTGCAGATGTCGATGAACGACGTGGTTGATGCGGAAGACTTTGAATAGTGTATATTATAGCTGACATTTTTATGCACGAATGAATTGTGCCAGTGAATTTAAACGGACTGATTTTTTTATTCTTTAGATTAAGTTTTCACAATGGAGTGACTAAAAAATGTGATGAACTGAATTGTATATATTTTTAGTTTTTTAGATGAAGTGAACTGAACTGAATAAATTTTTCTTTCTTAAGCAAGCATTAGACGTAGCAAATATTGTCTCTATTTTCAAAAAAATTCTTTTCCGAAATTTTTATTTGGAGAAAATATATTTTCCATGGTATTACACTATAGCAAATATTTGCTTAAAAAATTATTTGTCAGACCTATAGAAAATAATATTTTCTCGTGTTGTAGCAAATACATTTGCTATACTATTACACGAATGAAATAATTTTTAGAAAACAGAATCTGTGGCAAATAATTTTTACTTATATTTTCTTTTCCGTATCTGTCATTTGAATTTGAAATTCATTTGCTCGAATATTTTAATTCATCAACTGCAAAAATGAATGAATCTGAAGAAGACGAATTGTTGTTGGTGAATATTTTTGGCAATGCTGCTAAATTTATTGTTGAGGTACAAGAAAACGAGAACATAACGCGTCGTCGAAAACGTAGTGTATGGGTACGCGATTGGGTGAAACTCCGCCGAAAGTTTGAATGTTACAGTACACTTCTTAAAGAGCTGGAGAGTGGGGTGCCGCAACTATACAAAAACTTTCTACGAATGAATATTGCTGACTTTAATAATATTCTAGCAATGATTTCTCCATTGATTGAAAAAGAAATTACAACCATGCGTGAACCCATTTCACCTGGTGAACGTCTTGCTCTCACATTGCGTTTTCTTGCTACAGGCGATAGTTTTATGTCTCTCCAATACCTATTTCGAATTCCGCAATCAACCATATCCACCATAGTTCCTGAGGTTTGCGATGCACTATACAAAGTTCTGCTACCTGAATTTATGAAGGTAAAAACTCATCGATTCTTTATTTGTTAGAGAATTATAAATGTTTTAGATACAGTTTCCATCAACTGAAGAAGATTGGCTTAAATTGGTTCTTGACTTCAATGAGATGTGGAATTTTCCTCATTGCATTGGTGCTGTTGATGGTAAACACATCGTAATTAAAGCCCCAGCGCATTCTGGAAGTGTTTACTACAATTATAAAGGTACCAAACCATTTCAGTATTTTGAAACATTCAATCCTATAGAAATAATTGTTTTTTTTCCGAAAGGAACCCATAGTATTGTGTTGATGGGGATTGCTGATGCACAATATAAATTCACCTACATAGATGTTGGAGCAAACGGTCGAATCTCAGATGGTGGTGTATTTCAGCGCACATCGTTTTTTAGATCAATGTCCGCCAATGAATTGAATTTGCCAACATCCGATCCATTGCCCGGACGTAATGAACCAATTCCATATTTCCTTGTAGGGGATGATGCCTTTGCTTTAGGAAATCATTTGATGAAACCATATCCCCATCGTAATTTAAATGGACTCGAAAGAATCTTCAACTACCGCCTATCGCGTGCCAGACGTATAGTTGAAAATGCATTTGGTATTTTAGCGAGCCGCTTTCGAGTGTTCGGAAAGCCGATTAACCTTGATCCAGAAAAAGCACGAAAAATAACAGTTGCTTGCTGTGCTCTCCATAACTACCTCATTATGCGGAGCACTGTTTATATCAATCCTAGCTTGGTCGATCGATACGACGGCGAAGGAAATGTTGTGGATGGTGATTGGCGTAGAAATATTCAAACAGAAAGCAATTTTTTCCACTTGAAGCGCACCGCAGGTTCAACAAAACAGGAAAAGATATACGTGATGAGCTGTCACAATATTTCGTGCATGAAGGCGAAATAAGCTTTCAATATACTCGAATTTAAATAAAACTTTTATTTTTTGTCTTGGTACAAGATAATAATTGAAATTATGGTGTTATTATTGATTAGCTGGTTCTTCGCCTTTTTTTTGAGTTTGGTTTTCGCTTTCAATAGAATCCATTAAAAAGCGCGCCACTTTGAAACGAACCCGTTGCGATGCACTTGGATCAGAGAGAGAACGTAATTCATTGGCTACAAATTTCCCAAATGTATCGAAATCATCTTCTCGCTTTTGCCGTTGTTCTTTCAACTTATTGACTGCGTCCTGCATTCCTTCAGCTACGATTATCGCCGCTGATTGCGCATTGGCTACAGAGGATGATTGTGACAGCCGTCTTTTCGCAACCTTTGCAGTACATGTAAAACTTTCGTCATTAAAGTGTGACGATTCATTGGAGGCCATTTACACGTTGAGACATTTCGATAATGAAACACGATTCCCATGGCTAGGGACGTACGGGGAAGGGAAGCGGGGTTTTGTCTCACGTACATGCGACACGCTTTGTGCTGTCTTTCGTAATATCGATAAATCAATATGGCGCGTGATATTTTGTGACATTTGCTTCATTCTTGTTCGTTGTTCAGCCGAAGAGTTGAGTTTTAAGAGTTGCGCAAAAAATTGAAATATGGAATACAACTGGAAACGCGAGGATGTGGAGAAGTTGATATTTTATGTGGAGGAGAATCCCTGCATATATAGTGTGCGATCCGCAGACTATGTCGACCGCACAAAAAGGGCAATGGTTTTCAACGCCATTCAAGAGACGCTCAAAAATGAAAAAATTATTGTGACTGTCGAGGACGTACAAAGGAAATGGCGGAATCTGCGAAGTCAGTACATCCGAGAGTTGCGCACGATTAAAAACTCAAAGAAAAGTGGATGTGGCGTCAACGATTTGTACGAGCCGAAGCTTTGGTGTTTTGACCAATTATCATTTTTGGAAACACATGTGGCCACAAGACCAGGGAAAGAGAATGTAGAAGTAAGCATATTTAACAAATTAAGAAGTTGATGGAAGTATTTCAAACTTAAGTTAACTTATTCAGTTATGTTTATTGTTGCTTGAATATGCGTGTGTATAAAAAATTGTTTTTTTTAGACGGTGGATACTAATGAGATGAGCATGGATGCCAGCTCCTCAAGCTCAATTTACGACTCCTCGAGTGCAAAAACCGAACCTAGTGCGAAACGACCGAAGGTACAATGGAAAAGTAATATTGAACACAAAATTTAATTTATATTTTTTTTAAGAAACTCAACCCGTTGCAAGAACTGCAAAAAGACTTGCAGAAATTCAAAGAGCGGATCGAACAAAAGAAAACAGAAAAATCTAAGTGGTTGGGGGATTTGGTAAACAAACGTTTGGAGGAATTTGACCAAGACGAGCGAGAGGATGCTACTTGGCAAATTCAGCAAATTTTACAAAAAATTGTCGAAAAAAGAAGGTTGAAATCGGCAGCTTCTTCTTCACTGGGAGCTTCATCGTCGGCAGATTCTTCTTTGGCAGCCCCTTCATCGTCGGCTGCTTCTTCTTTGGCAGCCCCTTCTTCGCCGGCAGCTTTTTCTTTACTGGCAGCCCCTTCATCGTCGGCAGCTTCTTCTTTGGCAGCCCCTTCTTCGCCGGCAGCTTTTTCTTTACTGGCAGCCCCTTCATCGTCGGCAGCTTCTTCTTTGGCAGCCAATTCTAGGTTGGCAGCCCGTTGGGTGGCAGCCCGTTATCCGTTGGAAGCTGCGTCTTCGTTGGTAGCCCGTTCTTCGGTGGCTGCTTCGGCTACTTCAACGCCAAAAAAAGATATTCTGAAGCTTTCGATGGCTGGAATATTTAGCGACAGCGAGTCAGATGACTGAAACCCCGTTTTAAAATGCAAAAGACTTTATTATGGTTGTGAATTACATTGTCAACTTTTTTATATTTTATGTTTTATTATTTTTTTTTTAAATGAAGTGAATTACTAGTTTTAATTTTTTTTTTAGCACGGGAAGTGTATATATTTTATATTATGAGGAGTGTGATATTTTATAAAACAGAGCAACACAAAAACCAAATACAATATGTTTATGAAAATAAAAACGAAAAAATTAAAACTATGCTATGAATTATTTTTTTTTATTATTAGGGTTGTTATAGAATCCAATAGATTTCGTAATTGAAATCAAAAAGAAATATAAAATGCCATATAAAATCGAACCAAAATTTAACTTTTATAATTTGTCCAAAAAATAAAAGGCAGAAAATAAAAGTTAAATTTTCCCTTTTACGCAAGTTAAATAAAAAATCGGCCTAATTATGTATTCCGACGGATCAAATCCGTCTTTTTTATTGAGATTTGTCCAAGACCGTCTGCAACAACAACAATAAATGCATGTTTGCAAACGGCGGAACAATGGCAACAGCAGCAAATCGATGCAACGCGCGGGTCGACGTCGAACATATGCAAGAGCTCGAGAGGTTTCGACCTGCAACGCAACGCCCCTGCAACAGAGGCATGTACGCAGGCATAATTATAAGCGTCTAGCCATTCTTTATCGTATGAGGAAATTATGACGGTTCTAAGCAAATTCAGGAAATACGAAAATTAAACGCAGGGTTTTATTTATTGGAAATTAATTAACAATAAATTTTTCGGTGCCCTAGATAATCCGAATTCATTCAATTGGACATTGATGAATGATCCTTTATCGAAGTGAATATCGACTGTATTTAAAATCTTCATCATCATCGGTGTCGTCTCGAATGCTACTTGTATGCTTTCTATATTCCTTCCTCTCTTTGCTGACATTGCGATAGCAATGGTATTGATACTGGAAATTACGATTATTACGAGTTTTAATCATCTGCAATTATAACAAGTAAGAAAGCTAAAGTCGGTCAAGCCCGACTTTGAAATACCCAGCGTCCCGACATTATGAGCGCGGTATGTTTTGCTTCTCTATTTGTGGGCGTGGCAGTGGGAGGGCAACATATATTATTTCCCTACACCTTTCATTCGCCTTCGTGAACCTATGTTGCGAATTCGAAGCTTCTACGCCTTTTACTTCAAAAGTTACGAAAAATCTTTATTTGTGGGCGTGGCAGTGGGCGGGCCAAAAAAATGTTTGTTCCTACACCTTTCATTTGCCTTGGTCAACCTATGCTGCGAATTTGAAGCTTCTACGCCTTTTACTGCACAAGTTACGATAATCCCTTCTTTTTGGGCTTATTTGTGGGCGTGGCTCGAGAAGGGCGGCGTCCATTTTTTGCCAGGAAATGTCCCTTTTTGTAGTTTACCAGCACACCAAATATCAATAAAATGTGTTGAGTGGTTCGCTAGTTACAGCCATTTTATTGAAAACACATTATATTCATTTGTGGGCGTGGCAGTGGGCGGATGTCTTCCATTTTTACTTAGGATCATACTTGGATCCCGATATACCTGTGTGCCAAATTTCGACTTGATTGGTCCAGCCGTTTCGGAGGAGATCCGACCACGGACGGAGGGACAGACGGACGGACGGACAGACGGACAGACGGACAGACGGACAGACGGACGGACGGACAGACGGACATGTCTAAATCGATTCAGTTTTTGATCCTGATCATTTCTATATATATTTTGCTATATCTCCGGACCTTAATTCTCCCTGTTACAAGATTCGCACAAAACTAATATACCCCGCTTACGCTGGGTATAAAAAGGGAATTTTGAAAATACGTCACTTAAGAACATAACAATGTTGCGCGCCTTACCGTTTTGCTGCACACGCATTGAGCAGTTGGATTGATTGTGTATACGTTTATATTTTTAAGTCTATTTAGGGTGAAGCCAATCCAATTTCCCCTCTTCATTGAAGTAAGCCATGAACTGCTTTCGTACGTTTTCGGCTTCACCTCTGCGAGGGTTGTACGGTATTTCTCCAGTAGGGGGTATTTCTTTTTCACGATCTGAAGAATCACGGGATGGTCCAGGAGTAGTCTCTAAGCTCGTGTCTTCGCTCGTTTCTACGGTCATGTCACCCCGGTCAATCAAAAAATTTTGCAACGCACAGCAAGCTAACGTTACTGATTGAACACTCTCAACTGTTAGAGTCATGGGCGCTAGAAAGACTCGGAATCTACTCGATAAAATTCCAAACGCGTGCTCAACCACATGCCGTGCACGTGAAAGCCTTTTATTGAAGACTTGCTTCTCTACGCTCTTGGAGCGAAACGGGTACGGCTTCATAATATTTGTTTGGAGCGGAAAAGCATCATCACCAATTACCACGTAAGGAAGATGTCGACCGTTCCCAACTACACTCGGTTGAGGTAGATCTTTCTTTTCCTCCATGACTTTGTAGAGCTGGCTTTGCAAAAACACGCCATCGTCGTTGCTCCGACCATTGCACCCCACATTTACATATGTAAATTTGCAATTGGCATCTGCAAGGGCTAACAATATGATGCTGTTTGTCCCTTTATAGTTGTAGTAGAAGGCGCCATCTCTTCGCGGTGGACGGAATGTTATATGTTTTCCGTCCAAAGCCCCCAAGCAATTGGGAAATTGCCACTTTATTGCGAAATTCTTTGCAATCTGTTCCCATTCTTCATGGCTGCTTGGAAACTGGATAAAAATATTATACTAAATATAAGCAAGTAAATGAATTAAAATTTATTAATTTATACCTTCAGATATTTCGCCTTCAACCTTTCATAAAGCAGATCGCAGACTTCAGGAATTATCCTGCAAATCGAAGATTTCGATAGCCGCGTCTGGTAATCGAGGCTTATATAGCTTTCTCCTACAAAACATTCCTTAATAATCTTCAAAAATTATGTCTTTTCTCATACCTGTAGCGAGAAATCGCATAGTCACTGCTAGTTTCTCCTCGGCGGTACTGGCTTGCATCATAAAGGTATCAGAGCGCTGAATATCGTCGCGTATCAACGACAGCAAAAAGTCGAAGTTGAGCTTGGAGAGCCGCAGATAATTTTTATAACTATCCTCGTCATTTGTTAACAGCAATTACATTGTCAACTTTTTTATATTTTATGTTTTATTATTTTTTTTTTAAATGAAGTGAATTACTAGTTTTAATTTTTTTTTTAGCACGGGAAGTGTATATATTTTATATTATGAGGAGTGTGATATTTTATAAAACAGAGCAACACAAAAACCAAATACAATATGTTTATGAAAATAAAAACGAAAAAATTAAAACTATGCTATGAATTATTTTTTTTTATTATTAGGGTTGTTATAGAATCCAATAGATTTCGTAATTGAAATCAAAAAGAAATATAAAATGCCATATAAAATCGAACCAAAATTTAACTTTTATAATTTGTCCAAAAAATAAAAGGCAGAAAATAAAAGTTAAATTTTCCCTTTTACGCAAGTTAAATAAAAAATCGGCCTAATTATGTATTCCGACGGATCAAATCCGTCTTTTTTATTGAGATTTGTCCAAGACCGTCTGCAACAACAACAATAAATGCATGTTTGCAAACGGCGGAACAATGGCAACAGCAGCAAATCGATGCAACGCGCGGGTCGACGTCGAACATATGCAAGAGCTCGAGAGGTTTCGACCTGCAACGCAACGCCCCTGCAACAGAGGCATGTACGCAGGCATAATTATAAGCGTCTAGCCATTCTTTATCGTATGAGGAAATTATGACGGTTCTAAGCAAATTCAGGAAATACGAAAATTAAACGCAGGGTTTTATTTATTGGAAATTAATTAACAATAAATTTTTCGGTGCCCTAGATAATCCGAATTCATTCAATTGGACATTGATGAATGATCCTTTATCGAAGTGAATATCGACTGTATTTAAAATCTTCATCATCATCGGTGTCGTCTCGAATGCTACTTGTATGCTTTCTATATTCCTTCCTCTCTTTGCTGACATTGCGATAGCAATGGTATTGATACTGGAAATTACGATTATTACGAGTTTTAATCATCTGCAATTATAACAAGTAAGAAAGCTAAAGTCGGTCAAGCCCGACTTTGAAATACCCAGCGTCCCGACATTATGAGCGCGGTATGTTTTGCTTCTCTATTTGTGGGCGTGGCAGTGGGAGGGCAACATATATTATTTCCCTACACCTTTCATTCGCCTTCGTGAACCTATGTTGCGAATTCGAAGCTTCTACGCCTTTTACTTCAAAAGTTACGAAAAATCTTTATTTGTGGGCGTGGCAGTGGGCGGGCCAAAAAAATGTTTGTTCCTACACCTTTCATTTGCCTTGGTCAACCTATGCTGCGAATTTGAAGCTTCTACGCCTTTTACTGCACAAGTTACGATAATCCCTTCTTTTTGGGCTTATTTGTGGGCGTGGCTCGAGAAGGGCGGCGTCCATTTTTTGCCAGGAAATGTCCCTTTTTGTAGTTTACCAGCACACCAAATATCAATAAAATGTGTTGAGTGGTTCGCTAGTTACAGCCATTTTATTGAAAACACATTATATTCATTTGTGGGCGTGGCAGTGGGCGGATGTCTTCCATTTTTACTTAGGATCATACTTGGATCCCGATATACCTGTGTGCCAAATTTCGACTTGATTGGTCCAGCCGTTTCGGAGGAGATCCGACCACGGACGGAGGGACAGACGGACGGACGGACAGACGGACAGACGGACAGACGGACAGACGGACGGACGGACAGACGGACATGTCTAAATCGATTCAGTTTTTGATCCTGATCATTTCTATATATATTTTGCTATATCTCCGGACCTTAATTCTCCCTGTTACAAGATTCGCACAAAACTAATATACCCCGCTTACGCTGGGTATAAAAAGGGAATTTTGAAAATACGTCACTTAAGAACATAACAATGTTGCGCGCCTTACCGTTTTGCTGCACACGCATTGAGCAGTTGGATTGATTGTGTATACGTTTATATTTTTAAGTCTATTTAGGGTGAAGCCAATCCAATTTCCCCTCTTCATTGAAGTAAGCCATGAACTGCTTTCGTACGTTTTCGGCTTCACCTCTGCGAGGGTTGTACGGTATTTCTCCAGTAGGGGGTATTTCTTTTTCACGATCTGAAGAATCACGGGATGGTCCAGGAGTAGTCTCTAAGCTCGTGTCTTCGCTCGTTTCTACGGTCATGTCACCCCGGTCAATCAAAAAATTTTGCAACGCACAGCAAGCTAACGTTACTGATTGAACACTCTCAACTGTTAGAGTCATGGGCGCTAGAAAGACTCGGAATCTACTCGATAAAATTCCAAACGCGTGCTCAACCACATGCCGTGCACGTGAAAGCCTTTTATTGAAGACTTGCTTCTCTACGCTCTTGGAGCGAAACGGGTACGGCTTCATAATATTTGTTTGGAGCGGAAAAGCATCATCACCAATTACCACGTAAGGAAGATGTCGACCGTTCCCAACTACACTCGGTTGAGGTAGATCTTTCTTTTCCTCCATGACTTTGTAGAGCTGGCTTTGCAAAAACACGCCATCGTCGTTGCTCCGACCATTGCACCCCACATTTACATATGTAAATTTGCAATTGGCATCTGCAAGGGCTAACAATATGATGCTGTTTGTCCCTTTATAGTTGTAGTAGAAGGCGCCATCTCTTCGCGGTGGACGGAATGTTATATGTTTTCCGTCCAAAGCCCCCAAGCAATTGGGAAATTGCCACTTTATTGCGAAATTCTTTGCAATCTGTTCCCATTCTTCATGGCTGCTTGGAAACTGGATAAAAATATTATACTAAATATAAGCAAGTAAATGAATTAAAATTTATTAATTTATACCTTCAGATATTTCGCCTTCAACCTTTCATAAAGCAGATCGCAGACTTCAGGAATTATCCTGCAAATCGAAGATTTCGATAGCCGCGTCTGGTAATCGAGGCTTATATAGCTTTCTCCTACAAAACATTCCTTAATAATCTTCAAAAATTATGTCTTTTCTCATACCTGTAGCGAGAAATCGCATAGTCACTGCTAGTTTCTCCTCGGCGGTACTGGCTTGCATCATAAAGGTATCAGAGCGCTGAATATCGTCGCGTATCAACGACAGCAAAAAGTCGAAGTTGAGCTTGGAGAGCCGCAGATAATTTTTATAACTATCCTCGTCATTTGTTAACAGCTCCCTACTCAAAAAAGCAAAGGATCCACGTTCCTCTTTGTTAACACGCCATTCTTTTACCCATTTCCGCTTCCTTCTCTTTGTTGGCATTGATATGGCACGTTCGCCTAAAGTGGCCAAACCTTCAAATCAAGTGTTATAACTTTGTTCAATTATTATCTAAACACGTATTTACCCAAAATAATGTCATCCTTCTCGCTATCGGAGTCCAACTCAAGGGCTTCGTCGATGCACTGCCAAACACTTTTGACAAATTCCACTTTTTCGTTTTTATTCATTTTTAGTTTTATTTTCTCCGCGTCTATCGAAATTGAACGGCTTTGTATGTAAACACATTAACGAATGTCAAAATGAAACAAAGAAGAAAGGAATTTGCCTGCGGCTGAAAAACATGTTTTACCTGCGTGTAAACGCGAATGAAACTTCAAAAGAGAAATCGAAATGTTTTTTATCGAAATGTCTCAACGTATAAATAGCGTCTTGGTATTCACCTTTGTAAAAAAGACGAAACAAACAACATTTGTAACATTTAGCTGAATAATATTGCTATATAAGTATACCAAATTCGAAACCGTATTGGCAGTTTGGTCATTTTCAGCACGGCCAACGAAACTCATTGCAGTGTAGAATTTCCATTTCACAGGTTCATCTGCGCCTTGTCCTGATTTTTTCTTTCGGCATTTCGCGTAATAGCTACGATATTGGATTCGAATATTTGACCATTTTGCTATGAGTTCATTAGCTGTAAACTTATTCAAAAATATCTCCTCCGACATCTTCCTCCATTCGAATTGCCGTTCCAGTTTATTTTTGTACTTTTCATCCTTGGCATTCCATACCAAAGGTACACATTCAACCGAAGAAATTAATTTGTAAATGTCTTCGTCGGACCAATTGGCACAAACTTTTGGCTTAACCTGCCGTTTCTTGGGACTCGTCTTTTTTGGGCTCAATGCAAATTCGTCTTCCTCATCAGTCTCCTCTAAAACTTGGAACAAATTTTCGCTCGCCATTGCCTCAAATTAACTAATAAAATTACTTTAAAAACATCACTTCAAATGACTTGAATTTTTCAGAAATTAAACTTTCGGCAGTGAATTTTCGAAAAAATCGGAGAAATATTTGGCTTGTTTGCGAACACCGATTTTTTGTGTCGTCAAATAAAAAACAGAAGAAAATATTTGCTTGGGGGTGAAGCAAATATAAAATACATTCATTACACGAAGCAAATATTTTCTAATTTTTTTGCTAGAAAACACAACAGCAAATATTTTTCTCCAAATTTTTTCGGAAAATATTTCATTATTACACGGGAAAGCAAATATTTTCTTCAATTTCAATCAAATATTTGCTACGTCTAATGCTTGCTTTAGATTAAATTTGTTTCATTAAAAATACGAAGAAATATAATTTCTTTTATAATGATCTCATATAAATCTATTATTTAATTTTTTTTTTTAAACAAGCAATTAGGAAAAAGTAAGTACTTAAAATAAAAATTATTGGGGCTCTAACCAGTCCAATTTTGTTTCTTGGTTAAAGTATTCTGAATATTGCTGCCTTATATTTTCCGCCTCGCCTCGCCTTGGATTATAAGGGTTATCTGATGAATCGGTATGAAGGTAGTAAAATATCTACATCCGTTGTAGATGTTTCGCCTGATTCGATTAAATAATTGTGCAGGACGCAGCATGCTAGTTTGATTTTTTCGACAGTTTCAACTTGCACACTCATTGGAGCTAAAAAAAATCCTGAATCTGTTGGCCAGAATTCCAAACGCATGTTCCACAACGTGTCTTGCGCGCGAAAGGCGATTGTTAAAAATTTGTTTTTCTACGCAACGCGAGTGGTAGGGATATGGCTTCATTATGTGTCGCTGTAGAGGAAATGCTTCATCGGCGACAATTACATATGGAAGGATTCGCCCGTTTCCAATGAAGCTTGCAGGAGGCAGATCCTCTTCTTGCATTAACGTCTCATTCAGTGCACTCTGCAGAAATACTCCAGCGTCATTACTGCGGCCGTTGCAACCGACATCAATAAATATAAATTTGCAGTTTGCATCGACCAAAGCCAGCAGAATAATACTATTTGTGCCCTTATAGTTGTGGAAATATGCTCCGTCTCTGCGGCGTGGTCGAAAATTAATATGCTTCCCGTCCAACGCTCCTATTCAGTTTGGAAACTGCCATTTTATTGCAAACTCTTTTTCGATCGCCTCCCACTGTAAAGATTTACTGGGAAACTAAAAAGAAAAAGGAATCTACGTCAAATATAAACCAAGAAAAATTTCAATGTGCACATCGCACGTTACTACGCACATAGACTACATGAAATGCTAGAGAAATGCGAAATTTTGATATGTGCCGATTATGTGATTTGTATGCGACGTATTTACCTTCAAATATGGTGACTTTAGTCGTGTGAAAAGGGCATCGCACACTTCTGGCACGATTTCCACGATTGCTGCTTTCGACAATCTTTTCTGATAGTCCAAACTGACATAACTGACTCTCCTAAATAAATAATCCACTTTTAACAAAATTATAATTTAATAGTATGTTTTATATTACCGGCTGGAATTGCTGCTCTCATTGGAGTATCATTTCGCTGAATATCATCCGCAATCAAAGATAATAAAAAATCAAAGTTGCTTTTTGACAACCGAAGGTAGTTCTTGAAGTTTTCTTCGTCCTGAACCAGTAACTCCTTACTTAAAAACGAAAAAGACCCGCGAGCTTCTTTACGTTTCCGATACTCCTTCACCCACTTGCGGTTGGTTCTTTTTGTCGGCAGCGTGGTAGCTCTTTCACCCAAATGTGCCAATCCTAATGTAAAAACTCATTAAAAATCTGCTTGAGTATTTTCTATGCGATGTAGATATATTTAGCTAGAAGAATAGTCTCCTTGTCGCTGTCATCGGAATAGAAGTCACAAGCTTCCCCGATGCATTCCCAAAAATCTCATATTAATTGAGTTTTGTCTTCGGTACTCATTTTAAAATTTGTTGTCTCTTGTCAATCAAATTATAATCACGGATGCCAAAAAAAAACCAGAAACAGCTAAATAAATACAAAAGACAGCTCGTCGCCCGGGGATTCATGTGCTCTACGTGCAAGAAACACATTTCGAGTAAATCGAAGCTGAAGTTTGAAACTATTTTTTTCAAAAACTGTACGATAAACCTTTTGTGTGTTTCACTATTAATTTGTGCGAGAATAGTTATTCGAAGAGTATATTTTGGAATCCTTGATGTAACGCATAAAAGGGTATTTTATGGCTTAAAAAAAATCCACTTTGCTCTATACGCCATTTCAAACATATTTCGGTGAAAATGTAATACATAGAGCAAAGTGACATAAAAAAACATTTTTCAATATAAATATTTTCTTTCAAAATAGGTTGAAAAAATTTGGTATACGAGCTCATCGGGACATGAGTAAGAACAAGTTCGAGAATTGACCCGATCGGACCATTTTTAGGGGTACCTCCAGGACTAGGGTCTGTTACGATAATCACAAAAACTGCTTTAAAATCGAAGTTTTTCAAGGTATTTTGATGAAATTCGGTATTTGAACATGCTTAAGGGCAAGTAATAGCCCGGTTCCACTTAGGCTAATTAGCGGATTTTCTCATTACCGCGCTAATGAATCCATTAACTTGTCATTACCCATACAAAACGCTGGTCGGTAATGAGGCGGTAATGGCACATTAACTTTTAATTAGGTTTAATGAGCATGGTTGTATTTGGTATTTTTGCACTTATCGAACATATCGCCATCTCTAGCAAGTAAAAGTGCAACTCTAATATTGACAATCAGCAGTTTTTCAGAGGAAATGGGTGGCGGCAAAACGAGTAAGAATTTTATAATTTGTTTTTAAAAAGCAAAAGTTAATATTTTTATTTCTAGGTGACGATTCCACACGCAAAAGGAAGAGGCGCATAATTTGGTCGGAGGAGCAGGAGGAATCGTTGATTTGTAAATGGGAAGAAAATATCAACGATATCCGTGGAAATAGGAAGAACAGTCATGTGTATGAGGAAATAGCGGCGGAGCTTAGCACAGAAAGCTGGAACATTTCTGGCAGCGAAGTGGGAGTGAAGATCCAGAACCTCACACACAAATATCGGTAAATAAAAATACAGTACTTCCCGTTTAAAAGCGACTCGCATAATTGCAAACCCCTTGAATTGCAAAAAAATTGTTGAAACGAGTTTTCCCCATAAGACGTATTACACTGACTCTGATATTTGCAATCTTCGCTTAATTGGAACAAAAGTTGGACAATTTTACTGTTGCAATTAAGTGGGAAGTACTGTAAATACTATTTTATGCATTCATATGAAAGTTTGTTGTAATTTAGTGAAGAGAAGAAGAAAATTGGCCCTTCAGGTGGATGTCCTTCGCAATGGCCTCACTACGTTAAGGTCCACCAAATTTTGGGCGGTTATAAAACATTCAACTTAGAGGAAGTGATGGAGGAGAGTACAGGTATATATGCTTTAGTATTTTATTAATATTTGAATCAAGAAAATTAATTATTTTGTTCATATCACTTAGACTACGGATTGGGGCCAGCCACAAGCTTCTACGCCTCGGACTCATCCACTGAGCCTTCCTGCAGTTCTAAAGCACCCACACCTGCAAAGAAACGGAGGGTTAATAACGACATTCTAGAAGAAATTCGTAGAGCTAATGATTTAGCTAGTGAGGAACTTGAGGAAATAAAGAAAACGGAGAAAACTAAATTAGAAATATTAAAACAAATGGCTGATGAAAACAAAAAATTTCATGAGGAACTTTTAAATATTTTAAAAAAATAAACTCACTCAAATATGATGCAATAGCATTTCTTATTTGTTGTTCACTGCTGTTATTGTTGCAATCATGGTGAGCGGTTTCTGGCTGAACTCTGTTGGATTTTTCCATTTCAGTGAGCCAGTGGTCATTGATGCTGCTGTTGAATGTGTTCGAAAAATTGTGAAGAACACAGCACGCTTTTATAATTGCGTTTATATTAGAAGGGTGGTTATCCAATCCCTTTCCCAACCTCCTAAATCGCGCTTTCAGATGTCCAAATGCGTTCTCCACAACTCTTCTCGCTTTGGATAAATTGTAGTTGAACGTTTTTTCGGCAGCTGTAGCAGCAGTAGAAAACGGGTATGGCTTCATGACTACGTTCGAAAGTCGAAAAGCAGAGTCTCCCAACACAACTACGGGAACTACTTGGCCACCAATATCCCTCGATCGATTCTTTAATAAATCCGACGATTCCAAACAACGTTTAAGCGTTGAACTCTCATATATCTGAGAGTCGTGACAGCGGCCAGGACAGCCGACGTTTATATACGTAAATCTGTACCTGTAATATTATAAGTTTCAGAAAAATGATACACAAATTTTTGAAAATTTACCTGTAGTCAACTAAGGCAAACAAAATGGTCGAGTACCATCCTTTGTAGTTGAAATAGTCAACTGCGTCATCAGAAGATGGTTTCATTTCGATGTGGCACCCATCTCAAATTGTTTTCTGCTGTAGATTTGAACTAGCATAATAACTGACATATTAATATTACCCATCGCTCCGAAGCACTGCGGAAACCCTATCGCCTGGAATCCTTTCACGTACTCTTCAACTTTTTCCTCGGTTAAAAAATTTGGTGGGAGGAACTCAAACCGCATGGAATGCCACACTTCTTCACAAAACTCGTTCAGAATTTTTCCCACCATACATTTCGATACACCAAACAGCCTCCCAATGGTTCTGTATTCGGCCGATGAGCCGAGTGCGTACAAAGAAATAGCAATCCTTTTTCGTAGTGGAATGCAAGGGCGAAAGACTGTGTCTCTCTTTTCGAGACTTGGAAGATAGTCGACAAGCTCTTCGAAGCACTTTCGGTCCATCCTAAAACTTTCTTTAAAGAATGTGTCGTCATTGAGGGGAATGTCCTTCTCCCAAAAGCTACCGTGCCGTTCCTATTATAAAATATGCAATACGGGTTAAAGTTTCACATTTATATATCTTGTACTTACTAAAGTCCAAACTCGTGGTATTCTTTTTGTATAAATATTCGAGCAAACAGACCACACTCGAATACGATTTCGCTGAACAATATTTTTCGCCTTTTTATAACTTCCGTTTTCTAACGCTTCCATTACTTTCAATTGCAAGTTTTCTTCTTGATTTATTAAAATCGCGCTTAAGTTCGTTAAATCCATCGCGTTGAAAGTATTTCCCGCCGTTTATATGTATTTCGCGCAAAATGCCAAATCTCAATGTTTACAATTGAAATCAGCTGTTTAGCTAATGAGAAATCGGTTAATTGATAGTCGAACCACTTTTCATTAACTTTTCATTAGCGCTAATGAAGGGTAGATAATGAATAAGTGGAACTGGGCTATAATATGATTTTAAAAAATTTGGAAAGTGGGCGTGGCAGAAGGGAGTTTTTCGAAAATTGTCTCCTTCGCCCGAAATTCAAATGGGACTTGAACGAAAGTTAGCACTTATGCCTTCTTTGTAGCCACAAATATCCTCCCCAAAAATTTGCTTGATCGGTCCATTATTAAGGGTACCTCCAGTACTAGGGTCTAACACAAAAATCCCAAAACTGTCTTAAAGTCTGACTTTTTTGAAATATTTCAATGAGAATTTTTATGGCTACAAAGGAAGCATGAGTGCCAAATTTCGGTCAAGTTCCATTTGAATTTCGGGTGTAGGAGACAAATTTCGAAAAATTCCCTTCTGCCACGCCCACTTTTACAATTTTTGGAAATCATATTACTTGCCTTTAAACATGTTCAAATATCAAATTTCATCAAAATATCTTGAAAAACTTCGATTTGAATGGCGTATAGGGCAAAAGATCACAAAAATATTGTGTTTCAAGGGATATAGAGCAAAATGGAGATGAGTTATCTCAGTAACCAGAAGATATAGGCAAAAATGGATGGCGGATTTAAAAAATTTGGCATTGAAAATGGGGGATGGCATCCTTAACTCAAATTCGTTAAAATGGCGTATAGAGCACATGAATCTCCGGGCGACGAGGAAAAAATCTGAATCGTTAGCTATGACGCCATCTTAGTGTACATGTTTGTGTTTAGTTCCATTGTGGTGAAAAGGACGCTGTGATTTCCATTAATTTGGGAATATGTAAAGGGTTTTGAATATTTTACCTACTTTTTACCTGAAAATAAATTATTTGAGGGCTGATTTCATGCATTAATAACAGCCTGATTCTACAAATAGATTCACTTGTTCCAATCGAATTGGTAGCATTGTACAGAAAAGTCATAAAAAAATTTTAAAATATATATTCTTACTCCCTAAAAATTTATTTTAAGATTTAGTTTTCTGTTTACTTTTGAAATAAATCATTAAATTGACTTTTTATTTATAAAAGTTCTGAAATGACGTCATAGACACTGAAGCAATACTGTATTGGCGTTGTTTGGGTTTCTTCAAAAAAAAGCAAATGTCAAGACAAGCAAGACCAGAAACAAATGTTTCAAAATGTTTCGGAACAAATGTTCTGCTGTCTGACAGAATTTCAAAAGGAAATTGAAAATGTTCCGGAACATGATTTATATATGTCTGACTTCGGACTAATTTTGTTCGAAAATATACAATTTTTGTATAATTTATCTAAGATTTGGTGGCAACACTGTATCTCAGTATAAGCGAAAGTAAAGTATTTACTTCGAAGTACTTTTCAATTTTTTTCACGTATTTCTTATGGGCGCTTTACTGCATATGCTCTTACTTCGTTTGCCTTTTATGACATTTTCCTGTTCCACACAGGGGTGATATTTTATAAAATACAAGAAAAATAAATTATGTATCTCTGATTAAGGGTTGATACAGGGATCTAGTGTTGGTCGCCCCCACGTAGTGCATCCTGGGTAACGCTAAATGACCTCCATCTCTTGACCCCTCTTCGTCCTCTAAATTGATTAGTCGACCCCTGGGCTGTCGGGAGGGGCATTCCGTTACGTGAGTACGTCGGCTGAACTCCTTCGGAAATGGCTTTCGGGCTAATGCCCCAACCGTCTCCGCCCCGTTAAAACCTGGCAAGTCTCAAGGTACGCTTAAAGCTCGTCGCCATTCATTTGGCCGTGCAGGTCTTGTCGAGTTCTCTCCTGGTTAGCACCCGATCTGGCTCTGAGTTCATCACCCCATAAAGGGATGAACCAACCCTCGCATGACCTCCCTGCCTTGGCATAGACAACCATGGGATCATTATGGGTGACTACACAACGAGCGGAGATAGCGGCCTTGAGTTGGGACCCTTATATCATGGACAAGTCCTCAACTAACACCAAAAAACCTTCGCCCAACCCACAAGGGGAGCCCCTTGTTTCTCAACCGAAAGGTGGAAACCAAAAGCCTACACTTCGTAGGCAAACTAAGGCTACCCAGCCTAGGACGCCGCAGGTTCCAGCTCTTGCTGCCTGCGGCACTTCTGCTGGTACTCTGGCGGACAGGCCTAGTACCAGCAAAAGCGTAACCGCTACTGCTGGCCAGACGAGCGGAGCTCGCCGTCTGAGCGGAACTCGCCGTCCGAGCGGACCAGCGCAACCGAGGCGTGGGGATCAGGCTAGGGTGTCACCCGGCCGTTCGACCGCTACTGCCAACGCCAACACTGGCACGACCAGGGTAAGCGCGTCCACAGCTGCCTATAGGACCTATAGATCGGCCTATCGAATTCTGGAAAAAACTATGCAAAATACCGGAAGCTGAGCTTTCCAGAGGGGAAAATGCTCGTCTGGAATGGGCAAGGAAGAATCTCACCTTCCGCGCCCCCAATCCACAGCTTAGGTCCAACACTGCCACCAGTAAGGTGGTAAACCCTCTTCCCAAACGACAGAGGTCGGATGAGAAGACACAGTCTGCCACCCAGGCTCAGCCACCGAAGCGACCTCGGGTAGTGGTCGCCAGACCCAGGACAAACAAGCCCTTCAGCGAAATCGCTAGGGAAAGTTTGGTCTGGGTCGTGGTTGATCGAGGTAATGCGGACGGCAACATCCTACCAGGAAACTGGAAGATGGTTCAAGCCGCATTACTTCGCAGCTATAAGGGCATCCTGGCTGCAAACCCTGGTCCACCACCGAAGTGCAGAGACGTGGGTTGGTATCAGGGCCGACTGAAGCTCATCGCCTGTGAAGATCAATGCTCGCCGGATCTCTACAAGCCTGCAATAGCTGCTATCGGCGAGGTTTGGCCAAACTAGAAGTCATAACCAGGGATCAGATCCCCAACAGGCCCAGATCCCTGGTTCTCGTACCAGAGGATCCTAGCTCTCCTGAGGAGATCCTCCAACTGCTGAAATTAAGCAACCCGGATCTTCCGGTACATGATTGGAAAGTCGCTAAGGTGAGCGACGCCAAAAGAAGCCTGCGGGAGGCACTGGTGATTCTAAATGAAGAATCACTAGCTCCTCTCGCAGCAAGAAATGGTCGTATCTCCTACGGTTTCGAAGAGGTACGACTTCGCGTCTACAAGGGCGACAAGGCCCAGACATCGAGCGAGATTGCCCCAGGTGCTTCATCGGGGACAATCACCGGACCATCCCTGGTTCTTGACGCTGACCAATTGTCTAGCGACAATGGGACCAGTGAGGACGCCAGGAGCTCGGTGTCGGAGTGCATGGGAGATTACTTCTCCATGCTTGGCCTGACTGTGGCTCAACTTCGAGGCGAGGCAATGTCTGAGGATGACACCGACCTTGCCGACGCCACCATGATTGCAGCTGGTGATGATGAGGGTGAAGGTTCTGCAGATAAACCTTCACCGCTCTAAGGCTGCATCTGCGGGGCTCCTGATCCACATGAGTGAAGGAGGTGAAGAGCTTATTCTCGTCCAAGACCCTTGGATCTGCAAAAACAAGGTCTGTGGACTAAATTTGAAAGGTTATAGTACCATATACGCCAAAGGCGCAGGCAAAGTTAGGGCCTGTATTATGGTGAAAGATTGCGTAAAGCACTTTTTCCTACACCATCTTAGTGATGGTGACAACGGCCTAATTGCTGTGGAGGTGCAACACCGGAGTTTCTGGATTGCCTCCAGCTAAATGACCTATGATGACGGTGCTACACCGCCAGGTGAAACTCTGAGGCTTATAATCGCTGAAGCGAATAAGCGAGGCAATCCCGTACTCGTTGGTGCTGATGCAAATTCGCACCATACAATCTGGGGCAGCTCTGATACTAACGTTAGAGGAGAATCCCTCTTTGATCTCATTTTGTGCAACAATCTGGCCATAGCCAATGTTGGCAGTGAACCCACCTTCATTACGGCTAATCGTAAGGAGGTTCTTGACATAACCTTGAACAGCGAGCGAGCAGCGGGACTTGTCACTGATTGGCGAATCTCCGAGGAATGCTCTCTCTCTCTCTCTCTGATCATAGGTACATTAGGTTCCAAATAGAACTCACTCCTTGGAGGGGCCAAGTTCATCTTAACAGAAGGAAAACGGATTGGTGTAAGTACAGATCTGTCTTCGGTCAGTTGATAGGGCCCCCTCCTCAAAGAGACTGCATTGAGGGTTTGGAAGCTGCTGTTACTACGTTAATCCACGCGTACAACCAGGCCAACCTGGCTGTATGCAGGCCCGTTAAACCTAAGGGTCAGCCCAAACCTCACTGGTGGAGCCAACGCATTGCAGAGCTACGTAGAGACTTCGTAAGATACTGTCCCGCAATGGTGCCCAAGTTGGGTCAATCCGCACGATTAGCGGCAAATGGACAGAGTCCCATGCGGAAACGCTAGGGGCACTCCTTGACGCACACTAACCGGGCAGCACCTTGGGCTCACACTTCGGTGGCTCTGGATGAAGTGAGCCTTAAATGGGCCATTGGCTCCTTTCATCCTTTAAAATCTCCTGGCCCTGACAGCATGATACCCGCCGATTTACAGGCTACTGTATCGGAGGCAATGTCGTGGCTCGTTGGCATCTTTAGGGCCTGCCTTGAATTTTCCCCCGTTCCGCGCCTGTGGCGCGAATCAAATGTGGTCTTTATCCCCAAGGCGGGAAAGGCCAGCCAAACCTCAACGAAGGACTTTAGACTAATCAGTCTCTCATCCTTTCTCCTCATGACGCTAGAGCGCATCGTCGACTGTCACATAATGACTGCGATTCAGCGTACGTCCAGCAGTGCTCAAATATCAAATTTCATCAAAATATCTTGAAAAACTTCGATTTGAATGGCGTATAGGGCAAAAGATCACAAAAATATTGTGTTTCAAGGGATATAGAGCAAAATGGAGATGAGTTATCTCAGTAACCAGAAGATATAGCCAAAAATGGATTGCGGATTTAAAAAATTTGGCATTGAAAATGGGGGATGGCATCCTTAACTCAAATTCGTTAAAATGGCGTATAGAGCCCATGAATCTCCGGGCGACGAGGAAAAAATCTGAATCGTTAGCAATGACGCCATCTTAGTGTACATGTTTGTGTTTAGTTCCATTGTGGTGAAAAGGACGCTGTGATTTCCATTAATTTGGGAATATGTAAAGGGTTTTGAATATTTTACCTACTTTTTACCTGAAAATAAATTATTTGAGGGCTGATTTCATGCATTAATAACAGCCTGATTCTAAAAATAGATTCACTTGTTCCAATCGAATTGGTAGCATTGTACAGAAAAGTCATAAAAAAATTTTAAAATATATATTCTTACTCCCTAAAAATTTATTTTAAGATTTAGTTTTCTGTTTACTTTTGAAATAAATCATTAAATTGACTTTTTATTTATAAAAGTTCTGAAATGACGTCATAGACACTGAAGCAATACTGTATTGGCGTTGTTTGGGTTTCTTCAAAAAAAAGCAAATGTCAAGACAAGCAAGACCAGAAACAAATGTTTCAAAATGTTTCGGAACAAATGTTCTGCTGTCTGACAGAATTTCAAAAGGAAATTGAAAATGTTTCGGAACATGTTTTATATATGTCTGACTTCGGACTAATTTTGTTCGAAAATATACAATTTTTGTATAATTTATCTAAGATTTGGTGGCAACACTGTATCTCAGTATAAGCGAAAGTAAAGTATTTACTTCGAAGTACTTTTCAATTTTTTTCACGTATTTCTTATGGGCGCTTTACTGCATATGCTCTTACTTCGTTTGCCTTTTATGACATTTTCCTGTTCCACACAGGGGTGATATTTTATAAAATACAAGAAAAATAAATTATGTATCTCTGATTAAGGGTTGATACAGGGATCTAATGGTGGTCGCCCCCACGTAGTGCATCCTGGGTAACGCTAAATGACCTCCATCTCTTGACCCCTCTTCGTCCTCTAAATTGATTAGTCGACCCCTGGGCTGTCGGGAGGGGCATTCCGTTACGTGAGTACGTCGGCTGAACTCCTTCGGAAATGGCTTTCGGGCTAATGCCCCAACCGTCTCCGCCCCGTTAAAACCTGGCAAGTCTCAAGGTACGCTTAAAGCTCGTCGCCATTCATTTGGCCGTGCAGGTCTTGTCGAGTTCTCTCCTGGTTAGCACCCGATCTGGCTCTGAGTTCATCACCCCATAAAGGGATGAACCAACCCTCGCATGACCTCCCTGCCTTGGCATAGACAACCATGGGATCATTATGGGTGACTACACAACGAGCGGAGATAGCGGCCTTGAGTTGGGACCCTTATATCATGGACAAGTCCTCAACTAACACCAAAAAACCTTCGCCCAACCCACAAGGGGAGCCCCTTGTTTCTCAACCGAAAGGTGGAAACCAAAAGCCTACACTTCGTAAGCAAACTAAGGCTACCCAGCCTAGGACGCCGCAGGTTCCAGCTCTTGCTGCCTGCGGCACTTCTGCTGGTACTCTGGCGGACAGGCCTAGTACCAGCAAAAGCGTAACCGCTACTGCTGGCCAGACGAGCGGAGCTCGCCGTCTGAGCGGAACTCGCCGTCCGAGCGGACCAGCGCAACCGAGGCGTGGGGATCAGGCTAGGGTGTCACCCGGCCGTTCGACCGCTACTGCCAACGCCAACACTGGCACGACCAGGGTAAGCGCGTCCACAGCTGCCTATAGGACCTATAGATCGGCCTATCGAATTCTGGAAAAAACTATGCAAAATACCGGAAGCTGAGCTTTCCAGAGGGGAAAATGCTCGTCTGGAATGGGCAAGGAAGAATCTCACCTTCCGCGCCCCCAATCCACAGCTTAGGTCCAACACTGCCACCAGTAAGGTGGTAAACCCTCTTCCCAAACGACAGAGGTCGGATGAGAAGACACAGTCTGCCACCCAGGCTCAGCCACCGAAGCGACCTCGGGTAGTGGTCGCCAGACCCAGGACAAACAAGCCCTTCAGCGAAATCGCTAGGGAAAGTTTGGTCTGGGTCGTGGTTGATCGAGGTAATGCGGACGGCAACATCCTACCAGGAAACTGGAAGATGGTTCAAGCCGCATTACTTCGCAGCTATAAGGGCATCCTGGCTGCAAACCCTGGTCCACCACCGAAGTGCAGAGACGTGGGTTGGTATCAGGGCCGACTGAAGCTCATCGCCTGTGAAGATCAATGCTCGCCGGATCTCTACAAGCCTGCAATAGCTGCTATCGGCGAGGTTTGGCCAAACTAGAAGTCATAACCAGGGATCAGATCCCCAACAGGCCCAGATCCCTGGTTCTCGTACCAGAGGATCCTAGCTCTCCTGAGGAGATCCTCCAACTGCTGAAACTCAGCAACCCGGACCTTCCGGTACATGATTGGAAAGTCGCTAAGGTGAGCGACGCCAAAAGAAGCCTGCGGGAGGCACTGGTGATTCTAAATGAAGAATCACTAGCTCCTCTCGCAGCAAGAAATGGTCGTATCTCCTACGGTTTCGAAGAGGTACGACTTCGCGTCTACAAGGGCGACAAGGCCCAGACATCGAGCGAGATTGCCCCAGGTGCTTCATCGGGGACAATCACCGGACCATCCCTTGTTCTTGACGCTGACCAATTGTCTAGCGACAATGGGACCAGCGAGGACGCCAGGAGCTCGGTCTCGGTGTCGGAGTGCATGGGCGATTACTTCTCCATGCTTGGCCTGACTGTGGCTCAACTTCGAGGGGAGCCAATGTCTGAGGATGACACCGACCTTGCCGACGCCACCATGATTGCAGCTGGTGATGATGAGGGTGAAGGTTCTGCAGATAAACCTTCACCGCTCTAAGGCTGCATCTGCGGGGCTCGTGATCCACATGAGTGAAGGAATTAATTTGAATGCCAAAAGGCACAAACTGCCCTCTTCAGCTGCAAAAAAGCCGTTGGCAAAAGCTGGTTGCTCAATCCTAGAGCCCGGATGTGGCTCCAATGTGGAATGTGGAGCCAATCCTTCTATACGGCGTGGTGGTATGGTGGCCAGCAATTTGCAGTTAGAAATCCCAGACACAAATAAGCCGAGTTAGAGGGAGCGCAGCTCTGATGATCACGGGAGCTCTGCGCATCACTCCCACCAAGGCTCTGGTGGCAATTTTAAACTGGATTCCGACAGAGCTTCTCATCAAAAGACGGGCCAAAATATCGGCAACCAGACTTAAAGTCATCGATTGTTGGCCCTCCAGACCCATTGGCCATGTGGCCATCTTGAAAGGGGACCAACCACTTTCAGTGGACTACACCATCCCTCGGACCTTTTTATCGCAAGACTTTCAGACCGTCATCCCTAATAGAGAATACTGGGATAACCAAACTGATCGTACTCCCAACTCTGTGGATGTATTCACGGATGTCTCTAAGCTTAATTGCAGAGTTGGAGGTGGAGTTTCTCTCGGAGGAGCTCAACCTTAAACTCAGCTTTCGACTGACCGATTTCTACGGGCAAGCGCGCAAGGCATGGGCAGAGGAAGATTCTTGCCTAACTTCAAGGTTGATGTGGGTAGACCTGGACTACAAAAGAACCAGTAAACTTCTGGCGCTGGGCCGCGCCGACATAAGGCGAATGGTCTTCATTTTCACAGGACATTGCCTAATATACAGACACGCAGAACGCATTGGCGTTGCTGACAATGACTTCTGTAGAAGTTTCAGATCGGAGGAGGAAGAAGAAACGGTGAGTCACCTTATGTGCCACAGCCCGGGCTTGGCCAGGGCAAGATTCAGGCTGCTCGGTTCTTTCTTCTTCTCCTTTCTCCTTTCTCCTTTCTCACTGAGCTGTTATCTGTTCGAATAAAAGACATAGCTCGCTTCATTAATGAGTCCAAGTGGTTTCACCAAATGGGTAATTAAGGAGGCATGTCTTCCCATGTGGTACCACAACGGGCTCATATGCGGCCTAAAGGTAGAAACACTCACGCACTGCGGCGCACTGCGTGGCATGGCATAGCATAGCATGGCATAGAGAAAATTTGTAGTAAACAGTGACGGATAGCAATCAGCTGATTGATGAATGTTTCACACATATGTGCAGTGCTGCCAGTAGTTTTGGACAATTTCCCCTTTGTAGTGCTTAGAAAATCCCCATTTTCCCTATTAGCTAAGGTAAAATCCCACGGAAACCTTTGAAAATCTTGATTGTACTGAACGAAAAGCGTTTCTTTGTAAGGAATACATTTTTGTCAAACTATATTTGTGCCAATAAGGAATAACTGAATAAGTTGAAATTTTCTGTTTTGAGAAAAAACGCTTCAAAGTCTTGCAACTCAACTGCCGATGGTGTGGAGTTGATAAAACTGACATTTTTTTTATTCTTTTTTTTTATAGAAAAATGCCTTGTAATTCCGGATTTTTCAGCTCGCAAATAAAAACTGCATGAAGCTTTTTCATCATCTTCATCAAAAGTTTGAAGCTAAGATTCAAACTCAGCGAAGCAATTATGTCGAAAGATTTTTTTTTTACTTATTCTATAAACTTCACTATGCTCAGTTATTTTAAAAAGCTTAAGAACTTAAAACGCTGGTATATAGAATATTGAAAACTCAGAGAAATATATTAAATACAGTGTATTTACTCAGTAAATTTTACAGGTTCATTTATTCAAATTACAATAAATATAAAATCCCACAGTAGAGGGAAAAATCCCTTTTTTGAAATTGTAGAAATCATGCCGTAAAATTCCCTCAATATGAGAAAACTGTCATGGTGGCAGCACTGCAAACGTGTTTTGATTTGGCGGTGTCGACAATACTATAAATTGCAAAAACTCAACAAAGTGAAATATAAAATTGTGAGAAAATGATGGAAGACGATGATTTAGAGCTGTACGGCATGTACATTAGCCTGCAAAACGAATATTTAAAACTGAGGAAAATGATTGTGAAAAGAAGATGGAAGGTTCGCCCAATCAACAGAGATAGAACAATCGCCGCCTATTATAAAAATGTGTTTTAAAAAATGAAAGATATGAACGCCGAGCAATTATTTAAACACACACGAATGACGCGTCCATTATTGAATGTGTTGGAAAATTTGTTGGGCGGTCATTTGATGAAAGAAAAACAACAGATTTTTCCTGAAGAGCGAATATCAATCACTCTATTGTAATTACTATATAAATGAATATTTTGGTTCAATAATTGAATAATTGTCAATCCCAGATATTTAGCGTTTGGGTCTTCCGTGCAAACAATTGCATGGTCATATAAGATGGGAGTATCTACGGTTCGAAACATTATTTATGAGACGTGTGACGTAATGTGGAGAGTGTTATCGCCTATCTACGTAACGGAGCCGACGGAGTCACAATATAAGGACATCGCTGATGATTTTTTGAAAATGTGGAACATGCCAAATTGTGTGGGGGCGATTGACGGGAAACACATCGCGATCAAATGTCCGCCAAATTCTGGATCGCTTTATTATAAGTATAAGAAGCACTTCAGTGTAGTGTTGATGGCTGCTTGTGATGCTAAATACACTTTTACGTCAGTGGCGGTTGGGAGTTATGGAAGCCAGAGTGATGGAGGTAGAACTTTAAAAACATGTTATACATTTTTATGCATTTTAAAAAACCTATTATAAGTATATCGCAGGTGTGTTCAACTCGACGCGATTTGGCAAGTCTGTCATGCTTAATGAATTTCCGCTGCCTCCGAACGTTCCATTGCATGGTAGCCACAATAATGCGACCTTCCCACATTATTTTGTTGCCGATGCAGCTTTTCCGCTCAGGAAAAATTTGATGCGTCCTTATCCTGGAACAAATTTGACGGAACCGAAGCAAATATTTAATTACCGTCTTTCAAGGGCGCGTCGCATCATAGAAAACTCCTTTTGGATTTTAGCCGCCAGATGGAGAGTGCTTCGAACCACTATGGAATGCCTACCCGAAAACTGTGAAAAAATTGTTTTAGCATATATAGCTCTTCACAATTTCATCATGCTTAGTCAAGATCGCGACAAATACTGCCCACAAAACTACGTTGACTCGGATATTGAGGATGGCATTTGGCGCAGTGAAGTAGCTGAAGTTAATGGGCCATTACGATCACTAACGCTTTTAGCAGAAATGCATCACAAAATCCTTTTCAGCTCCGCGATTATTTGGCTGATTACTTCGTCAACGAAGGAGCGATACCGTTCCAGTATACAAAAGCACGACAAATTTATGGAGATGATAGTTTTTAATAGTTTTTTTTTTTCATTTTTGTACATCAGTCTTATCAATAACTTAAATCTAATAAAAAACGAAAAAAAATGCCTTCAAGGCAATGTATTAAAATATCAAAAAATATCTAAATTCAGCCTTTTCCGTTGGTGGAGTTCCTCCTGATTTTTCACATTTTCAACTTAAGACTAATAAAAAAAGAAAAACAAAATAAACCTTCATGGCAAAGTACTAAAATAAAAAAATAAAAAAATAAAATAAAAAATAGATTAGTCGTCATCGTCATCATCCTCCTCATGATCTTGGTTTTTAACCTGCATCAAATAATCAGTTATTGATGCCATAGCTTTTGCCCTTGTTTGTGAGGGCAACGCTACTAGCGTTTCCCTAATAAATACTGTAAAGGCAGCAACCTCCTCGTTGCCTTCTTCGCGCTTCAGTCGTTTTCTGACCAACTCTGACCAACATCCTATTTGACTCTGCAAAGGTCTTCTGCAAATCGTGCAATTCTTCTGTGCCTTTGCTTTTTCTTTTCGATGGCCCTGGCGTCGGAGAAGCATTTTCTTTTACCTTATCCTTTTGACTGGTAGCTTTCACGGAAGGAAATGATACTTCGGAATCATTTGTTTCGCTGTAATCATCGACGTCATTCTCGACCGCAGCAGTTCCACGAGTTCTACATTAAATATCTTCAGTAAAATACCAAACGTAAAATTAAAGAATTCTTACGGTCTAGGTAGGACATGCTTTTCCAAAAAAGACATGGCGCCATACAGTGGCCAGGATTCATGGCACCCCAATCCACTGCCAGATGGTTGGTCTAGCTTTTTTTTCTCCCTGCTATAGCGCTCCCGTAAACTTCTCCAACGCTTGCTTGCTACCATTTCTGTTGAGATAACACAATTATATATACAATTAGTTTCAATATAAAAAAAAGTAAAATTCTTCTTACCAGTGACTGCTAGTTGCTTTCCAATATTTTTCCACGCAGATTGTTTGTACGCTTGCAGTTTATACTCCGACGCGTTTTTGTCGTACAAACAACGATTTTGTTGCACTTAACTAATTAATTTCTCGTCATCCACCACGTAATTTTCCATATTTTTTTATGTTCTAGTTTTATGTTCTTACAATTGAAAAAATTATATGGAAATGAACTAGAAATGGCAGCTCTGCCAGAAATAAGTGCTAGTCTCCAAACAATGGCAACACTACATCATCTGTCAAATTAGCATAGAAATCTAAAATCTATAGAACGCTATGCCATGCTATGCCATGCTAATTTTTTGAGTGTCTGCTTTCATACATTTTCATACATTTTGATTTCTATGTGACAGATGGCACTGGGCCGCAGTGCGTGACTGTTTCTACCTTAAGTGTGTCACCTTAAAGGGGGCAGCCATTCTAGCCTAACCTAACCTAAGAGTTGATACAAGGAGTATAGATCAGGGTTCGGACTAGACTCCGATCGGAGTAGATCGACTCCGTTCTTTTTACAGTTTTTAAATATACTCCGCCACTGCCCTTTACCTGAAATATACTCCGATTTTTTCACTTCACCAAACTCAAAATAATTTTGTCTATGTCGCGACTTAGACGTAATGAGAACGATTTTTTTGTGTTCCCTCGCTCGCAAACAAATTGTTTTCCATACAGATATCTCTGTATCTAAATCTTGACTAATGGAGATAAAAAATGTAAGAAATATGAAAATGTAAGTTATAAATGTTTGCTTCAAATAAATTGTTGACCTTTTTTTTTTTTTTGTGCGAAAATTAGAAATTGCAATTTACTACCCAAAATTTCATATCTACCCCTATTTTTGCGGTCTTCTACTATGAAATGGATTTTCCGTAGTCTGAACACTGGTATAGAATAAACCCAGTGGTGCGTTCAGCCCTGAGGTATTGCAATATTTCTGGCCTGAATGGTAATGCTAATGCATGATATCCAGCAATACCCCTCTTTTGTTAAGCGATGTCATAGGGACATAAGGCGTGACGCGTAAGCCCTGAGCCAGGCCTGAGTACTCACCTATGTAGTATGGTATGAATATCCCGGGATATTCGCATATGAAATATGGTATGAATATCCCGAGAACTTCATACAATACTTCATTTGTGGTTAGTCAGACCATACTTCGTAGGTGAGTACTCAGGCCTGGCTCAGGTTAGAAATTCCTGTCTCAAATCATAGCATTAATCCGATGCAGGTAAATACAAATAACGTTTTGATAAATAAATTTTAAATGTTATTGAATTAATTGTCAAGGCAAATCATCATTTGGTCTTTTAATATAGTATATATATATATATCAATCATATAGTATACAAATATCAGTCTGTATGTTTTTTAATATGGTACTTATGTAGCAATCGTTCAGTGTTTTAATATAGTATATATATATATATATAAATATATATATATATATATATATAATATATAAAATTATTTTATTAAAGGACAATGGGCATTCTGTCGTATGAGCGGCCATCGATGACACTAGTATCATTCGAAAGAGGAGTCAATATAGATTTTTTTTGTTCTGGAACTATTATAAAATTTTGTTTAGGAGCTGAGTTATATGCGTGTTTATATTATATATTTATATTATATATTTATATTATATTATTAGCATCGCGTAACTCATAATATATGTTCAGTGGGTAGTAGGCTTTGTTTTACTTTTTAAACTTGAACATAAATCACATTTCGTTAATTATAATGGCAGAAAGTCGTGAACCGTGTGTTTTGTGTAGTAGCAGAGAAGCAATACAAAACTATTACTGTAGTTGCCTTAGTGGCAGGCACACGGTGGGATGTTGCACTCATGTAATGAGTATGGTGTGGTACTTGGGATGGGCAAGACACCAAGAGGGGGATATTCTTTTAGCAGTAGACTTTTTAAATAGTTTTGTTATTGATGATGATTGATGAATATTGGTTTTAGTTGTAAGCTATTTTAATAAAATATTTTGCATAATACTTTGTTTTGTTTTAACTGTTTAACATACCTATATACAGTTATATTGCCTTATACTATCTTTCTAAGATTGTTATTCTAATATATTTTTTTCATGTAATGGCTCTTTTCATGTCCATAACTTTTTTCTAAATTAAACCACAGTAATAACCTCTCGTATTCGCATTGGACACATAATAAAATAGAGAAAACTCATAGCTTATCGATGGCTGCAGATAGGACAGGCACCATACAAATTTGCCCATTATCCTTTTTTGAGTGAAATATGTAAATGAAGTTATTTTTTATTGGAGCGTGCTTTATGCGTCCTGTTTTTAGATAGCTTGAATCCGTTGCGTAAATCGGCTTTGTATTCTTCTTCACAATTGCTGTATGTCGATGAAGCCTCTAAAACGGAAAGGATATTACATATATTGAAGAATTATTTCCTCATTGAATGTAATGTATAAATTACCTTGTAGAGCACGGTTGAATGTTTTCAAATTTTTAAATGCGCTCATGCCTTGAGTGCCATCATAATTAAGACCCATTACTAGAGCTGGGCTTATAAAAGCATTTAACTTCTTCCGAAGTTTCTGCCCGCCTAGAATGCGCCTAATTGTTGCAACCGGTGATGAAAATAGAAATAGACATACGTACATACATAAATGGAAAGGTAATAATAAAAAAATGAAAATTTTTAAAAGTAATATACCAACCGTTTCTTAAAAATTATTTTCCGCTTCGCGATCAAAACTCTCCAATTCTTCCATTGAATTTAATGGAAAGATTGTTTTGCTGTTGCTATTTAGCGAATCGTGCCTCCTGAAGTGGTCTAGAATGGCGTTATTTTTAGCAGTGGCCTCTAAAATTTCCACCTGTCGGGCTTCTAAAATGTCTATTCTGTCATTTAAAGATTTAAGTTGGGCCAAGAATTGTGAAAACATGCTTTCTGGAAATAACAACACTAAGTCAGTAATTGTTTAAAAAAATATGTTCAATTGTAATACGTCATCATTACTTGTTGTAGAATTTTGACCGCCATTGCTTCTTTCTACAAAATATTGTTTGGGGAGATCCATTGCTAGCATAAAAAAGAAAAATTTAATTAATAAAGTTTTTTATTCTAGGAAGCTGTGCTCATGAAGTATTGGTATTAGTATGAATTTTTTGTCAAAAGGGAGGCTTAGATATTTATAAAATCCATCTTCAAACAAAAAAGTTTCTTCCTTTTCTAAATCAGCTACATCTTCGACTTCATAAATGCTAATATCAGATGATGATAACGGCAAAGAAAAAAAATTTTTTACATTTTTAATTTCCTGTCCCACGAAACTGCAGGGGTCCAAAATTTTTTTAATTTTTATGGCTCTGAATGGGCTCAAACCAATAATATTATTAGGTGCTTCAGTGCTGACATATATGTTGTTCAGCTGAATAAATGTTATTTCGCCTGCAGAACTCCGAATATTGACAGGAATATCTGAAGAATGCATTACTTCATCATTAATGTAGGCGTTATATATCTGCTTCAATATATTTGTACCACTTCTTACTTTTTTCTTAAGGCTTTGCAGCATATTTTCGAAAGGATAAGCCGAAAAGGAGTTAATAAACCCATGCTCTCTAACACAATCTACTAAATGTAACAAATTGTGTCCATTATATGTAACGCTTGTGTTGCCGTAAATATTTGGAAAAAAGAGAACAAAATCTTGCAACATGTCTTGAGCAACATTTAAATTCGCTGCATATCCTTTCTCGTAAGATATCAACCTGTAGGCGCAGGAAAGAAGTAAGAAATGATAGTAAATTTCGTCACTCACTACTGATTTAAGAACTACCATTCCTGTGTATAAAACAAAAAGTCTTAGCTCAGTAGCTTTGAATCTACATATATCAGAAAAGTCTCTAGGCTTTCTTGCGAATTCTTTAGGTTTATACTTTTGTAGGGAAATTTGACGGGTTGAAAGTTCAATTTTTTCCAACGCCGATAATTTTGCATTTATTTTTCCATTTAAAATTGCGTGCAAAATTTTTCGCGTGATACCCAGGTCGATAAGGTGCATGGGGTCTAAGGTAAACTGCGAAACCACACCAACATCTATTGTTTCTAAAAGATGCGGATTAGTTTTGAAAAAGCTGTGGTGATGTTCGGAGTCTTGTCTGCATTTAAAACTATTGTCCGTTCTAAATTCCGCACTGATTGTGGAAAATACTGTATTGAAGTTCACACGAATACCAATTTGGTTACACTTTGTGCAGCCATGGAAAGAATTGTGACCTACAGTTCCAGTAAGAAAAGAACGCGCAGGTGCGTCACATATGAAGCATCTTAACAGTAGATTAATTCTTTTCTCTCCTATTTCTATGCCGTCAGCGTAGAGCTGTTTAACTTCGGCAACAAAATCATGCAAAAATAAATCTACATTTCTTGGCTTTTGAACTCCTTCGAAAACTCCAATAAGAAAAATTTTTGGGTTTTTTATGTTGTAAACTCTGCCCATAATAGGCCACACTGATAATCCGGAACTTTTGAATAAAGGAAGCCCATCTACCGCTATGTCGAGAACAACATTTTCGTAATTTCCTATATTTTCCATTTTGCTTTAACTGCTTGTATATTCCAAAATGCAAATATGAACCAGGCGTTACTGTGCGCAATTGAAAGGATCTTTTGTCTACCTGCAAAAGCCCTTTAACAGTTTTAGGAACTTAATGGCCCTCGCTTCTCCAAATTTTTAACATGGACTCACAGCATCGCTTTGTTGGATTTGTTTCTTTATACCATTTAGCAAGTTTTTTTGTTAGGTCGTCTTTTTAGTTGGTTTTTTGGTCGGTATGGTCTGGATTCTTCCCCTCGAAAAAGAATTCGTCACACTTATGTGACAATTCCGGTTCATTAGACAATTCCGGTTCATTAGGCGCAACAACGCCATTTTTGTTTTTCAGCCTTTCTTCAATACTTTTTGTCATTCGACTTTTTTCTTGCTTAACTAACCGCTTAAGGTGTCGATCGCTTAACATAATGAGTTTTTTATATTAAGATAACAAATAAATAAATGAAATGAAATAAAAAAATTATACTTCCCAGAAATATTTACCGCTTTTTGAGGTTAGGCGTCGTACGTGTCTTCTTTAAACGTTTTTTCTTTGGTCCGCTCGCGTTGCCGATTCTTGAAGAACTGAGACAATTCTCTTTTAATTTTGGCACGCATCGCATCAGATTCCCGAAGTCAAACGAACGCAACAACGAAAATATTTTATGTTTTAGGTTTTCATCGCTTCATCGCTGAAAGCAGTCGAAAACTTCAATAGGCATGAAAACTTCGCTTCTCTGGTATGGCCCAAATTCAAGCCTGAGCTCAATGCTTTTGTATACAAAATATTTGGGAAATTTTTGTTCTTCTCATCTCATATACTGCTTCATTTCCTTATTTCACCTTAAATTCATGCAGGACGAATTCATAGGTGTGTGGCCTTATTTCGGATATGATTTCTACAGGCCATACGGCCGGCTCCACTGGGAAGTTTAAATGCATGACAACGAAAATCCTTCTAACACACACGCACACATATGAAAAGTTCTTATTCCGGTTTGTGTCCACAGGTATGCGAAAGTAATTCGTCAACGCAGGCGTGCATAAAGTCAGCAATAGCGTAACCGAAGGGATCAGCCCCGAAATAAACATAACCCAACTAGCAAGATAGTTCCAAAATTTCTTACCTATTTTAGGGCAGAATATTTGCCTACCCTGCCCTAAATAGGGCATAATTACGTCCGTACGACTTCCATTCGACGTAAGTGGGTAATAGAATGGAAGTCTTCTGGCGGGAATAAAAGGGCATAAAAGGTCATTGCGTCTGTAAAGTTAGGGCATTGAGAAGGCATTTCGACCAAAAATAGGTCGAAAAGAAGTCGAAATTACCAAAGTTTAACCTAAATTGGGCATAGAATGAAATGAAAAGAACGAAACGAACGCAAAACGAAACGACAAAAAGAGAGAGAGGTATATAAAAAGATAATATCTTACTCATTCATACGTATTACTTACTTCAATACAACAACAAACGAAAGATTTTCTATCAAGTATATCTTATGAAATGAAAAATAAATAAATTATGGACTTGTTTCAAAAATATTAATTAAGTCTCTCTTAAAAGTTTTTATATAGGAATAAATTTTGAAAAATATAACTTTTATTGAATAAACAAAAAAGGCTACCTCATCTTTTGTATTGAAATCAAATTCATAGTATATATCGATAGCTTCGGATAGAAAGGGCGTAACTCATTTTTTTTTAAAAACGAGATTTTTGCATTTTCTGATGGTCGGCTCTCAAATACACCCCCTCCAAAAAAATTGACGACCTTTGATTGAAAATACCGAAGTTATAGTTACTTTTAAAAAAGCCCTAACTCATAGCGAACAATTTTGCGAAAGAAAAAAGCCCTAACTCACAAAAAGACGTTCAACTACGCCAGTGATGGCGAGACCTATAAATTAACATTCATAACTGTGCGTGTGCATTAGGGTGATGACTTTTTTTGAAACTCTTTTCCTGTATCATAGTACGATGAAATTTTATTAAAGACTTCATAAAATACTAATTTTAAGGTTATTTTGTAAAAAAATGTCACGCATCAAGTCATTTGAAAAATTTAATTTTTGATTTTTTTTTCCAAATTTTTTATGTTACTGTAAGCAGAGTCGCTCCTAGAGGGGTCAAATGTAAGACCAACTACCATTATTTTTTTATTCCCAACAATTTATCCAAACATACCTTCCCCCTATATCCACTCCTTAAGGGGGCTCCAATACAAAAGTAATTTTTTTTATGAATTTTCCCCCCACTGTCCTAACTAGCCCCAGAGTGCCCCTAGAGGAGTCAAATGTTTGACCGACCCCCATTAACTTTGTCTCATTAACATTTTTTCCCAACATACTGACCCCTTATCTCCCCTCCTTAGGGGGTCACCCATACAAAATTACCTTAATTTTATCACAATTTCAGACAAAATGCCTGTCACTACAGTCAAACCCCTCCTAGGGGGCTGATATATATGACCGACCCCCATTATTTTTTGACCCCAAGTATTTTCTTTAAACATACCTACCCTCTATCTCCCCTCCTTAGGGGGTCCCAATACAAAAATAGGCTTAAATTAAAGAAAAATGCCTCACGAACTTCAATTTATAATATAGATGCCGTAGGAACAAGAACGAGCATTTTCAGTATGTATATTCGAAAAATTTACACAAGTACCTTTTAAACGAGCCTAATATGAAGAATATTGGATTCGTTTTTGGTATGTTTTAATAATATGTTATAATTATTACTTTTTTTTTAAAACTGAATTTTGGGTTCCATCCCCTAACTGGCCAAATAATGACCCTAGTAGAAAAAGAATAAATTTTCTACTCAAATGCCGCAAACCTCAATCTATGACGAGTTTTTTGAGACTATAACCATTAAAATCGGTTAGTAGTTTCTATTCATAAAATACAAAGACCTAACTCACGTGTTTTGAACGAAAATTGATATCAAAAAGCCCTAACTCAGAAAACTGCTCGAAACACAGAAAAAATAAAAATTCAAGCCTAAAACAAATTTCGTGCGTAGTATTTAATTGACTTTGCGTTTAAACTTTTTTTAAATATCTAACCTTTGCGATTTTATGAAGTTTTTTCCTTCTCCTGTAAAGTAGCAAAATAATGAGTTACGCCCTTTCTATCCGAAGCTATCGATATGTAGGTATTATATCGTCGTCCCGGAGTTATCTCCTCGTATATCATAAAATCAAAAAAGTTGAGATAAGCACGTTTTCCCTTGTACTTTTTCAAGATCTATTCATCTGTCGAGTCTCCAGGTTGCTGTACCTTATAGTTCACGAGATATTTGTGAGCTAAATAATTGTACAGTCGAACTTCCGTATAGTGAACGTCTATACAATGAAGTTCTCCCTACTATGAAATAATTTCAAACACAGCTTTTTCGTTCCACGTTCAGTGTACGTGTTAATAATTTCTGTAAAATGAAATTTCTATATAATGAAGTGATTTTCTGGTCCCGTGCGACTTCATTATAAGGAAGTTTGACTGTATATCCTTTGAAACAGGGGCGTGTCTAGAGAAATACTGCTTTGATAGTGCTTATATTTTCCACAGTGGTATATTGAACAATTATAAGACATTAACCCAAAAATTTTTGGGGGGGGCTAGAGGAAGTTTAGAGAGTTATGGACCAAAAACCAAAAAAATCCGAAAATTTCATAACGTCCGATTTTGATGAAAATTTATATATAGAATAAGTGAAAAATTCTAAGAATTTTAGCACTAAATTTTTTTCAAAAAACTGGTCCTTTCTGGACCAGTTTGGAACTAGACCCTAACTAGACTAGTTGTAATCGGTTTCTTGAAAAAATTTTGACGGCAAAATTTCTTAGCATTTTTCGCTTATTCTATATATAAATTTTCATCCAAATCGGACGCCATAAATTTTTCGGATTTTTTTGGTTTTTGGTCCATAACTCTCTAAACTTCCTCTAGACCCCCCCCCCCCAAAATTTTTGGGTTAATGTCTTATAACTGCTTTGAAATGCTAATTTCTACGCGTTTTAACATCGTATACACGCAGAGAAAAAATATCACATACCCAATTATATTTTGCAGGGATTACATATGTAATTGGGTATGATGTAATTATATTTTCACAATTGCGTCCAATTATATTTTTCATTACCTCCAATTATATATGTAATTGTATCAAATAATACAAAAATAATTTCAATTACATATATAATTCTGTCCAATTAAATATATAATCGGCTGGAATGATGTATGTAATTGTATCGAATTATATACATAATTGCGTCTAATTAAATTTGTAATCCCCTGAAATTTAAAATATATTCTATATAACAATATAAGAGGCATTCCCCACGATATGGCGGAATATATTTCACCACGTCATATTCGTGGTCCACCTGCCCCTTGGAGTGCCTAAGGATTTTGAAAATTCAATCACCGTATATACGATCGAAGTTATAAACCATTTGAGAAATATAAGAACAATCTGTAAAATAAATGCAATCACATATATAATTGCACCAATGCTTTAAATTGTAAAAGTAATCAGATGTAATTACATATGTGTTCAGAACGCAATTACATATTATATATGGGCATTTCCATCGTAACTCACGCGACAGGCGAACGACTTCAAGGCTTGCTTACTCGAAAGTTTATGTTATTAAGGTATAAAAAATTTACAATGTACATATATCTTAGTAGAAGTACTAACGGTATGGTCTATCAAACTTGTCCTTGCAACAACTAACTAAGAATAGCAAAGTTAAATGTTTTCGTAACTCACGCGACAAAAAAAGGAAGTGCGTTTTACAAGCAAAGTTACAAGTTGAAAATTAGCGAATTTTTCGTACACAACTTGCCTTTTTTTAATTTTGAAATAATAAGAAAACTGTGAAATTTTATAATAAACCCACTTAGCCAATCAATTTTGGGTGTTCAATAATATATTGAGCTTTTAAAAATTACTTGCCGTAACTCACGCGACATAACTCACGCGACAAAATTTCCGTTAAGAAAATTAGTGTTCAAATATTGAAAGTTTAGCTTTTAAACAAAGTTTTGTTTTATTAAATACTAGCTGGCCCGGACGCGCGTTGCTGCTGATTAGTCTATAATGATTTCCGTTTATTTATTTAAATACGAATATTTTAAATAATGAAATATAAAATTTTGCCAATTTCGCGAATAATGGATTTGTTCAAATTTTAACCGTAGGAGGGCACTAAATACACAATCCAAGTAGTGATATAAAAATTTTTGCGCATTTCGCGCATTATTTCCATACTCTAACAGGGGTAGTATTCAGCTAATTAATATATTCTGAATACTGCCACTGATACTGCCCTATTGTTGTTTAGCCCAAAATTAGCCTTTTATATTTTGACTAATTTTTTTTGATCCCCGAAAAATTTGAAAAACATGTGTCCTTTTGAAAATCATGAGTTATTTTATTTTAATAAATCGAATTCCTTAAAAAACTCTTCGGCGTCTACTCCATAATAATTTTTGAAATCTTCATCTGAAATTTCGTGCTAAGGATCATGATAAACAACTAATATTTCCTGTTTTATTTTTGATGCCTCACTTCTACCTTTATTTTCTGTTCTTGAGGACACGGATAAGTCCTTTCTTTCTCAATCCTTTCATTCGTCTTATCTTGGTTGAGTTCGATCTTAAAATAAAAAGAAAATTTTTAATGTATATTTATACATATTTCTAGTGTTGAATTTCGTCCTAAGGATCATATATCCGGTTTTAGTTTTAAAACCTCACTTCTATTTTAATTTTCTTTTCTTGAGGACACGGATAAGCCCTTTCCTTCTCAATCCTTTCCTTCTTTTTATTTTGGTAGAGTTCGTTCTTAAAAGAAAGATAATTTTTTTATGAATATTTTTGTTCCAAGGCTTACCTCTTCCTTAATCCTCTTCCTTTTTTCCATGTTTATTTATTTTTTTTTGAGAAGCACATAAGTTATTGAAAAAGTTTGTATTTTTACAAATAAAGAAAACATTCAAAGATAATTTTTCGTTGTTTAGTTTTTCAATGAACTACTGATGAAATTAAAAAATTGAACATTATTAAAAAAGGAAAATCAATTTAAATTACCAATTATTGAATTAATTGAACGCATTTTTCTGGAATAATGTCGTTTACACCTACAATTCATAAGAGACTTGAATGTAAGTAGGCATATGAGCTTCATGCTACTAAACATCCTAGCCAAAAACTGCTTTAGTGGGCGTGATCCACTTTTACAACAAATAATTGCTATATACACACATATTAGTGTTGCGGGTATTGTATTGTCAGGCTCGCGACTGTAACACTCTCACTTCAATGAACTACTGATGAAAGTGAAAAATTAAACATTGTTAAAAAATGAAATTCAATTTAAATTACCAATTATTAAATTAATTAAACGTATTTTTCAGTGTGGTGTATTTATGCGAATAAATCAGAATTGTCAGCAGGCTGTATTAGCTGTCCATTTGAAATGCATGAATTATCCTAAATAACGTCCACACACGTGTAGCTGGTAACGATTTCTAAATTATGTATTTTAAGGTAGAGAAAAATCCAAAAGTTTCAATACGATATACGTTAAAACCATCATACCAAGTTTTATAGCTCTAGCTTTAGCATTTTGGGCTTAAGTCCGCTTCTGCTCTCATATGCTGCATTTGAAAAAATTATCCTTTTAGTTTTACAAAACGTTTTGATACACAACATTTTTGGTTTTGCCTTCTGGAGCATAAATGAATAGATTTTTCGGTGCTCCAACTCTCGAACATGCGACATATAGTTGTCCATGAGAGAAGCACGGCTCTTCCAAATTGAGTCCACATATTTTAAGAGTTTGTCCCTGCGATTTGTTGATAGTCATGGCAAAGGCAAGCCGCACCGGAAATTGGAGACGCTTGAATTGGAATGGCATGTCTGTTGGTATCATCGGTATGCGTGGTATTAACACAACTTCGCCGGCTGATTTGCCAGTTATGATAATTGCTTCTATTAAATGTGTCATCAAATTTGTAACACAAAGCCTTGTACCGTTGCACAATGATGGTGGTTTTATATTCCGCAACAATATAATTGGTGACCCAACTTTGAAAACTAAAATATGTGGTGGCATACCTGGTATATCCAAGGAATTTAGAAATTCCACTGGGTAATTCACCTCTTCATCTTCAGTCACAGCGGTATCAACAGACTTGTATGTCGTAGCTTCACCAGGCAATTTCTCTTGGATGGCATAGTTTATTTCATTGACGCATACATTTTTTGGTGCCAAAATTGCGCGCTCTTTCAACCAATCATAGCGTCGATATTGCTGAACAATATTTGGAAAAACACTTTCGATTAATTGCTCTTTTGAATCCACAACTGTGCAAAAGTTGTTGGGCAGTGTGATCAGTCCAGTTTTACGGTCCTGTGGTATTTTGCCATCACCCATCTGCAATAACTGTTTCGAAAACTCTATTGCAGATGGATCATTTTGCAATTGAATACGCATATTTATTGTAAGCGTCAATTTTTGCACATGTTGCCATAGAATCGATGATTTTAAACATGCATTTATTTCATCCGCGGGAGTTGAGCGGGGAATAACCGGCAAAGTTTGCCGAAAATCACCGGATAGCAATATCAATGTACCAGCGAAAATTTGACGATTTTGGCGCAAATCTTGCAGGGTTCTGTTCAATGCTTCCAATGCCTTTTTGTTGCTCATTGGGCACTCATCCCATAGAATTATACCCACCTGTCGTAAAACTTTTGCCATCGCCGAATTCCTTGATATATTACATGTTGGAGTTTCCACCACTTGTAAATTTAACGGCAATTTTAGAGCGGAATGAGCTGTTCGACCGCCATCCAACAAAGTAGCAGCAATTCCAGACGAAGCCAGCGCCAAGGCAATTTTTTGTTTTGACCGAATGCTCGCAAGAACCAACGAAATCAAAAATGTTTTTCCAGTGCCGCCGGGCGCATCTAAAAAGAACAATCCACCGGTGTTATTGGCAACCGCTTGCATAATCTTATCGTATGCATTTTTTTGCTGAACATTTAATTTGTTGATGTTCGATTGTACGAATGCAAACAATTCATTGCGATCGAAATTAAAATCTCTTTGCAATTCAATTTCAAACATATTATGCATTAGACGATTTGGCGCTGTCAATCCAAGTTGACTCAATGGTTTGTTCGCAATTATAAGGCAAAGGTCTTCAATCAATATCAAAGCTTCATTGTACATTTCCAATTTATACATCAAATTAGGGTTTGATGTTTGATTGCGCAATAAAATTAAAAAATCTTCGGTCATGTAGTCTTTATATAATATTTGTTGCATAATTCTTGCGGATTTGCAGGCATACACGTTGCTATAATTATGGCAAACAACGCACGTATTTGATTTGGATGTGATGAAATGGATGCATCATTAAGTGTAGAATCCCAATGAATATCATTTTCTAACAAATGCAATCGTTGACATGCTTCACGATACGTTTCGCACAAATGACCGTCAACTGTTCTTAATTGAGCAAACGATGATGGACCACGAACATTTACCAACAACAAACGCAAATAAAAGCATTCGGCATTTCTGGGATGAACGGTGTATATTCGTCCAAGAGAATCAGTTTTACGAACGCCTGGATATCCATCAACTGCTGTTCCTTGCTTACGTCGTTGAATTTTTTTCGATGAGGCATTCCATGTGTAGTATTGTGGCACTTCGGAATAAAGCAATGTTCTGGCAAATTCATCATGTTCACATAATTTAAAAAAAGCTATCAATGTGGTGACTGGTGGTTCTGCTGCTCTTTGTTGTGCATTTGAATCCGTGAAATAAACACGCTGGCCATTTTCAAGATGAACTGCCAAATGAACAACAGCAGGATGCCTATCATGAATTGGGAACGATAAAATGCGCCAGACTGCCTCATTACTGCTAATGTAACGACCCATTTGATATTGCAAAATTTCATCATTTCTGTTGCCATCTGCTACTCCAAACACTGCCATGTCACTCCCTTTGTTTACGTATTTGCAAATGTATTTAATTGATTTGACCGAATTACAATACTCCACATTAATATGTGCTTCAAAAATTTTCGACAAAAGGGGCGAGTATGGCACAATCCAACGATTGTCAATATCAATGTTTAGGTTTTGAAGTTTAACGATTGTTATTTCACCACCATCCTCCCGTGATCGACGACGATACAATGGATATCCATCGTTCCCAGTGATTGTTTCGGAAACCAATGCTCTAGGATAGCGCTTTGAACATTTTCCATCGATCATGCATGGTGCATTTGGATTGATTGTACCGCATGGCCCATGGATCATGTTCTTTGTGACAATATCAAATAGTAATGGATCCATTTGTTTGGATTTGGAATTTCCGCAGAGATGATTTTATCAACTTCTTGTGGCCGTAGCTTGCAAACTAACCAAATTAAGATATGTGCGTGTGGTAAGCCTCTTTTCTGCCACTCTATCGAATACATCCAGCAAGAACCTTTCCAAACACACTGAATTTCACAATCAAATCTATTAATTTCTTCAGCTTTTCCCTGAATACACGTGCCGTTATGTCGTGGCGATCAGCTGGTATTTGACCCTCAAACAGATTTTCTTTGATATCAGTCCATTTTGGATTACAGGTGAAAGTGATAAAGAGATCCGGCCGGCCATAATGACGCACATATGACATTGCATCCTGCGCGTATTCATGCATATGACGCGGGCTGCCAACGTATGTTGACGGTAATATTGTCAAGCGTCCTAAATCGTTTACATTTGCATCATTATTGACCGCATCTCTTAAATTAATGTATTCCTCCGATCGTAGTTTGGTTTGATTGTATCGAATGTAATTTAAACGTTCGGTTTCGATTTTCGCATACATGTCCACTATGTACTGATGCCAAAGCTTCCCACACTTCAAAATGAAATTATCAGCCATAAGACGAATCATTATTCTATAAGCATAGTAATTCATAGCGCTTATTTTGCGCGGTGTTTCCAAACCTGAAAGTGAAAAATTTTTCAAATAAAAAAAAATACTTTATTTCTTATCATAAAATGCACTGCATGTGATTCGTATTACCAGTTGTTGGATCTATAAGTTTCATATTTATGTGATATCCGTCATCACCTTTCCAAAATAAAAGTGGGTATTGCAATGCATCATAACTTCGATGCAATTCAGACACACGCTGAAGTTGTTCGTTTCTGCGATGCAACACAATATCTCGGCTTTCGAATTGCTGACCTGCAATCACAATTGCTACTTCATCAATAGTAGGTGCATTGAATTGCCTGACATGCTGTCCAACAGGCGTTTTGTCAGGGCCCCTATTATGAGCCCTGTGAAGTTGGCATGGACAACGGCGAATTTTAAAACGAAAGGTATGTCATTCGTTTGCCCAAGGTAGGCCCACTTATGCCCAGGAAAAATTTTCGTTTGCCCACCCTAGGTTCAAAAGTTATAGCAAAAAACAAAATTTTCGGTGTGAAGTTGGCAACGCTAACGGCGAATTTTTAAACGAAAAGTACGTCATTCGATTGCCCAAGGTAGGCCCACTTATGTCCAGGAAAAATTTTCGTTTGCCCAGCCTAGGTTCAAAAGTTATAGCAAAAACAAAATTTTCGATGTGAACGCTAACCGGCAAATTTTTAAACGAAAAGTACGTCATTCGTTTGCATTCCGGTAAAAACTTTTCCCAATTAACTTATCTTGTGCGTCAAACATACGATGCGGCACTCCTTACAGTTGAAAGCTGATATCTCAAATAAATGAAGACTTCCCACTTAGCGCCAATATTTTTAGTACTTGTTCCTGCTATACCCAGTTGGACATTATCGCATGCATGAAAAAATCATCAATGCAGAAGAAGTGAAGCATTCATTGGTAAAGAGGCCAATTGGTGCTTTTTCGAATGATATTCTAGTGAAAATATCACAGAAGCAAGAGCACGTTGCAACAGGCTCTTTTTCAAATGAAATTTTCATTTGAAAGAGAGTAGTACACTCCTATTTTCAATTAAGATTCTATGAAATTTTCATGACAAAATGTTTTTCAATCTGTGCGCTACAATTGTCAAAAGTTTTATAACTTTTTTGTTCTTAAGATGTTTCAAGAATTGAAACTCTTAAGTCTTTCCAAAGGCGATGATACGTCACAATCAGGAAGTGATGAAGTATGGCCATATTCGCCAAATTGTTTAACATATTCTTTTTCTTCTCCTCTCAGATCCCCGCGGTGTATACTATTTTTTCAAATATACTCTATATATACTCTATTTTCAAATGAAATAATTATGGACGTTTGATACATTTCAGCCAGCCAGCTCTCTTTGCCCAAATGAAGTTTTCATGTGGACCAGGGTCATACACTGCTTTACTTAATGAATAAAACATGAATTTTGAAGTACTGAACATAGCGGCCATCTCCTAACAAAATTTATTAGAAGTAAGGGTTGGTAATGCGAATAGTCGCAGTATGAATTTTCACCATGTCGGAAGTACTGCAGAAGTAGTGATATTTTGGGCTGGGTACCTTTAATCTGAAAATCTACTTATCGGATAGTGGGATTTTAAGGAAATAAGTTGGGCAGGCAGACCGATTTAAATTGAATCCTATTGAAAACATTAACTGAATTTGCACAAAAACGCATAAAATTTCGCAATATGTCGCGTTGATATCAACCAATTGCACCCAAACGTAACAAATTTACTGCTAGTTGCACCAAAAAAAAAAAAAATTTTTCTCTCATGGTTTTGAAAAGAAAAGATCAAATTATGATTGACTGAATTGAAGTATACTTAAAGAAGGAATTTTTTCCCCTTTATGGAACAGAGCTTTATTCAAACCTTTATTGTGTAATCAAATTTTTTCTAATTGTGTAAAATCATTTATGATTGATATGTAACGTTTTAGTGGGCACCTCCTCAAATAACATAAGAATATTTTTAATCCAAGGCGTTTTTTGTTAAATAGTTGAAGTAGGGAAACATTTAAGTCTTCATAAAGTTTGAATATGCATGATAATAACTGACGATATTAAGCGGAATTAGAACATCACCTCTAGCGGGAAAACAGAATTTCTTCTGGCATTCTGGCTTAAGGCTGTCACTCTTAGACCATATAGTACATGGACTGCCAATACTCGTATGCTTCTCAGCAAAAGCAAGCGTGTCAACATGATACGTCACATCGCGAACACATCGCGAAATAGTGACAGAGAAAAGTATAGCAGCGCAGCAGCAGCGCGAGTGCGAGCGAGCGAGCCAGAATGTCGTGTTAAGGTTGTACCTTAATAGTTGTAGTATAAAAATGTTCAAAAGAAGGAATACGCAAACGGTTTCGATTGTTCCGTTTTTTAATTATATTCATTCGATGGGTTTATTACAACTGAAAATTTATTACAATTCAAAATTAAAATTAACTTAAAAATATTCTTAAAATTACTTAAAACTAGGTTCGCTGACGCGAACTCTGCTGCAGTCGCATTCCCCCGCTGCCGTCTTTTCTCTTCAGTTTCTGCTGACGTCTTCTTCTTGCGCAACTTTTCTTTCGCTCACTTTGGGCTCGCATTCTAGGTCTTCCATATTTTGCTGGAATGCATTTTTGTCTTGCACTCAACTGCCCCAATTTAGAGTTTTTAGGCCGTTGGTGCTTATTGTCTTCTTTTTTCTGCTTTCGCTCAGCACAGTGGCCTCACGATACTTGTGACATGATCACAACATTCCTCCCCCCTTTTTTTAAAATAGATCCGCATTCATGCGGATCGGTAGAGTAGAGATTGGATTAAGGCTGGGAGGTGGGATCATTTTGTCGTTGTCTTGTAGCGCATTTGTGAATTTCCTGGAACATTCGCCGGGTTTGCCTGTATCACTTCTTTGCGTTTCTTGTCGCCACTTGTTTATTATTTGCCGATTTTTGTGTTCAGTGACCTTGGTTTTTGGTTTGTTTAGACTGTTGCTGTCTTTGATTGATGATGAAATATTTCAGTTCATGACGGTTGAAAACTTCCTGCACCCGAAGATTATATGTACGGTGGGAGTCCTTAGGCCTTTTTCGCCGCTAATGTCAAAGCTTTCGGCATTTTGTTGTTGTTATGGTGGCGATGACGTTATCTTCGTCGAAGCGTACACCAAACGGTTACGACGCAACCCATTTTTGCTTATGGTTGGCCCACTGAACACTCCCGGTATCTGGATGAAAGAGCTGATGCCGCCTGCTGGATCCCTCGCTGCCGTCATCACTTCAACTTAAAATTAAGGTTTTCTATATATAGATTTTAATAGTTTCTCATATATATATATATTTTTTTATTTTTTATTTATTTTATTTTTTATTTTTTGTTTTTATTATTTTGTTTTTATGTATTTTTCTGGTTCTTATAATTTTTTTTTTTTCATTCTTTGTTGGGTATAAGATCTTTTTTAAACTTTTTTAAACCATTTTTTTTTTTTTTTGTTTTTTTTTTTTCTTTATTGTTTTTTTTTTTTTCTTCTTTCCTTTTGTTCTGCTTTCGTTCGTGCAATTCTGTCGTTTGTTATCAAGTGAATTGGTGTGAGGGCATTGACTTAACTGAACGTATGTATGTACTCCGGATAAAGACGCTAATGAAAGTGCAGTGCGAATGTAAAACTGCTTCTTCTTCTTTTTTTTTTGTTTTTCCGTTTGGTCGTGCAATGTTGTCGTAGGTTCTCAAAGTGAACCTACTTTATTTGCACGAGAAAATAAGAATGTAAAAATTGTTTTCGAGAGTTGTTAATAGGAATAGTGTTTTCGTCTGTTAGGTATCGTGTTAGGCGTTTAGTGGTGTCTCATATTTTGCTAACATAGCGTCTATCATAACTATTGGTTCCGACGGTCGTGGGCGTGGAAGTGGTCTTGAGGTTTGTGTTTGTTTCCGTAATTTGCAGAAACAGCACAGTGCCAAAATTATTACTATTGTTATGACTCCCGTTAAACTTATTCCCCCAATACTTAAAAGCTTTTTCTGAAACTTTAACTCTTTTATTTCCTCATTATTCTCGAACTGTTTCAAAACCACTTCCTTAAAACTCGGTATTTCTTCCGCCTTTTCTAACTGCCTCTCGTTTGGAATGATGAACGTCTGTCTGTACTCTCGTACTTTCGACTCGAACCTGAACTTTCCTAAATAGACGCTACAATTCTGAAAATTTAGGAAGAAGTTTCCTATTGCTGATATGCGCCTACTGTCGCATGTACTGTTAAGGCTTACGTTTCTTGCGTTTATTAAAAGGATAGTACTTTCTTCCAGCTCAATTATTTCCTCTTCTGTCCGACTGATTAACTCGCAGCGTCCTCTGATTATACAGTTCGTGCTTTTGTGAAGTGCAAACGCTGACTTGCCTTCCTCAAAAGTATAGGTCTGGTTGTCTTTCTCAATTATCGTCTCGATTTCCTCATCTATTTGTTGCCCATGGGTGTTTGGCACCGGCACCAACAATTTTTTCTGAAACTGACCCACCACCGCGGGGACTTTAATTACGAAAATAATGACCCCATTTCGCAGCGAGGCTACGCCTAATGCCATATCTTTCAACTTCTCGAATCCTATGTCGTACTGTTCGATCTCGGATTTCGAGAGCATGGAAGGGTGGATAATGCCCGTCCTTGCTGCGGCCACATTTTGCTGAATAGTTTCTACCTGACTGCGTAGTAGCTGGAGTTTCAAGAAAAGTCTGAGAGTCAGTTCGTCTACTCGACTTTCCCTAGCGGCTTGTGAATTAAATTTCCCCATATCGATTAGTGCCTTCTGGTCAGCTTGTACTAATTGCCTCATGTTTTCTAGAGCCTCACTAAAATCGCGATTAATTTTGATTTGGTGGTTACCGTTTTCTATGAGCCTATGATTATTGACGTCTACAGTGGCAAGGTGATCTTCTACATTCTGTCGATCGCTAGCGTCCATGGTACCGAATAGCCACTTGAGGCTAGACCCGATGAAGTCGAAAGGACTTCTTTTCGATCGGCGGAACGTGTGCAGCATGGAGTCAATGTCGTCTACTTGAACATCAATTAGTGCGTCGTATATGCTACTGTTGAGGGTGGCTTTGGTCACTAGGAACTCGTCCAGCATGGTGCGGATCGCAGCTGGGTCTATTTGATGAAGTATGTAGTCATACCTAGTAACGACGTCTACTGTACCCATGTGTATTTCCGCGAAACCGGTTTCCGTCTCTATTTTTTCCAGATAAAGTAGGTGGTGGGACTTGATGAACGGAAAAATTATCAGTGCTACTTGGACCAGGAGCTGAAAAAGAAGAGAGGCTGTGTAGAGACACTTCGGTGGCTGGCTTCCCCGTAGGTGAGTAATCCAGTTTTTATTTTATACAAAGGAGATTTTAAACTAACTATTTCGTTACAGATCTATCTACACAGCGCTATCTACTGAATCGCACAATTCGGAACACCGTTTTATTTATTATTTTTTATTTTTTATTTTTATATACATATTTTTTTCTTTTAATGGTTTAATCCTTAGGACCCTTTTTTTTATATATATTTTTCACAACGTTAGTTAACTATATATACAAAAGGTTTTTTTTTTTTTTTTTTTTCTACTTATTATTAAAGTTAATGCAAATACTTAAAACAACACAAATTCATTTTTTTTTCTCTCTCTTTCATTTGTTCCGCACACAACAATGGTTTTACTTCAATGGTTACAACAATGGTTTTACTTTCCGTATTTTTCCCCTATGCAAGAAAGTTATTAAAAGTAAAATGTTTTAGAAATGTAAGAAATTTAAAGGCAACAATATACAGGGTATAAAAAGACGCACTAGTCGCCCTCAATACTCACCGCTCGTGTCTCCTCCAGTTGGGCATTTTAAATGGCAAATGCCTTTATTCGAAAAAAAAAAATTTTTTTTATTTCTGCTTAGCCTTTTAATGGCAAAGAGATGTCCACATAAGTACATTTTCACGACCTAACATTACTATTATTTATGCCACAGGCACATAACAATAATAGTAATAAAAAATTAAAAAAACACCGAACACAAAGCACGAAACGATCACCGCGTCTATTGTCCGAGACTTGGTGTTACCACACCAAATTTCGTGCGTACGCAACTAAATCTACCACAAAAAATTTTTGAAAAAGTTCCTAATGGAGTAGTCGTTGTTCCATGATTTTTTGTTTAGCTACTAGAGCGGTTTGAATGCGTTGTGCGTTGTTTTTTTTTTTCGTATTAATTTGCTTATATATTTTTTTTAAAATCCTTTTTTTTATTACTTTTGCTCGGGCGCCAAATGTTAAGGTTGTACCTTAATAGTTGTAGTATAAAAATGTTCAAAAGAAGGAATACGCAAACGATTTCGATTGTTCCGTTTTTTAATTATATTCATTCGATGGGTTTATTACAACTGAAAATTTATTACAATTCAAAATTAAAATTAACTTAAAAATATTCTTAAAATTACTTAAAACTAGGTTCGCTGACGCGAACTCTGCTGCAGTCGCATTACCCCGCTGCCGTCTTTTCTCTTCAGTTTCTGCTGACGTCTTCTTCTTGCGCAACTTTTCTTTCGCTCACTTTGGGCTCGCATTCTAGGTCTTCCATATTTTGCAGGAATGCATTTTTGTCTTGCACGCAACTGCCCCAATTTAGAGTTTTTAGGCCGTTGGTGCTTATTGTCTTCTTTTTTCTGCTTTCGCTCAGCACAGTGGCCTCACGATACTTGTGACATGATCACAACAGTCGTAATGTGACGTCATCATGACACGCAAATGCTTGTCTAGTAGCAGTCCATGTACTATATGGTCTAAGCTGTCACTTGACCAAAATGGCTTTTGTACTAAAATTTTATTATTACATAAAAGAGTGCTGCCAACAATATAAGTTCGAATATTAACCAAAAAGGGATACAAATTGTATTCAGAATATTATCTATATTCACTCAAGATCGTGTTCTTGCAAAAATGTTCGCACAGAAGTTTTCTTTCTGTATTTTTCCTGGACATAAGTGGGCCTACCTTGGGCAAACGAATGACGTACTTTTCGTTTAAAAATTCGCCGTTAGCGTTGCCAGCTTCATACCGAAAATTTTGTTTTTGCTATAACTTTTGAACCTAGGGTGGGCAAACGAAAATTTTTCCTGGACATAAGTGGGCCTACCTTGGGCAAACGAATGACGTACTTTTCGTTTAAAAATTCGCCGTTAGCGTTGCCAACTTCACACCGAAAATTTTGTTTTTTGCTATAACTTTTGAACCTAGGGTGGGCAAACGAAAATTTTTCCTGGGCATAAGTGGGCCTACCTTGGGCAAACGAATGACGTACTCTTAGTTTAAAAATTCGCCGTTAGCGTTGCCAACTTCACACCGAAAATTTTGTTTTTGCTATAACTTTTAAACCTAGGGTGGGCAAACGAAAATTTTTCCTGGGCATAAGTGGGCCTACCTTGGGCAAACGAATGACATACCTTTCGTTTTAAAATTCGCCGTTGTCCATGCCAACTTCACAGGGCTCCTATTATGGTTTGCGTAAACGCAACATTTTTGAACGCAATCGAACATTCGGTATTATAGTTCGCGAAATGCGACAATGTGCTCGCGGGAAACGCAATTCATTTTTTCCCTTTCGCGATTTGCGTATGCAGGTAATTACGGTTCGCGTTTTTACCTGTCAAAACCGTTCGATAAACGCAATTTCTGTTCGTTAGGTAAAGAGCTAACGAGTTGTGTACCATAGCAAGAAAATATGAGTTTTTTCAACATTTTTTCCTTAAAAAGGAAGAATTTTTATTTGAGGAAAAACCTAAACCTTAATTAGCGTCGGACAGGCAAAGAAGTAGCACTTTATGTCAGCAAAGCAAAGAAATGTAAGTTATTTCAAACATTTTAAAATTAAATTGAAAAAGAAAACTAAGAATTTTTATTTTAGGGAAAACTTAAGGAAAAATGAGCAAACAAGCCAAAAGCAATTTGAGGAGATGGTAAAATTTATGGTGGCGAACCAAGATTTTTCCAAAAACCTTTTAAAAGGCTTGGATGCCAAGCAAAGATCGCATTCAATGTGGCTTAAACTTTCAAACATTTTAAATGCCGAAGGCCCTCCAATGCGTTCAGCCGATAAATGGAAAAAGGTAAAAATTGCAAAATAATCAAAATAAATACATATATCTGTAATAAAGTTTTATGTGGTTAGGTTTGGAGCGATTACAGAACACACTTGAAAGCCAAAATGCGTAAAAATAAAAGCTCCATAGCAGGAACCGGCGGAGGACCATCGAGATTTTGTCCACTTAACCAGCTGGAAGAGCAAGTTTCTCAATTGTTGTGCTACGAAGAAGCCATTGAGGGGATCTCGGCAAAGACTTTCGGCGCACCTCGGTCTTCAACAGAAGAAATTGATCGTCCATGTTCAACGCTACCAATAGAGGATAATAACGGCATAGTCCTTATAGAAATTTCACCCAATCCTCACATGACTGCTCATCCGACGCCATCGACTAGTGCCAAGAAAAATGTGCCAAACCTTCTTGAGAAGCAGGTGAATAATCAAATTTCATACCATGAAAACTCGGTGAAGGTGTTGAAGGAAATCAACGAAAATTTAAAAGTGATGAATTCAATAAGCGAAAGAAGATATAAATTAGAGCTCATTAAATTGAAACTCAAAAAACAAGAGCTTAACTTGAAAAAACGCCAACGAGTGATAATAATCAGAAAACCACATAGTGGTTTTATTTTTTTCCAGTTCCTATACATTTATTTTATTAAGCTTAGTAACAAACACTGAAGTTCCTATTATTTATTTTTTTTTATTTTTAAGTATATGAAAGAACGCTGAAGTACCTATTATTTATTTTTTTTATTTTTAAGTATATGAAAGAACACTGAAGTACCTATTTTTTATTTTTTTTATTTTTAAGTGTATGAAAAAAACACTGAAGTATCTGAAGAAGCCAAAAAATGAACTGAACACTGTTAAACTGAATTTAAATGAATTTAAAATAAATGAAAAAATGAAATATTTACCATAACAATCGAATGTTTTTTTAATATTTTTTATTTTTATTTTTATTTTTTTTAACTATCGTAACAAATTTCGTTTGATTTCATCGCGTATATTATTTCCTATGGAATGAAGGCTTCCTTCGGCGCTTCTTAAAACACTGTCGTCCAATTCCATGTCGGATCCTTCCTCAATGATTGGCTCAGGGGGCGGTACCTTAAACTCCATTTATTTTTATGAATTTTTTGACTTCAAAACTAAACACACAACTTAACACTTTCGCGCTTCGATCAAAATGCAATTCTTTGACAATTGTTTGAAAGTAAATGTAAGTATTACCCACTGAAAACACTTTTCCCTCCGTAAAACATAGTATGCAACATTGCTTCTGTTCGAACGAGTTCTATAATACCGAATTATTTACGCAACGCAACTTGGTTACGCAACGCAATTGCGAACGCAACGCAAACCATAATAGGGGCCCAGATCTTATCACGATTTTATGGTCATCGGATGGCATACGATCAAGAGCTATTTTGAATAGTCTAACTAATTCATTGCGTTCATGCAAAAATCTTTGCAACTCCAGAACGATTTCTCTTCTAATGTTCGATCCAATTGCACATCTTTGTTCAAGTTCTGCGGTTTCATTGCCAATGAAATAGATCTGCAAGAACTGATGGTTTGTATCACCAGAAGGCAATAATGAACCTGCTCTATGGTATATTTGACCTTGAATCTGTAATGTGTATGCGATATACAAAGAACTAAGAAACTTGAAATATTTTATCGTGAGTGAAATGGTTTGCAACATGTGAAACTCTTTATGAATTAATCACCTTAAACGTGGGCATAAACGCATCTCTAATTATCTTTGTAGCACCGAAAGATGTCATTTGAAAGCAAGCATTGTATGATTGAATGTTTTTGCGAAAATTCTTTGAAATGGTTGATTGTCCATTGAGCAAGGAATGCAATGGTTGAGGTGGTGGTTCTAATGCAGGCAATATCACTTTGCCACTTGAACAGCACATGCCAGGCGGTTTTCCTTGAAATTTGAAAGCATTACAGTCGGGGCATATGTTGTTCATCGATCCAATACACCCATATTCACGGTAATCAGAATTACAGTCGTAATTTAAGGCAACATATTCCATAGCATTCAAACGCCGACGTGGTACACGATCTTGACGATAGGTTACTTGCCGCTGGTTATCAGCTCCAGATTGTGATCGCACTTCTCTTACAAATTGATTGATTTCCGCGCGCTGTTCATCGCTCAAGCTTCTCCTGTTTAAAGCCATTTGATTTGATCGTCTTGTTCGTCGACCAATTGTTGCTCGAACACGTCTTCGTGGCATATTTGCGTTGTTTAAATAAAAAGCAGTCGCAATACAATATTATCGTTAAATATTTAGATATGCAAATCAAGACTTTTACAATTTTTTTTATGAAAAATGAAAGAATTTAATTTCAAAGTTCATAACATTATTTCTTCGATCCGAGTAGTTTTCTATATATAATCAAACGAACAAATTCAGGAGTGGTCAGCAAAAAAACGTGAAACACATGTATTTGTTGTTGTGATTTTTGTGCTAATAAGGAGATTTAAATTGCCAAAATAAGAGGTTCTCATTTTCGGGCATAGCTCCGGTTCAAGCCGCCCCATCCGTGGTTTGCTGCGCCTAATTCTAATGCTAAGCGAAAGAAATTATATAATAGCCTTTTTTTTTTGCTTCAAAATAATGAAAATCAAAATTTTGCAAATTGCGCGAATTGTGGTCATGGCGATCTTCCCCCGTAATTTAGCAATATATTTGGCTATTAAATACACAAATCGAAATCGTGGAAGCCAAATTTTTGCGAATTTCTCGAATTATGGTCATCGGACAGCGAACAGATTTCTTGTATGCACACTGTGAACCAATCCGAAGATTCCCTGAAAATTTCATGACTATCTGCCTAGTAGAAAAATGAAATTTTGCCAAAAGAAAAGTGGTTCACATTTTCGGGCAAAACTCCGGTTCTAATCATCGGAGAGCGAAAAGATTTCTTATATCGATAGCTTCGGATAGAAAGGGCGTAACTCATTATTTTGCTACTTTACAGGAGAAGGAAAAAACTTCATAAAATCGCAAAGGTTAGATATTTAAAAAAAGTTTAAACGCAAAGTCAATTAAATACTACGCACGAAATTTGTTTTAGGCTTGAATTTTTATTTTTTTCTGTGTTTCGAGCAGTTTTCTGAGTTAGGGCTTTTTGATATCAATTTTCGTTCAAAACACGTGAGTTAGGTCTTTGTATGCAAAGTTTAAAATATAAATAAAATTATAAGATGCGATCCAGCACTATACTATAACCAATAATATCGGTTAGTGGTTTCTATTGATAAAATTAATTCAAAACAAATATTTTTTGAACACATTATTCACTGTTTTCACGTTCGTGTCTTGAGTCTTTGCATGCATACAGACCAAGAGAGACATGCAAAGACTTAAGAAAGGAACGTGAAAACAGTGAATAATGCGTTCCAAAAAATATTTGTTTTGAATTAATTTTATGAATAGAAACCACTAAACGATTTTAATGGTTATAGTCTCAAAAAACTCGTCATAGATTGAGGTTTGCGGCATTTGACTCGAACATTTATTTTTTTCTACTAGGGTCATTATTTGGCCAGTTAGGGGATGGAATCCAAAATTCAGTTTAAAAAAAAAGTAATAATTATAACATATTATTAAAACATACCAAAAACGAATCCAATATTCTTCATATTAGGCTCGTTTAAAAGGTAATTTTGTAAATTTTTCGAATATACATACTGAACATGCTCGTTCTTGTTCCTACGGCATCTATATTATAGATTGAAGTTCGTGAGGCATTTTTCTTTAATTTAAGCCTATTTTTGTATGGGGACCTCCTAAGGAGGGGAGATAGAGGGTAGGTATGTTCAAAGAAAATACTTGGGGTAAAAAAATAATGGGGGTCGGTCATATATATCAGCCCCCTAGGAGGGGTTTGACTGTAGTGACAGGCATTTTGTCTGAAATTGTGATAAAATTAAGGTAATTTTGTATGGGTGACCCCCTAAGGAGGGGAGATAAGGGGTCAGTATGTTGGGAAAAAATGTTAATGAGACAAAGTTAATGGGGGTCGGTCAAACATTTGACTCCTCTAGGGGCACTCTGGGGCTAGTTAGGACAGTGGGGGGAAAATTCATAAAAAAAATTACTTTTGTATTGGAGCCCCCTTAAGGAGTGGAGATAGGGGGAAGGTATTTTTGGATAAATTGTTGGGAATAAAAAAATAATGGTAGTTGGTCCTACATTTGACCCCTCTAGGAGCTACTCTGCTTACAGTAACATCAAAAATTTGGAAAAAAATCAATAATTAAATTTTTCAAATGACTTGATGCGTGACATTTTTTTACAAAATAACCTTAAAATTAGTATTTTATGAAGTCTTTAATAAAAGTTCATCGTACTATGATACAGGAAAAGAGTTTCAAAAAAAGTCATCACTCTAATGCACACGCACAGTTATGAATGTTAATTTATAGGTCTCGCCATCACTGGCGTAGTTGAACGTCTTTTTGTGAGTTAGGGCTTTTTTCTTTCGCAAAATTGTTCGCTATGAGTTAGGGCTTTTTTAAAAGTAACTATAACTTCGGTATTTTCAATCAAAGGTCGTCAATTTTTTTGGAGGGGGTGTATTTGAGAGTCGACCATCAGAAAATGCAAAAATCTCGTTTTAAAAAAAAAAATGAGTTACGCCCTTTCTATCCGAAGCTAACGATATGCACTCTCTAAACCAATCAGAATATCCCCTAAAAATTTCATTACTATCTGCCAAGTAGAAAAATGCAATTTTACCAAAAGGAATGGTTCATATTTTCGGCCATTACTCCTGTTCTAATCATCGGACAGCAAAAATATTTCTTATATGCACTCTCTGAACCAATCCGAAGATCCCCTAAAAATTTCGTAAAGATCGGTCCAGTAGGAAAAATGTAGTAAGGTAACATCACTTTAGCCACTTATTTTTATATATATAGATTAAATAACATAACAAAAATGTATTTCAATACCTAAAAACAAACAAAAAAAGTTAATTCAAAAATTTAAGAAGATAAAAAAAATCAATCAAAGGTTCATATTACACATACACGTCTATAGTGGCTCTGGGATAGCGTAGGGGATGCGTGCTATGCTCTTGATCCCAGGGTCCGAGGTCCGACTCCCGGCACAGGCGAAATGGAGTGTAATGTTGCAAGCCTAGCAAGGTTTTTTTAAAATCGCATGTTAGGGGCACACTACATAAAAAAGACGTACACTCACACAAACACAAGAAAACCTCCTTGGTATCACAATGGGCCGATTAACGGCCTAAGTGGCAGCCACTTCAACCTACCTACCTACCTACACGTCTATATCTTAATGTTATGCTTCTTTGAATAAAAGGTTTTGGCGACTGCAATACTATTTTTGTTGACAAATGAAAAATAATGATTATTTTTTATTCCTACAATATTACGAATTTTGACCGTTTGTGTCTTCCTATAATCTCTCCACTTTCCATCATCTTTTCTTAAATTCGATCTCTACTTCTTCATTTTTTCTTTGACTTTGTTGTTTTCTTCTTTCTTTTCCATCTTTTAGCCTAAAATATAAGAACATTAAATATTATTGAAGCTTTCGTATTCGAATTTGCTCTTACCGTAACTCACGCGACAGATTTCAACAGCAAATAAAAGATATGTAAACAAAATATATAGGATTTTTTTTATCACTTTTAGTTGTTAAACTTATTCTCTCTTTAGCCGCAAAAGATCTTGTACTGAAATTTTTTTTTATAATCACCCTGGTCAAAAATTACATAAATTCGTAACTCACGCGACATAAAAATAGACATAAAAACAAGATAAAAAATTTACAGTTATTTCATATGCAAGCGCTCTCTTTGCATAATGGGGCTAACATTCATAGAGTCACACGATATGTCGTCAATGTCAGCCCGGGCTGCCTCATCCACTCCGACACCATTCTCAGAGGACAGCGTCTGCGAACCTGCAATAAAAAGAAAAAAGTAACATTTCAGGAAACTGTTCTGTTAAAAATTGATAAAATAAACGAGCAGATAGAAAAGGAAGGTGCAAGCATGATGGAGTTCCAAAAGCAGCTTATAGAGGTGGAAAGAGAGCGCAATAAAATTTTGAAAGATTTTTTTGATGCATGCCAACATAAATAAAGTACTTACTTAAAAATTTGGAAATCGCACTTCTTATTTCCTCTGCATTAACGTTGTGGTCATTAAAAGTGTCAATGGATTGCGGTTGTTGCAGTGCAGATGCAACTTCGGTCTCATTTTGGTAATTTGCCCATGTTTGATTGATGTAGTCACTTCGTTCGTTGAGGAAGTTGTGAAGATCGCAGCAGTATTTGATAATTGCGTTGGCATTTTTGAGATTGTTGTCAATGCCTTTACCGATTCGTCGGAATCGAGCTTTCAACTGGCCGAACGCATTTTCTACCACTCTACGAGCTTTTGAAAGATGGTAGTTTTTTTTTTTTTTTTTGAACGGGACTTGTTTATTGAATCTTCTTATTTATAAAGAACTAACAATAAGTTGTAGAATCTTAAATCTAATTTTACATAACTTTGCAAAAGCTTTCGGTTGTAAAGTTTCTTGTATAAACGTGCCTCGGAGCGGGCTTAAGAACTCATATATAGTTGTTTGTACATAATATGTGCCACGGGATCGGGCTTAGATAATAAATTTTTATATAAGATAAACGTGCCTCGGAGCGGGCTTAAGATCTCATATATAGTTGTTTGTACATAATATGTGCCACGGGATCGGGCTTAGATAATAAATTTTTATTTTATTTTTTATTTTTTATTTGCATGGCGAAACAGTTTTTGCCAGCGAAGGAATTTACCGGAATCTGTTGTGTATCGATTTATAGCAGAGGCCACTCAGTTGCTTCCACAGTGGTGTGGCGATCACTTCTTCGTAGCCGGGAATGTGAAGAAGTGGAGGCTAGGCATCTAGCCATTTCGTTAGGATGATTTCTAAGCTTCTCGCTATAGATTGCCTTAAATCGCGAAATTTCATCTTTAACCATGGGTACATTGAGGTCGCGGTGGATGTTTTCGTTTCGGATAAACCATGGAGCACCTGTAATTAATCTTAAAATTTTCGATTGAGCTCTTTGTATTAGTTCTACAGTCGTGGAGCTAGCGTTGCCCCATAGCTGTAGCCCGTACGTCCAAATCGGTTTGATAACACTTACGTATAAAAGCACCTTGTATTCAATGTTCAAAAGAGAGCGTGAGTTAATTAACCAATGAAGCTTAGAGGCTTTTAATTTCATGAGAGTTCGTTTGGCTTCAACGTGTTTGCGCCAAGTAAGACGTTTGTCCAAATGGAAACCTAAATAGTTTACATTGTCGGCCTGTGGTACTAAAATATTATTAATAGATACGGATGGGCAGATTCCCCTTTTAAGTGTGAATGTGACGTGCTTACATTTTTGCTCATTTACTTTTATACGCCAAAGAGCTAGCCATTTTTCAACTAATTTTAAATGCATTTGAAGGTTCCTAGCAGCTGAAATTGGGCATTTTTGCCGACTTATAATTGCTGTATCATCAGCAAAAGTAGATATTGTGGTGCTACTGCTTAAGGGAAAGTCTGTGGTGTATAATAAGTATAGGAAGGGGCCAAGAACACTTCCTTGGGGGACGCCTGCTTTTATTTCAATGTCTTGTGTTATATGATCCTTATATTTTACCCGAAATGATCTATTTTTTAAGTAAGACGCAAGTGTTTCATGTGTATTTGGAGGGAGGAGGCTCTTAATCTTGAGAATGAGGCCTTCGTGCCAAACTCTGTCGAAGGCTTGAGCCACATCAAGAAAAACTGCGGAGCAATACTCTTTATATTCAAATGCTTTCCTTATTTCGTTTGTTACACGATTCACCTGCTCAATCGTTCCATGATTTTTTCGAAAACCAAATTGGTGAGATGGAATAATATTGCTTCCATTAATGTAAGGAGTCAACTTGGAGAGCAATGCCTTTTCAAATAGCTTTGAGAGGCATGGAAGGAGGCTTATCGGTCGATAGGACGATACTATTGTAACGTCCTTGCCTGGCTTTGGAATCATAGTGATTAATGATCGTTTCCATGCAGCCGGAAAATGTGCATATTTAATTATTGAGTTGAAAAGCTTTGTGACAAAAATTATAGCAATAAACGGCATCTCTATAATCATTTTTTGTGTTATCTGATCATGACCTGGTGCCTTTTTCGGGGACAATTGGTGTTTAATGATTTCCTTTATTTCATTTGCGTGGAAGCGAATCGGAAAATTATGAGAATTTTGTTGTAGTGAAGGAGCTTCACCATGAATTGGGGGTGGATTAGGTTGAAACACAAAGCTCAAGTGCTTTGCAAATGTAGCCGCTATTTCTTCACTACTGCGCACAGTGTTGCGAGGTGGACAAAATAGAAAAAAGTTGATGTCGGATTTTTAAAAAAATTTTGATGGCGATTTACAGCAAATACCAGCAACTGATCAAGGCTTAAATATCTTTGAAAAATACTAATGTTTACTTATGCTTTGGAGCCTTCAAAGTGCAAACTTCAAAACCGATGTTGCTTATGGCAAAAATATACCGAATTTATGTAGAATAAGAACTGTCGTATTTCATTTGTTTTTTAACTTATTCATAAGATTGATGACTTTTCTGAAAGCTCAACTTATTTCCTAGAGGGTAGTTTTTGTTTTGTTTTCTTTTGTTTGACATTTTAAAAGTTTCGTTATTTAGAATGAAACATAAAAGAAAATTACTCAAAATATGCGTTTTAAAAGTTTCGAAGAGGGCGAAAAGTTATGTTACAATTTGTGACTACAATTTTTAATAAGAATATATAAAAGAAAGTATGTATAATCCAAATCAAAAAGATTTGCCTGCACCTTTTTGCAACTTTGTTTTTTACGTTGATTTTTGCAGTGGAGTCTTCAATAAAAATTGGCGAAATTTTCGAAGCTTGGTGTGCAGGGAACAATGCAAATAAGGAGCCAGCGGTGCAAATGTTTGTGAAAAACAAATTAAGCAGAGAGTTGAGTATTGAAGAGCGTAGTTAAATTAGAAATATGTGTGTTCATTTTGAAAAATTATGCTCTTGTATGAGATTGGTGCAAATTTATACGATGTTCGCGTCTTAAGTCTTTACTCTATCTCTGTTGCTTTTTATATCAGAACTGTGTACGCAAAGACTTAAGACGCGAACGTGAAAATAGTAATGAAATCCTACGTAATTAAAAGACATCCCCTAGGGCTGGACCGTGTTTTTTTATTTTTTGTGCTAAATACACATTTAAATTTTACAAATAAATATCATTCATTAATATTTTCTGAATTGTTATGCGATTTTCGGGAATTTCAAAAGTACTCTATTTACCAACTTTGAGTAGGCGTAGCACAAAAAGTGGGCGTGGTAGCAAATTGAAATAAGGTTTTTCCAATTGTGGAGCACAACAGTAAACTCTGTTCCGAATTTCAAGCCTCTAGGACTAAAATTGCGGAATTTGGGTCCCCCCTTTACATGGGGGGTGGGGGTTGGGGTGGTTCGATTTTCAAAATATTTTCAAAATTTCTTAATTTTATGAAAATAAATCTCCATGTAAAATTTCACTGGTCTAGCACAACTCCTTCTATTTTTGGCCACGAGATGTATGGAGACGCGACACTGTGCTGCGTGCCCAATTGCCATTGGAGTCTCTAATCGGAGATTCACCCTGTATGGGTGTTTTTAAGGTTTTGTTCGCTTTCCATAACGACAATTTTCCTAACTTATGTGGTGAAAGATTAGAAACATAATTTTGACATTCCTGATCTTTTTCTCTTTGCAGCGCTTTTCTCAGCTCTTCTGTGGCTGCCTTTAATCTATGTTTGGCTTCTGGGGACCTATTTTGTTGCCATTCGCGCCTTTTCTTTCGCTTTTCTAGTACAAGTCTTTGTATTTCACTATTGGTGGTGAAATCTCTTTTTGTATTTTTATTATATGGTGGAGTTGAATTTTCTGCCGCTGACGTTAAAATAGAATTAAGTACGTTTACGGCATCTTCCACGTGATCTTTGCACTCTATTGTGTAGCTTGTGTGTATATGAGTGGCTATATATTTTTTAAATTTGAGCCAATTTGTTTTAGAAGACGTTAGTCCGAGGACTGGCTTGGAGTGAGTGGATGATTCCGAAAGTCGAAAATGCACAGGAGAATGATCTGAAGAAAGATCAAAGCTAGTCGTGGTTGAAACACTTGACCTATCTACTCCTTTGACAATGGCAAAGTCAATAAGATCTGGAATTTTTCTTTGGTCTGTGAGCCAGTAAGTTGGTTGGGAGGGTGACAAGAAATCGAGCCTACCACCACTATTAATTAAAGTGTTATATAGTTGTCTACCTTTTGGATTGATCAGCCGTGAGCCCCAGTGGGTATGTTTTGCATTATAGTCACCTGCAGCTAAAAATCTGTTGCCTAACGAACTAAATAGTTCTTTAAACTGCTGTTCACTTACAGGGTAGCGGGGTGGTGCATAAATAGCTGACAGAGTTAGGTTGCTGCCGTTCGTTTGTAAGCAGATGGATGTTGCTTGCAAGTAGGTTTTAGAGTATGAATTTAAAATGAAATGTTTAATTCTGCTGCGAATTAATATACCTGTACCACCATGAGCCTTACCATCAGGGTGATTAGTTTTATAGAAGTTGAACCCGGGAATATAAAAATTGTTTTTATCTGTCAGGTGTGTCTCTGAAATGAGCATTACGTCAATTGATTTATCGGAGAGATAGTGCATTAATTCTAGTTTGTGCTGGCCTATACCGTTAGCATTCCATGAACATATATTCAACATACTCATTTTTGAGAGATAAGAATTTGGAGCATTTGGTTTTGCGTCCGCACTAACTCCTGTAGTGTAGTTTGCATTGATGCCATAAATTGTGACATACATTGCGTCAAATTGAAAATCAAATTTTCCAAACTGCTATTCAGTTGTTTTGGTACATTCTGTGCGTTATTTACACCAGATTTTAAAGCATCAGCGTAGGATAAGCTGGGATTGACAGACGGAATTGATTTGGCTTGCGTTTGAGCCGATGAACGAGTTAGAAATACTTGCTTTTGAGAATTACAGGCGGCTTCTTTCTGTAAAACCAAACGATTTTTAAGCTCCTTATAAATAGGGCAGCCCCTGTAATTAGCTGTGTGGTTTCCGCCACAATTACTACACTTTTTCGAAATAAGATCGTTGCTACTCTTGTTATTGCAGACAGAAGAGTGATGAAACTCTCCACATATGACGCATACTACGCGTAAGGTGCAGTATGTCTTTGTATGACCATACTCTTGGCAATTTGTGCATTGCACAGGTCCGCTACGTTTAAGCGGTTCTTCTACTGAAATCCTACGGCTTAGAAGATACTGTAAACTATATACAGGGTGATTCTCATTTTTCCTTAACTTTACAGCATCAGGGCAGAGTTCAATTTTGAACATGGGCTGAGGGACTTTCTGTCTATTTATTATATTAATTACATGCTTGACCTGGAAGCCCTTTTCTTCCAAGGCCTGCTTAATTTCAGATGGCTCTATATCTGATTCAAGGCCTTTTATTACAACAGAAATGCCTTTGCTGCTCTTTAGTTGGTAAGTATAAAAACTCTTTTTGCTGTCTTCTAAGTTTTTAGCGACAATTCTATAATTTCTTTCATTATAAATTTGGATTTTTGTCTCGTGAATATTCCCACGAGTTAATGGCACGATATGGAAGCTATCTTTGCCTATCAGGCGAATGAGGCTGGCAACGAGGCTATTAGAGCTCCGCTCACGCAAATAAATTGGAGGCGGTTTGAATTCTCTAGTAGGCTGATTTTCGGATGAATTATCATTCGATTTGTCAGCTAGTGGAGCAAAACGCTTACCCGATAACATATTAGTGGGGGTGGATATGACTTCCGTTTTATTTAGTTTAGCCCTATTAGCGTGTTTTCCAGTTGGACTTCTTTTACGTTTAATTATATTAACGTAGCGATGCATGCCAATCAGCATCGCCTTCTGCTAGATTTGTTCTTTTGACTTATTGTTTGAGTTTAAAGATTCTTCTAAAGCTGCGTTACCTGAGGTCGACGCGTTTGTTGTTGTTGTAGCGCTGGTAATGGGAAGTGCTGTAGGATCAGCTAGATTTAAATTGCCTTTTTTTATGAATTTTGGAACTGTTTCGCCGGTGGAATTGGAACGTTGCCTCTGAAAATGGCTTTTCAACATAGAAAATTGGCTGTTAGCTGCGAACTGTTGAAAACTTTCGTTGTCGCGAAGGAATTGTTTGTTGGGTAGTTGTGAAACTTGATTTATAGCATCTTCTGTAGCTAAGAACCCATGGTTTGTGTCGACGCTATTTTTTGGAGGTGAACGAGATATTGGCATCACTTGATCCAGCTGACAGCTGAATCAGCTGCAGCAAACAGTTGTCTCTGTCTATAATAGTGTTTTTGTAAACAAACAGGAATGAATGGATTTTGGAATATACTTAACTTTGAGGAAAATTTGATTTTAATTCCTCAACTCACTGCCCAAAAGCAGGGAATCGGCTGGACAACAATACTCAGCCGTTCGCGAGGAAATACGACTTAACTTGTAGTTTTCTGTCTAATCGGATGTCGGAATTTAAAAGTTTACTAGAGCGCTTAAAACAACACAGCCGAACGCCTTGATCACCCAGTGAACACTAAAGATGGTAGTTGAAGACTTTTTCCTTTTCAATTGCTGCGACATCAAAGGGATATGGCTTCATTACAAGATCGGAGAAACGGAAAGCCGAATCGCCCAACACCACCACAGGAACGTGTACCCCACAAATTTTTTTTTGGATCTCTTCTTCAATATTGGGCTGTCGTATAGAGGCTTCTTCAGCAACGACTTTTCAAAAATTTGGGAGTCATTGCAACGCCCCGGAGCCCCGACATTCACGTACATGAAGCGATATCTGCAGAAAAAGATTGCAATGATTACAACATATTTAAATTTCATTCACACATTTTACCTGTAATCAACCAAAGCAAAAAGAATGGTGGAGTACCAACCCTTATAATTATGGTAATCTGTTGCATCTTCTGCTGCAGGCTTCACTTCAATGTGGCAACCATCTGCACAAAAAATTTACTTAAATGTATATTGAACACCAAACATGATTGTATCTCATACCAATCGCTCCGAGACATTGGGGAAATCCCATGCGTTCAAACCCCTTCACGCATTCTTCCACTTTTTCTGGCGTTAGAAACTGGCTTGGTATATATTTAGGTGCTAAGGTCTTCCACACCTCTGTGCAGAAATCCTTCAAAATTTTGCATACCATTGTTTAAGATACACCAAACAGTCTGCCAACCGTTTCATACTCTGCCGATGATTTTAGCGCGTACAGAGCAATCACCTCTCGTTTTTCTAAAGGGATGCAATTCCTATAAAAGGTGTCCCTTTTGGCAATACCGTTTACTTTTGAACATAGAATTTCGAATGATTCCTTGCTCATCCGGAAGCTCTCTTTGAAGAAATTGCCATCATTTTTGGGCACATCCAGTTCCCAAAACTTTCCGTGTCTTTGCTATTATTAGGAAACAACGTTTTATTAATAAACTAAAAAGTGCAGATGGACTTTCTTACCTTCATCCACATCTTCTTCTTTCTTTTGGATTTGAGGGAAGTTTGCAATAACATCAAAACATTTCTTCTTCGTATGTTTTGCAGTTTCCGCAATTTAAAAACCTGCAACCTTTTATCTTCGGCACTTAAATTCAAAGCCGACAGCTTTGCCATAAAATCTTGATATTTGTCGCTTGAATTATCCATTTCCATTTCACGAAATAATTGCAATTTGTGTTGCTCATGTTTTGCAATGTTGCCAAAAGCAAAACTAAAAATTCCCTACAAACTACAAAAAATTCCCTAAATTTTTTTACACATGGAAAAATTCGAAAAAAATGTATAATATGCGCAAGGCATAATCTTGTATTGTATGATTCTTGGTAGAGTATCGATGCTGAACGATAGTTTTTACCAAAAATAATAAAATTAAGGTTATGGGCCATGTCACAGAACTCGATTTCAAAACCGTGTAAAAATTATAATCCTCCTAAATTCTTTCAGATATAGCTTTTTCTGGGTTTTCCCCTTCCAACTCCACGAGACGGGACGTTTATTTTGTTGTTTTTATTGATCGACAAGAAACTATATTCAAAATATCTCTTAATATTTAAGAATATACCACGAATTCCCTACATTTTCCCTTCAAGTGATTTTCTTACAAATGGCAACAATGCTTGCAATTGTAAATAAACAAACAGCTGTCAAACTTAAATTTATCAATTTTCTCAATGCCTTCTTTAAGGAATTTGATTAAGCTCGTTGGACATGCAGATTTATATCGGCTGGATGCTGTATATACTGACCACGAACTAAGTCAAATCCCAACTATCAAATCCGATAGAAACATTTTTATTGCTGGAATTCATCTATTTCAAGACCTGGCTCTAAAATAATTGACCAATTAAAAATGTTTCTGCAACAAACCATTCTCTTGCTTCTCTACATCTATAACTTTAAACTGGTTTAACTATTTTAACAAGGGGCACGCATAGTTTTGGAGAGTAAAATTACATTTTGAATTCCTTACAAACCAAAAGAATCATCGAACAATTTTCAAAAAAAAAAAAAAATATATATATAAACATTAGGGCGGGTCGATTTGTATGGGGTAAAAAAACATGACCAAGCGTATAGCAGGAAAGTAATCTACGGTCAATTCTAAGATATTTTGCTGAAGAAACCATAGGTCTAAAATCAAAATCGAGCTTCCGGTTTTCGACGTGAAACTTTTGATAACATATATTTCGAAAAATATGCTGAACTCAATTCGATAGATAACACAGGCCTACAACGAACAACCTTTCATAATAATAAGACACATAAGCAGGGATGCCCACCACTACATTGAAAGCTTGCGATAGTGTGTGTGCGCATTGCACTGAAGAACGTTTTTCGCCTTTTCAGTTCTCTCTTTTTGCTTCATCCGACATAGGTCTTGCTCGTTCGCTGCCTGATGTCAGACTAAACAGGTTTCGATTTCTCAGCTTGCTTGTTGCCTTTTGTGTACGTACACAAGCATTCGCTCTCAATGCTCTGAAGCTTGCTCCGCGGGCATCAACGCACATAAGACACATAATAATAAAACACCTCGCATAAGTGGAACCGCTCGAAGTTTTAGCTAAACATCTCAGTGTTAAACACCATATAGAAACGCGCTATAAGTGGGCCGTTTTGAGTGACGCATGAATTTAGCGCGGTTATTTTTATTTTTGTTATAACTTCGAAGTTTTTTGTTTGAAATGAATAAAGTTAAGTTTTTACATGTTCAAAATTTAAAAAAAAAATTTGTTTCTCAAACAATTTTGTTGTAACAGTTATATTTTACTTTCCAACACAGGTTGCAAAAAAAGTGGCGTATACGATGAATTGTGAAAAATTCTGGGAATGAAAAAAAATTGGTGTCTGTAAAGTCAATTTACGGACGATAATTTTACGTGATAACGATAAGAAAACACTCATTACGTACATAAAATGGAGCATTCAAGTTCACGTATGCTATTTTTGACGATTTTTTAAACTCCCTTAGACTTATTAATTTAAAAGTTAGAAAATAAGTCTCAGTTGGTAATTTTTTTGGCGATTTTTAATATAAGTATAAAATAAAAAATAATTAGGGATGCTCGATACCGATACGATAATATCGAGTATCGATACTTTCGTTGCAATATATCAGGATACCGATATCGATACTCCTTATACGATATATTGAAAATATCGATATTGTTCTTTCGATACTAGATAGCATACAATACTACAAGTGACACTTGGCTATAGCGGGAAAAAATCACCGAGACGGGTGAGGGGAGGTGGAAAAATTGTATGGAACATGGACTTTCACCACACTGTTTGGACATTCAACAAAAGCAATACAGCCGCAATAAAGTTTAGATTTTCACCAAAACGCGTGTACGTACAATGCCAGTATCACCATGGTTGCCACAATTAGTGTTTTGGGGCCAAATCTGGCTATTTATTTTTAACTTGGCGCTGTGGCTCTTTTCTATTGTATTTGGCACTTTTTTTGGCTTTCTTACGAGAGGAGCAAAATAACTCAATACCCATATTCAAAGCAAAATGTTTTTTGGTGCTAACACTTCAAATAATCGAAATCACTAATAATTAAAGCCAAAAGTGCAGCTTTAAGGATCAGGGGACATGAAATACAAAAGATTTGCGTTTTTTATATAAAAAATAAATGTTGGCTTCTTTTTGGTCAAGTTGGCTCTTTTTATTGAATAGCGTTGGCGCTTTTATATTTCCTTAAATGGCAGCCGTGAGTATCACTAACAGACAGTCAAGAAAAAATTTCAACTCCCTATATATATGGACTATTCTCTCTGTCGCATTCGCTCTATATAAAAAAAAATTGTATTTCAATTTGATTCTTATAGTTCAAAATTGATTTCGATTCCACCGATATATCGAATATCGGTATGGCATTATTTTTCGGTATCGCGATACCACATATCGATACTTTTCTTTCGATACGCATACCTGAAAATAATAATTTTACTTCACTTTTTATATAAAAATTGAATATTAAAGTTTTCAAAATCAATTTCATACATACATATATTTTCGGACAATTTTGTTACGTTTTATATGTTAATCCGCATAATGCTTATGAGAATTGTAAGTTGAATTAATACATACTCTATATATATATAATAAGACTCTATAACTACTAAGATGTCCAAGACTGCAATTATAATGAAGCTAAAGCGTAGGCTGTGTAGTGGGATTTGACCAACCGTAGCGAGCTTCCAATTTTTATTATCATACAAGAGAGCAAAGAAAACAAAAACCCCTTAAAAGAAAAAAAAAGGGATTTTTTTTGCCGCTTTGGCCGACTCAACCTTTTCTTGAGTTTATTTCGAAAAAAAAGAAACCCAGGTGATGATGCGATATACCATGCTTTAAAATGGGGAAACAAAAAAATAAACAATTTCAATTCAATTTCTTGTTCGAAAACAAATTTTTGTCCCTTGCTATTTTATTGCTTTCAAACCAAATCGTATGATCTCGCCACTGTACCTGTGCATTTCCTTTAAATGGCTTAGTTCGAAAATACCTTTTTTTTCATACATCTGCATTGTTTTCGAACTAAAATCATCAGATTATACCGCTAACCCTATGCAGTGTATTAGAAATGCATTGGTTTGAAACGGTTTCGGTCGAACCCCAATCAAACTCCAATTAGAATTCTCCTTAATAAGGACGTTTCGCCAACACATTTTTCTAATTGGAATGTCAGAAAAGAACTGATCGCGATCGTGTACAACGCGCCGCTGTGTCCAAATTCTTACATTAAAATTTTAACAAAGTCTTCTGCAATAATCGAAAAGAAAACAAAACTTTCTTTTGCCGGAAAATAGAAAAAAAAAATAACGACAAACCTAAAGCCCCGGGACCGTGTATTGCTGATCAGTGATCACCATTTCGAAGAGCATGAGATGCTCCTTGTTGTGAAGTTAGTGCCAGTGGATCCACTAAAACTATAGCCGTGTGAATCGCGGAAAACAAAAAAAAAAAATCTAAAAATAAAAACCGAAATGAATAAAATAAAATCACTCGTTAACTCGTTCCCCGTTTCATAATCGAAAAGCGAACTATTTCGAATCCCACAATCCCACAAACAAACAAAAAAAAAAGAAAAAAGAAAAAGAAGAAAAATTTATATTTTCAAGCAACAATAGACAAGAAAAAAAAAACTGTACTTATTGAACGTAAAAACAACAAAGGTGACCATAAACATATATATATTTATATAACGCCACTTGTGTACGTAACTACGCTTTGCTGGAATATAATTTGAGTTCTTACGGAGTTAATAAAAAGGCGAATCAGACCTAGACTTGAGCCGAGAAGCAGATGCAGAAGGCCGGCCAGCCAAATCGAGGAAAAGAAAATAACTTCCATTCTTCTGGACACTGATAAGTAACTATATACATATATACACATATTGAACTCATTGTTTCTTAAACTTTTCTACCCCTGGTGATTAAAATTGTTTTATGTCGTAAATTTATTCGGTTATAAGAAGGGTCATGACCACCGTACTCAAGCAGGAAGGTGTCGGTCTGGTTTAGTGCTCAGTATTTTTTTTTTTTTGCCTGAAAAAAAAAAATATTTCCTTAAAGCCCACCTTAATTCGACGTAAGGATTTTGGTGTTTTCATAGAGTACTTACCAACCTTCAAACCTACTTGGTTGAATACTATGAGTATAAGCATAAGAAAATTGTTAGTCTGTACGAGCTATAAGAAGTCAACTGTATGTCTGTCCAGCAGAATAAAACTTTAGTTTTGTTTTCGTTTTCACCAAATCTTATTATAACAGTCAATTTGATCGCTGTATAGCCAATACTATTAAACCAGTATTCTAACATAAGTAACGCATTCGCACTGTCTAATTTTGACATGGAATACTAAATAAAAAAACCATAATGTGATTTGAAATCTTAAACTATGCGTGTCGCTCTGTTGGGGATTCCGAATTCATCTGGGATCCAAGGTGGGCGGCTCAAGCCAGCAGCACAGAAAATATAAAGTGTTGCAAGAAAGAAAACCAATTTAAGTTCCTAGTATATCTATTTTCCTTTTCACTTTCATATAGCTCGATGAGATCGTTTTGGTTTTAGTGATTGTAGATCATACCGTGTGCTACAAATTTTTTTCTGTTTAAGGCATGTCAGGGAGCGTGTAAGAGATTGCGGGTAAAAGAATCACCCCACGACTGAAGCGGCCGGATCGCACACGGTACCGCCATCTCTTAGAATCTCAAGCGAATTATCAAGCTTGCCACGTGACCATAACAGAAAATGGCGCCCAACCGGATGGGCCAGAGGCTCAACATCTATAGCATTGATTTAAATTACCATCCGAAAATTTGCTATAACATCTTAGGTTCAATTGATCACAAAACAGAAATTGTCTTGCCGTTCAAAAAAATAAATAAATAAAAATAAAATTCTCGCTGGAAATAACGAAACTGTTTTACTGCAACTGTTCGATCCGCAAGAATGTATAATATTTATCAATTTTCTCAATGCCTTCTTTAAGGAATTTGATTAAGCTCGTTGGACATGCAGATTTATATCGGCTGGATGCTGTATATACTGACCCCGAACTAAGTCAAATCCCAACTATCAAATCCGATAGAAACATTTTTATTGCTGGAATTCATCTATTTCAAGACCTGGCTCTAAAATAATTGACCAATTAAAAATGTTTCTGCAACAAACCATTCTCTTGCTTCTCTACATCTATAACTTTAAACTGGTTTAACTATTTTAACAAGGGGCACGCATAGTTTTGGAGAGTAAAATTACATTTTGAATTCCTTACAAACCATACAATACTACAAGCGACACTTCCCAAAATCACTAAGACGGGTGAGGGGAGCTTGTATAAACCGACTTTGCCCATTCACAATCTGACTTTGCCAACAGTTAACACATTCACATAAAATAAACTGACTTTCACCACGATTTGTGTACATATGAACTCACACATCGACATTACAATCTGACTTTCAACACAGCAGAGCTCAATGCTTATTACCCTCTAGGAAGCGTGAGGTATATTGCCCGGATGCAACTAGTTATTTCACCAAAACTAAAGAACTAGTGCAAAGGGGGGTGGAGCTTCGTATAAAGCTCCGACTAGTATTGCATGGAAAAATGGTTTTTCGTGTCAGTAATAATAGTTGCCATTATATGGTTGTTGCAAAGAGCGTTGGTGCTCCGAAATCAAAAATAAAATCTATCTTTATATATTACAAATAATTTTGTAAATAAAACAAACACGAAAAATAATTCGGTGTCTTTTAAATATTGCGTATTGGAGGCTCAAAAAATTTTAGAACAAAAATAACCAAAAAACCACAAAATATGGTCAATAATCTTTCAAAGGAACTAGTATTTTACTATGCCCAATTTACCCAATTGGTTCCCAAATCACTAAAAAAGCGTTAGTTCAAGTGTACAATTAGTGATTTTTAGCCCACACGCAATGTTAATTTTGTACAGAGTAATACATAACCAGGGGTATAAAGAAGAACCAGTGCTGGTGGAATTAGAATTAGTAAAACGCCAGAACTTAAGTACTCATACTTCCTTCAGGGCTGTTGAACTGTTCACCACAGCAGTCGTTGACAAAACTCTATCTTTTTCAGTCGCACTCATGTAAACTGTTCTCTGTCTCTATCGCACCCGCATATTCTTATCATACCTACAAGCAAATTCAAAAAATTTAGAGAGTGTCGCTTGTAGTATTGTATGTTACAAACCAAAAGAATCATTGAACAATTTTCAAAAAAAAAAAAATATATATATATTAGGTGTAGTAAAAAGAAATCCATTATTTTTGCATTAAATTGAGGGCTTTATTTAAGATAGTTAGAATGACCCGATTTAGGTCAAATATGCGCCGTTTTGTTCAATAACTTGTTGCCATTTTAAAGGTAATTTCATTATGCCTCTCTCATAGAAGCCCTCGTTCCTATTAGCAAAAAATTGAGACAGTCGAATTTCAGAAGCCTCTCTTGAAGCGAATGTTTCACCAGCAAAATTGTTCGCCATGGACAGGAACAGATGGTAATCACTTGGTGCCAGGTCCGGACTATAAGGTGGATGCAGAAGAACCTCCCAAACAAACTCCCGGAGCTTCTGGCGAGTCACTATCGATGTGTGTGGCCTGGCGTTGTCCTGATGGAACACAATTCCTCTCCTATTGGCCAAAGCTGGCCGCTTATGGGCGATTGCTTCCTTCAGACGGTCCAATTGTTGACAGTAGAGTTCCGAGTTAAGAGTTTTGCCGTATGGGAGCAGCTCAAAGTAGATAATTCCCTGCCAATCCCACCAAACACACAGCAAAACCTTCCTGGCCGTCAATCCTGGCTTGGCCACCGTTTCCGCCGGTTCACCGTGTTTCGACCACGACCGTTTTCGCTTGACGTTGTCGTAAGTGACCCACTTTTCATCACCAGTCACCAACCGCTTCAGAAATGGGTCGATTTTGTTGCGGTTCAGCAGCGATTCGCAGATGGAAATTCGGTCTATGAGGTTTTTTTGCGTTAACGCGTGTGGCACCCATACATCGAGTTTCTTTGTGTATCTAGCCTTATTCAAATGGTTCCAAACGGTTTTTTGTGCAATCTTTAGCTCTTTTGCAATCGAAACAGTGCTAACATGACGGTCGGACTCGATAATTTCCATGATTTTATCGACATTTTCGACAATTGGCCTTCCAGTGAGTGGTGCATCCTTGACATCGAAGTTACCGGAACGGAATCGACGAAACCAAAATTGCGCATGATTGGCTGTTACAGTATCAGGTCCATAAACGCTATTCACATTTTCAGCCGCCTGGCTTGCGTTTTCTCCCTTATCGAAGAAATACTGTAAAATGTAGCGAATTTTCTCTTTGCTGATGCCCATCTTTGACAAGCTCTCAAACAAAACTGAATCAATTAATCAAAAAAAGGTCAAAAAAGCTTTTTTAGTAGGAACTGTCATCTTTCTAATGCCCCCTAGCGGAACACGATCGGACTTATACAACGCGAGATGCAGATAAATAACGCCATCTATTGGAAAAATAATGGAAAAATAACTACACCTAATATAAACATTAGGGCGGGTCGATTTGTATGACCAAGCGTATAGCAGGAAAGTAATCTACGGTCAATTCTAAGATATTTTGCTGAAGAAACCATAGGTCTAAAATCAAAATCGAGCTTCCGGTTTTCGACGTGAAACTTTTCATAACATATATTTCGAAAAATATGCTGAACTCAATTCGATAGATAACACAGGCCTACAACGAACAACCTTTCATAATAATAAGAAGTGCTTCCATTAGATTTTTGTCTGCTGAACAAATGAAAAATACCGAAAAAATTCCATCACGTCACAGTTTCGAGAAAACCACGCATTCAGTTTTTTGTCCCAACATTTTTTCGTACACGTTTTTCTAAAATGTGGTACCCCATATTTAAAATTTTTAAACGATAAGGCCTTCTCAGATAACTAGATTATTAACTAATATCAAAAGCAACACAAGTTTTTAACAATTAATGGTTCAAAATGATGCTCGAAGTAGAAAAATTTTGATTTATCTTGAAAAAATTCAGTTTTTTTTACTTTCAACGAACTTATCTTAATCTCTACTTGTGTTATTTTCAAAATCTGTTTGTAGGATCGAAGAATAATCAATTGTTTGCAAATTTCTTCAAAATTGAAAATGTTCCCCTAAGTTTTCGCAGAGAAATAACCATTTTTATACCCGACACACTCTGTGTCGAGGGTATATTGCGTTTGTTGGGTTGTGTGTAACACCCAGAACCAGTCGAGATAGACCATACAAAATGTATATAGAAATGATCAGCGTCACCAGGAGATTCGATTTAGACATGTCCGTCTGTCCGTCTGTCTGTCTGTCCGTCTGTCTGTCTGTCTGTATACAGTTATCTTATCGAAGGAGTTGAGCTATCTTAACAAAATATGGTATGCGTGCTCACGGGGACATGAGTAAGAACAAGTTCGAGAATGGACCCGATCGGACCATTTTTAGGGGTACCTCCAGTACTAGGGTCTGTTACGAAAATCACAAAAACTGATCTAAAATCGAAGTTTTTCATGATATTTTGATGAAATTTGATATTTGAACATATTTAAAGGCAAGTAATACGATTTCAAAAAATTTTAAAAGTGGGCGTGGCAGAAGGGCGTTTTTCGAAAATGGTCCCCTACACCCGAACTTCAAATGGGCTTGAACGAAAGTTGGCACTTATGCTTCTTTTGTAGCCATAAACATTCTCCCAAAAAATTTCCTGGATCGGTCCATTATTAAGGGTACCTCCAATACTAGGGTCTGTCACAAAAATCTCAAAACTGCCTCAAAATCGGACTTTTTCCAAATATTTCAATGAAATTTAGGATTTGAGCGTATATCTAAGCCTCCGATTAGAATTCCAAAAAATTGGAAAAGTGGGCGTGGCAGAGGGGCAGTTTTCATAAAGAAATATAACAAAAGTCGGTGTATTGGGCCCCCATATGGCCTTAAACACCTCTTGATATTAAAAATTATTCGAACATAAGTGTCTGTGTCGGGTATTCTATTGTCAGGCTCGCCTGACTATAACACCCTTACTTGTTACGAAAGCATTCAATTCGAAAAATTTAACATGTTGCAATTGGAAAATCACTTGGTTTTTCTTTTTAAAAAGTCAAAGGCGAAGAGATTGGAATTTTCCTAAAAGTTTAGAAACATTCCCTGAACGATATGCGAGTAGTTCTATTCTGCCGTTTTACTAGTGTCAATTTCACTAGTAATAGTTCTTCTTATACCCTTGAATTATTTTGTTAAAAATTATCAATGCACAGTGGCGGATCCTGGATTTGGTCAAGGGAGGGGTCCTAGAAGGTAAGCAGCAGGTTAATTGAAGGGGGGCCGGACCCGATATCGTCCTCCGTGGATCTGCGATTGGCCATTCAAGTATTGTGGAAAACAATTACATCTATTTAAACACAACCCTCTTATTCAATACTAACCACGAAACTTGTTTGTACCCATCTTCAGCAGGGTACAAGTTATCTTTTCGAAGGAGTTGAGCTATCTTGACGAAATTCGGTATGGAGGTGCAGGGCGACATGAGTAATATGAACTTTGAGAATGGGCATGATCGGACCATTTTTTCGGGTACCTCTAGTACTAGGGTCTGTTCATAAAATATGCTCTAAAACCTGCATTTTTTGGGATATTTCGATAAAATTTGATATTTGAGCTGATTTTAAGGTAGAACATGTAATTTTCAAAAATGGGAAAAGTGGGCGTGGCAAAAGAGCGGTTTTGGAAAAATGGCTCTTACACTCACAATTCATAAGGGAATTGGACAAAATTCGGCATGTGAACTTCTATCATGCTTACAAACATCGTTAGTAAGAATTTTTTTAGTTGGCTTGGTCAAAAAGCCGCAGTTACCAAAAAAATTAATGATCAAATAGACTTATTTTTTCAAGTCAAATTGAAGTACCTCCAGTAGAAGGGTGTGTTACGAAAATCTCTAAAACTGCTCTAAAATCGAAGTTTTTCTAGAGACTTTGATGAAATTTGGTATTTGAAAATGTTTAAAGGCAAGTAATATGATTTCAAATAATTGGAAAAGTGGGCGTGGCCGAGGGGCGTTTTTAGAAAATTGTCTCCTACATCCGAAATTCAAATTGGACTTAAACGTTGGCACTTATGCCTATTTTGTTTTATTAAGGGTACCTCCAGTACTAGGGTCTGTTACTTATGCGCTGCATCTTATGGCGAAAAAAAAAAATGAAATAAATTAGGACGTCTTCGTTTCGACGAACACGTTACCATTCTAGGGTTAATGGTTCGTATTGTAATGAAAATGAATAAAAACCTAACCAAAAAATTAGTTTTTTATTAAATCTTCACAAACGATTTTTTAATTGAAAAAATATGTTGCCTTTTGAATTGAGAAAAAAATCTCCAGTTGACTTGTTAGATTTTTTTTTTTAAAACCATACGAACAATACGAGAGCTGTAAACGAATGATTCATTTTTGTCTTTTAACTCACAATGAATTAAAAAAGTTTTAATGCATTCAATTCACCAAAAATATGAATTGAATTAAAATTTAAATGCATTCGTTATGAATTGAGAAAATTTGAATGCATTCACCCCCCCAAAAATATGAATTGAATTAAAACTTGAATGCATTCTTAACGAATTAAGAAACTTTGAATGCATTCATCTCCCCAAAAATATGAATTAAATTCAAATATGAATGCATTCTTAACGAATTGAGAAAACTTGAATGCATTCATCTCCCCAAAAATATGAATTGAATTAAAATATGAATTCATTCATTGAAGAATTAGAAGAAAGGAATTGTAATTCATTTTTTCATTTACTTTTTTAGTGACCGAAAAACACACGTTGAGGGATGCTCTTTTATCACTTTCTTGATTAAGTATACACCGAGAGAAAAAGACAGTAGTATTAACTGAGAAAGCAGGTTGAAATAACAGAATTCACCGTTAATTTTTAGCTCATGTTTCTTAGTACAAAATTCAGTCATTCAAAAACTATCAATTTTAACAAAATCGAATGGAATTCGAATATTAAAAATTAGTGTTTTGCAAACCTTCATTCGGCTGTCACTTTCAATACTTTTAACGGTGAATTCGGTTTATTTCAACCTGCTTTTACTTTAACTGTTTTAGGTAGTTAATAATTAGCTAACTGTAACTGTCTTTTTCTCTCGGTGTATACTTTGTTTGAGGCACAACGTACTAGATATATTTATTTAAGAACAACACTTAAGAATAAGCTACATAATTACAAATACATATATATATTTATATATAACAATAGATGTGTACACATAACATAAATGAAGGAAAGCTAAACAAAGAAAAACTCGCAACCTAACTAATTTAAAACACTTATTTAAAAAAGAAAATATGTGCTAGTTAGGTTTTATAAAGCATTATTTACTTTAAGCAAAAGCAGCTTTTCAAAGTTTTGATCTGAAAGCGACCCACGCTTCGGTGCATTTAGCATTGATGCGTACGAGAACAGTCTCTCAACGGCAGCTGACGACGGCAATGGAGCATTATATTTTTGGAAAGCCTTTTTCACAATGGGGTATTTATTAAGCATTGACAATGATATCGATTTATCCGCTAAATAAGCCAAGAACTCAGTTTCAGATGGAGAAGCAGTGCCAGCCAATTGATCTTCATCAGTTTCTAAAAAATTAAAAAGGACAATTGGGTAGAATTTGCCAAGTGAGCTCATGAGTTTGTGTGTGGTATCAGAAAATTGAAATTTATATGCAAATACAATCTTCCAAGTAATATAAAGATGAGACATTTTTTTTTTTAATTTTTTGCATAACTTGTTGCTATTTTTGTTGTTGCTATTTTTTTTTTTTTTAATAAACAAATGACCATTTGACCCTAATATCCCCGCGATATTAAAAAATTTATTTCAGAAACAGAATCTCTGAACTTTTACGTTTAAAAATCTTACCATCTATAGAAAAATGGAAGTAACTTGAAACATCAGCTTCAGGTGGACTTGGTGTAAGCTGATCTTCATCGTTAGCCATTGCAACCACAGCATCCTTCCCTTTTTGAACCATTCTAGCCTCAGTTACTATGTCGAAGTCGGGGTTTAGTGCCTTCACCCAGAGGCATTTTACTGGAGGGCAGAGAACTGAGGCAACAATGGCTTTTTCGGCGGTTTTGTCTAATAGTACGTTTCCATATGTTGTTAAATTCTGAAGTGTTAAGCTTTAACACTTCGATTTAACACTACCGTTTCCACTTGCACATTCTACGAAGGTGTTAAAGCTTGGCAGCTGTTCGTGTATTTTCAATTGCAAGTAGGGCTGTCAGCTTTTCAAGCGCTAAAATCAGTACATTTTTATTTCTGGAGACCTTTTTCATTTTGAAACGGAAATTACACCTTGATGGCGCAGGGGAAGTATACCTGGCTCACATAAGTATTCAAAGGAAATTTTGTCAAAAATCGTTTAAAAAACATTACAAAAATATTCAAAACAAAGTTTCTTTTACCTTCCATTGTCGCTTTTTGTTTTTATTTCATTTTGACAGTTAGAATTTCACGAATTTCGATACGATAAATCGATATTTTCTTATCGAATGAGGTGTTACCGAGGTGTTATTGAGAATAACACTTGGCTTTCGTGTTAAGAATTTGTATGGAAAAACACGTACATCACATGATGGTAAAGGCCGCTTAACAGGAAAGTCTCCTTTAACACGTAAATAACACCATATGGAAACGCACTATAAGTTGACATACGATGCAAAGCGCGCATTGACGCAACCCATCATTTCGATAGCCAACGTTTTTAAGTGGATACTGCTACTACTCAATTGCATTTTCGCGTATTTTACTTTTATAGTAGCCAAGGATGGTAGCAAATACCCAAACATCATGCCATCATCCCTTTGTAGGAAATCGATGGCCTCTGCTATAGGCTGTAAAAGCTCTACATATTCAGCCAAATACTCAATTTCTTTATCCAAAAATCTTTCAATAAAAAGTTTTTGGCATAATACAAGCAATTTGGACCTATGAGACAACAAGTTTTTTACAGCATCATACAGCGAGTTCCATCGCGTCACCACAGGGTATTTCAGCTGAGAACCCAATATAGAAATGATTTGCTCCGATGATTTTGTTGTGTTGACTTTTGCCCATAGCGCGCTGCATTTCTTGAAAATATTGAAAAAAAAATTACAATTACACAAAGGATATTCTTAAAAGACGGTTGTAACTTACTTGCTTATGCTTGTCATAAATTAAACTTTTTGATTGCAAAATTTTATTGAAATCTGTTGTTGCGATCAGATTTAATGTATGGGATGCACATCTTATGTGATTTGGAAGCATTCCTTCCAACCTTTCATTTGCTAAATCCGTCAAACAATGATCTACTTCAAATTCTTCATCGTCATTGTTCAAAAAGTTCTCTTGATTTACAATGCCGAATTCTGTAAATGCCTTAACAAAATTGCTTCCGTTATCAGTAGTTGTTGCTACCAAATTGCGGACATCAAGGGCATATTCCTCGTGAATTTCATGAATAATTTGAGCAATCGCATCGAAGGAGTGAACACCCGAAAACCGTTTGCAGGCCAGCCAAACCGACTTCCGCTCAAAACTGTCATTGATCCAATGGACGGTATACCCAAAAAAACTCCTGTGTTTCGTTGACCAAATATCAGCGGTTGAACAGAAGTAAACACTTCATTTTGCGATTTCTTTAAAGCTGTGTTTAAAGCCCTCAAAAGTAGTGTCCATAAGCTTCATAAAAGATGACCTTCACATGACGCTGAGTTCAGGGTTTGCAAAACTTAGTAGTTCTCGAAATGAATTAGACTCCACTATTGAAATGGGCAGCATATTTTGCGCGATGAACGTCAGCAAAAGCTTGTCAAAGTGGTCTTGTTTTCTAGGAGTTACTTTTGCTTCCTGTTTCAGTGCTTCATACTCATTGTATTTCTCCAAATGTAAATTTCGCAAATGTCGAAGAAAATTGGACGTTACATGAAGTGTTCCAGACAACACTTTGTCGCAAGTAAGGCATTTCGCAGATATTTTAACTCTTTTAGACTGAGTTTTTCTTTCAGATACGCTTGGCTGGAGAAGTACAGAGGAACCAATTTAGATAAAAATGTTCGACTTTTTATTGTCTTTCATTTTGAACATTTTGAAGATTTGTGGTGGTATTTAAATAAACTTAAGTTTTTTAAAATATTCGTAAAGACCACTTTTTAGCAGGCTTAGCAGAATTGTGCGTAATACACCTGCAGTAATTCTGACAACTCTCTCTCTACTCCCTAGCTAGTCACAATTAAATCAGAACTGCTCACTTGATTTGAGACACCGCCGTTCAGTTTTTTTTTAACCAATTTTACCCAGCCCTAGTAAAGAGAAATACCTACGCTCCTTCAAGTAGTCAAAAGGAATTAATCACTCACTATTGATTTGTAAACAATCATAAACAAGTTACAGTGTTATAGGCAGGCGAGCCTGACAATACAATACCCGACACACTATGCAAACATATATGTGTGTAAAAAAAATTTCACATGCCGACTTTCGTCCAATTCCCTTATGAATTGTGAGTGTAAGAGCCATTTTTCCAAAACCGCCCTTTTGTCACGCCCACTTTTCCAATTTTTGAAAATAACACTTTTTATCTTAAAACCAGCTCAAATATCAAATTTAATCGAAATACCTCAAAAAGTGCAAGTTTTAGAGCAATTTTTAAGATTTTTAGAACAGACCCTAGTACTGGAGGTACCTGAAAAAATGGTCCGATCATGCCCATTCTCGGACTTAATATTACTCATGTCACCCTGCATCTTCGTACCGAATTTCGTCAAGATAGCTCAACTCCTTCGATAATATTAGGTGTAGTAAAAAGAAATGAATGATTTTGATAAATTTTCAAAAAACATTTTTCGTATAAAATGTAAGCATTTACTAGAAAATTGACGTACCAGTTAGGCTTGAGACATGTGATTCAATTAATTTCAATCAATATAAGGTAAGTATGCAGCACATTTTCTAAGAAAATAAGTACAAAATGGCGAAAAATTCGAAAAAAACCTCAAATTTGCAATATTTACACAAAATTTGACTGCCGCAGGTGAAAAATTTCGAATTTTTGAAAAAATGGCTATTCACAACCTCGTGCATAGGTTATACTCATGTAGAATATTTTTTTCCAAATTCGATACACCCTAGTGTTTACTAATAATTTTTAGAAGGGATCTTCAGTTTATGCAAGTGGTCTATCGAGACTCAAACGTATAATGAAATAAAAAAAATTTAAATACGCTGATATGCCACTATAATTTGGAATTTAAAATATTCAACCTCTTCCACGATAGCAAAATATTTTTTAAACAGGAAGGACTGTGCTGGATTTTTGGCGTCTTCAGATGATGATATGACACCTGATAGCTCGAGCTCCTCCGTTTGTCCTATATCTGCTCTATACATTTTTGAACTGGATGAGCCATCGTCATTAACAGCTCCATCCGATGTAAATAACCGTTTTCGCGTAGATTTAAGCACGGAATTGTCACTTATTTCACACACTTCATCTTCAACAAATAAATTTGGTGACATAGACATTATAGACAATTGTTTTACACTTTAATATTATTATTGTCATTCCGCTGCAATTTAAATTGCAATTAAAACAAGTAAGAGTGTTGTAGTCAGACGAGCCTGACAATACAATACCTAGCAGGAAAATGTATCCAGCATGACGAAGTCATCAGTTCTGTCATCTTGAAATATAGGTGACAGTGCACGACAGCATGCCACTCGGACCTATTTATCATCGAAGGCATCAATTTTGACTTAGCATGCAGGATAAATTTTCCTGCTGAGATGGTAAGTTATTGACTACACTAGCTTACAATCATTTTAATTCAACATTAAAAAAGTGAATGGAAAAATGAATTACAATTCCTTTCTTCTAATTCTTCAATGAATGAATTCATATTTTAATTCAATTCATATGAGATGAATGCCTTCAAGTTTTCTCAATTCGTTAAGAATGCATTCATATTTTAATCCAATTCATATTTTTGGGGAGATGAATGCATTCAAGTTTACTCAATTCTTTAAGAATGCATTCAAATTTTAATTCAATTCATCTTTTTGGGGAGATGAATGCATTCAAAGTTTCTTAATTCGTTAAGAATGCATTCAAATTTTAATTCAATTCATATTTTTGGGGAGATGAATGCATTCAAGTTTTCTCAATTCTTTATGAATGCATTCAAATTTTAATTCAATTCATATTTTTGGTGAATTGAATGCATTCCAAAAATCGAAATTCATTGTCTGAATGATTCACAGATTCATTCAAAAATGAATCATTCACTTACAGCTCTGCGAGTAAGCTTCAACTCTTTGTGGGCATCGTTTCCACCGTAATTGTCTCCTAAATATCCTGAAACGAAACTCTTATTGTCCGCAATGTAGTTCCGCGTGCGATATTAAGCACTTTACACAGGCGCCCGTGACGCGATCGCAATCCCGCCCTCCAATTACTTCTTCTTTGCGCGATATTAATCAGCCGTTTACGTCACAGGCTCAAACCAATCCCACAGGGCAAGTACAGACTCCAATTCCATCGTCACAACCGACACAGGCTCAACAGTTACAAATGTCAGTGCAGACTAACCCCGTTTCAGAGCAGACTAGTGAAGGCGAGGATCTTCGCATCCGCAATATAGTGTCAGCGATAATTTCCGCTCGACATGTGTCCCTGTTTGAAAACTTTGAAAGTCGTGTAAGTGTCTTGGTGGAGCAGAGCATAGAAAAGTCCTTATCGCATATTATCAGTCGTATGAGCCTAACAAATTCCAGTGATGCGCAACAAAATGTAGCTTACCAGTCACCAAACCCTAATATTTCAAATCGCAATTGGAATAACGATTTACCGAATGCTAGTCTTTCCTCCCCGCATCTTGTGGAAAGAGGGTTAAGTCCTTCTAGTTCTGTATCTCAGTCAAGTAAAATAGTCCACTTGATAGCCAGTTGGGACATCAAATTCGATGGGTCACCTAGGTTATCTGTAGAGAACTTCATCTATCGCATAGAAACGCAAGTAATCGATACCCTCGCCGGAAACTTTAATATTCTCTGTGGGCATTTGCAGGGATTGTTTATAGGTGAAGCTAGGGACTGGTACTGGTGTTTCCGTCGCTCGGTTGATCGTGTCATATGGCCTCTTTTATGCCAAGCTTTGAGAGTTAATTTTGAGGAACACAGATCAGACACCGACATCAAAGAAGCAATGCGAGCACGACGACAGGGCCCATCAGAATGCTTTGACGAGTTTAAAAACGCTGTTCTCAAGCTATCAGAAAGTCTCCACAACCCCATATCCGAGACGGAGCTAGTCGAGACGTTGCTACGTGGTTTACGTCCTCGTTTACGACAGCAGCTGTTATATGTGCCAATAGGTTCGATGGCAGAACTGCGTAGACTTTGCCTTAGAAATGAACACTTAATGAGTGAAATTTCGAAGACCAATAATGTTAACACGAATATAGTTGCTGGAACCTTAACCCGATACGCCCCTCGAAAACAAATAAATGAGGTGACTGAAGAATGCGAGGCTAAAATAATTGAAGACAGTATACCGGATGAAACAGACATATTGGAAGTCTCAAAACGTCCTGGCAATATAATATGCTGGAACTGTAGAGTCGAAGGTCACCGTTACTATGATTGTGTAGGGGAGCGAACGGTATTCTGTTACGGATGTGGTAAACCGGGAATCTATAAACCGAACTGTAAATTCTGCAATCCGGGAAACTCGAAAGCGAGCGAGGACATGAACAACAGTCTTCGCCAGGACCTATTGCCAAGGAAAGCCTAAAATTGCCAATTTCTCAGTCAACTAAGTGCTTATTCAATATAATACCTTACGAAGAGCGTATTAAAAGATATCTTTTTCACAAAGATCGAATTTTTAAAGAGAATTCTGCGATAAACAAAAGGAGGTCAAATAGATCGTCTGTCCGTATAAGGAAATTTTGGGAAAGTGTCCGAAATCACAAGAATAAGCTTAGCTATTATATTAACACTATACAACACAAGCAAAATGATTTGCGCGCATATGGTCAAAGCCACGAGAACTGAAACCAAAGTAAAAAAAATTTTTTTTAAAATATCGTTTAAATTTTTTTTTTTCCGAACGACCTCATCCCATTGCATCGGGAAACGTGAATTTCACACAATTAGAAACATAGTAGGATGGGTATTGCTCGTGTTTCGCAACAATGGAAAACATTTCTGGGTCGGAGAAAAAAGTAAATATATTAGATATATTTTAAATTTTTATGCTGTTAGTCTCTATTTCAAAATAATATGGTTGATTTTAACTGAAAACGTAAAGAGTTTAAAAAAAAATGCGTTCGGTGAATGTATTTGATGGCACTGAAATGTAGGAAATTTTCGTGTAACGTGCGACACCAGAATTTAAAAAAAATGTTTTTCGCATAGTTCAAGAAGTTAACAAACTGAATCAAGCAGATTTTTTTTTGAGTATTTTTAGTCTACTTTTTGAATCAATATTGAAATTATTCAAATATAGCAGCCACAACAACCTACAAAGCCAACGAATATGTGTAACGTGCGACACTTTCATTTTTGGTTATTATTATGAAGCACAAAATATTCGCGAATGATGGTCACGGTCAAATTTAAACCGTAAGAGAGCATTAAGTCTAGCTGCGATACACTCAATTCCAAATAGTGCAAATGAAATTTTTGCGAATTTCGCGAATTGTGGTCATGGTCAAAATTTTACCATAAGTGACCACTTTATATGGCGGCTAACTGCACAATCAGAAGAAGCCAAAAATCCGTTTATATACAGATATGAGAATAAGAGAAAGAGTGGTTTTTTCTTATGTGTATAATGATGACCATTGTAATACCCAATAAACATTAATGTAAGCCCACTTACAAATAATTGTTTTCCAAACATTATATTCAATGTTTTCCAAACTAGTTTGCGAAAATTACGTTTCCCAAACATTTCGTAATGTATTTACAATCGCTTTGTAGCACATTTGTAAAAAATGAAATGTACAATGCTTTTGTAAGCTCTGTTGTCTAGGCGACAGAGAAAACAGTTATATTTTTTGTTTTGCTTGCATATTTCTTTTCGTCTTTGCATTCATTATCGTTTGTAGCTGGTGGTAGCGTGGCTAGTTTTAAGAGGAGTTTTTAAAGGTAAAATGCCTTACAAATATAAAAAAGCGTGCGAAAAAGGAGCAGTGAGATAATAAAATTAATAAAACTCGATGAAAATGTGATCTGTGAACCATCAACTAGTGGAAATAGAAGCATTCGCCCAAGCTCTCCAGATTTTGTTTCGTCAGAGAGCAGTGAAGAAAGTGAACGTGAAGAGAGTGATGAAAATTTCTTAGAAAAATCTGCTATTGAAAGCATAAAAAATGATTTGGCAAAATGTTTTATAAAACACCAAATTTCGACTGCTGCTGCAAATGAAATTTTACAAATTGTAGGAAGAGTTGTAGATGATCTACCTAAAAACGGACCATCAATGTAATGGATATTTCAGCATATATATATATATTTTTTTTTTTTAAACAATTCATTTAATTTATTGGATCACTCCTTTAGGATAGGAGTCTATCAATAATTTATAAAATCTTACACCTAAAGTTAACAATTACATATCACAGAGCATATTCAGATTTGAAGAATCCTTTATGGGATGTAATTTTTAGATAATTACGTGCCTTTTCGCTGGAGCTAGGCTTTTATGATGTGTGTGTAGGAGCACATGTAATTGAGAACGGTGTTGGAGAGCTTAATATAAAGCTCAGTAAGGTGGTTATGCAGTGGATTACCCGGGAGAATGTAGATTTTTTGACTTTATAGCTAGGAAAGCTGTTGTTTTTGGAAGTGCATGGATTGCACTCCGAAAACCGCGTCGGCAATCAGCTAGGAGAGCTGTGTTGTTGAATGTGCATGGATTGCACTCCGAAAACCGCGTCGGCTAAATATATATATATATAATACACATATTTATGCATATATATATATAATACACATGTACTGTACATATTTTCAAGAATTAATTTTTAATTTTATTAATTTTCTGCTTTTAAGTTTGTAAAAAAATAATTAAAAAAACAAAAAACGGACCATCAATGTAATGGATATTTCAGCATATATATAAATATATATTTAATACACATATTTATGCATATATATATATAATACACATGTACTGTACATATTTTCTAGAATTAATTTTTAATTTATTAATTTTTTGATTTTAAGTTTGTAAAAAAATAAATTTAAAATAAAAAAAAACAAAAAATATTAATTGAAACTATCTTTTTATTTTGTTTGGGATAACATTTACTTCTAACTTGGAAGTAAATAAAAATATAAATTTATCACAAGCTTTCCAACTTCTTTATTATGAGTTGCTTAATAAAGCTTATTTCCAAATATTTTCCAAACATGAATACAATTGTTTAATAAGGGATCCCTTTTGCTTATCCGATAGTTGGAAGTAAACAAGTTACAATGCTTACCATAAAGATTTTCCAAACGCTACGTTTACGAATGTAAGCTTATAGTAAGTTTGTAGTAAGTTTAAATTGTTTATTGGGTAGCGAGTCCAAATTTTTTTCAGCCAAAGCTGTAGACACACCAATAGGCTGGGATGTATAATAAAAAATTGGTGTCTGTAGTCAATTTACGGACGATAGTTTTACGTGATAACGTCATAAAACAATCACTATGTACGTAAAATGGAGCGTTCAAGTTCACGTACGCTATTTTTGACGATTTTTGAAAATCTCTTAGAATTAATAATTGAAAAGTTAGCAAATAAGTCTCATTTTGTAATTTGTTTGGCGATTTTTAATATAAGTATAAAATATAAAATAATATTCATACTTCACTTTTTAAATTAATATTGTATATTAAAGTTTTCAAAATCAAAATCAATGTCATGCATACATATACTTAACGTGCAAAGTGAAAAATTACAACACATTTTTCGTTTTTCAAATATTTCAGTTGGAATATCCGCTTAATAACCTTTTTTTCCTCTTTATACAGAAATAAAATCGAAAGGTAACGGGCGACACTTTTTTGTGTAACGTGCAACACCGCCTGTTTACGGCCATATAACCAAAATACCAATATATTTTGGAGGAAGTTGTTTTTAATTTCATATCTTTGATCCTTCAGCTTGAATAAAATAAATAGAAACACAGATTTTCACCGCTATAATCGCTAAGTTTTCAATAAGTGTGCATCAACCTCAAAAAACACTTCCAAATTTCTGTAACGTGCGACACCACTCTAATCTTCTACAGATCCGAAACGACAACAGATATCCAAAAATTTTGTTCCTAGGAAATGTAGGCCTTCAAAAGCTTTATCGATTGCAAAAAAAAAGTTATGACCTTTACCTAGTTCTTTCCAAAATTTTTAACAAAAATATGCGTACGAATGTAACGTGCAACACTTTGGCTTTGACCATATGCGGAAATAGTTATAAGAGGAATGAAGAAGTCGTGCCTTTTAGACAGCGGTGCCGAAGTATCTTGCGTTGGTGGTTCTTTTGCAAACTAAATAATAATATAAGAAGTATAAAGCATAATTTAATCTTAGGTGTTAACTTTTGGGGCAAATTTTAAATCGCACCAACTGTAATAGCTTCACTCGACAAAGACCTAATCGAAGATCCCGTATTAGTTGACTTGAACGAATCACAAAAACATCAACTGCAGAGAATAAAGAACCTGTTCCCCTCATTCGAAAAGGAAGGTTTAGGTAGAACAAAACTTCTAGAGTATGAAATTGAATAAGAACCCAATACCCGTCCTATTAAACAGCGATACTTCCCTATTTCGCCGGCTATAGAAAAGTTATTCCACCAAGAAGTCGATGAAATGTTAAAACTTGACGTTATTGAAGAGAGTGCAAATAGTCCGTGGTCTAGTCCCGTTGTTCTAATTAAAAAACCTAAAAAAATGTGCTTCTGTTTAGATTCGAGGAAAGTAAACAGTTTTACCATAGAGGATGCCTATCCTCTCCCACACTTAGAAGGTATCCTAAATCGCTTGCCCAAAGCCAAATTTATAACCTCCTTAGATCTACGGCGCGCGTTTTGGAAAATTCCGCTTGCGGAAAAATCCCGGGATATGACTTGCTTCACGGTTCCGAACAGGCCGTTATACCGTTATAAAGTATTGCCATTTGGGTTATGCAACGCGCCGCAAGCTCTGTGCCGCCTTATGGATCGGGTCATCCCACCAAGCGTGAAAAGCGAAGTATTCGTTTATCTGGATGACCTCCTTATAGTTTCATCTAAATTTGAACGACATATGGATGTTATTTCCGAAGTTGCATGCGATTTAAGACGAGCAGGCCTGACTATCAACGTTGAAAAGAGCAAATTTTGCATTCGGGAAATTAGATATCTAGGCTACATTGTAGGAAATGGCACCTTGCGTTTAGACCCCGGGAAAATTTTCGCAATCGCAGACTACCCAGCACCTACTACTGTCAAACAGCTACGTCGATTTTAAGGTATGACTGGGTGGTATAGAAGATTTGTAAGCAATTATGCTGCCTTAACAACTCCATTGACTGACCTGCTAAAGAAAAGTAAAGGGTTTAAATGGAATGATGATGCCCAAAATTCCTATACAAACGAACCGAGCATCCGAATGGAGACATAGTCAGTGAGTCGTTCAATTGGAAACTTTGGGTACCTCGAAAACTAACCCAAGAGGTAATTATGAACGCCCACGATCCCCCTAACCGAAGTCATTGTGGTGTAGGCAAAACCCTTGAATTCATCAAACGAAACCTTTATTGGCCAAACATGACAGTTGATGTGAAGGAAAACATTAATAAATGCGATATATGCCAGCAAACGAAAGCGCCAAATACAATTTTAAGACCTCCCATGAAATCCCAATACTCGATACAAAGGGCGTTCCAAAAATTGTACCTGGACTTTCTAGGGCCTTATCCACGCTCCAAAGCAGGCAATATAGGAATTTTAATTGTCCTCGACCACTTAACCAAATTTCCTTTTATAAAACCCGTAAAGAAATTCACCACAAGCGTTGTTATCGACTATCTGAAAGATTCCATTTTTAATCATTTCGGAACACCCGAAACAGTGATGAGCGATAATGGTAAACAGTTTAAAGCAACCCACTTCCATGAATTTCTAAAGAAAAAAAAACGTCAAGCATACTTTCACGGCAGTCTACAGTCCACAGGCAAATGCTAGCGAACGAGTTAATCGTTCAATTCTGGCTGCAATTCGAGCATTTATCTCCAAAGATCATGCCACTTGGGATCTACATCTTACTGATATAGGCGAAGCCCTAAGGAGCTCCATACATCAAACCATAGGCTGTTCCCCCTATTTTGCTGTCTTTGGACAACAAATGGTTTCAAATTGCAATGACTACCAATTACTTAGAAAACTTCATGGATTCGAGGGCGAAATTCTTAACAAACCCGATAGGCTGAATGTCATTCGCCAAAAGTTGAAGGAAAATATAGCTAGTGCTTTTGATAAGTCATCAAAACGCTACAATCTACGTAGCTCCTCAAAAACGTTTAAAGTGGGTGACTGCGTATACCGCCGCAATTTTGTGCAGAGCAACGCTACCAAAAGATATAATTCTAAGCTAGCTCCAAAATTCATTAAGGCAACGGTAATAGACGTACGTGGTAACTCATTGTACCAGCTACAAGACGTAGACAGCGATCAAATAGAAATTTATCATCAAAAAGATATAAAGCCTAGTGATACGTAAGCTACCTTTTTCAAGTTCATCTACCGTGCAGCTAAACTTGCGCTGTAGTGGGATTTGACCAACCGTAGCGAGCTTCCAATTTTTTTTTATCATACAAGAGAGCAAAGAAAACAAAAACCCCTTAAAAGAAAAAAAAGGGATTTTTTTTTGCCGCTTTGGCCGACTCAACCTTTTCTTGAGTTTATTTCGAAAAAAAAAAGAAAACCACGTGATGATGCGATATACCATGCTTGAAAATGGGGAAACAAAAAAAAAACAATTTAAATTCAATTTCTTGTTCGAAAACAAATTTTTGTCCCTTGCTATTTTATTGCTTTCAAACCAAATCGTACGATCTCGCCACTGTACCTGTGCATTTCCTTTAAATGGCTTAGTTCGAAAATACCTTTTTCTTCATACATCTGTATTGTTTTCGAACTAAAATCATCAGATTATACCGCTAACCCTATGCAGTGTATTAGAAATGCATTGGTTTGAAACGGTTTCGGTCGAACCCCAATCAAACTCCAATTAGAATTCTCCTTAATAAGGATGTTTCGCCAACACATTTTTCTAATTGGAATGTCAGAAAAGAACTGATCGCGATCGTGTACAACGCGCCGCTGTGTCCAAATTCTTACATTAAAATTTTAACAAAGTCTTCTGCAATAATCGAAAAGAAAACAAAACTTTCTTTTGCCGGAAAATAGAAAAAAAAAAAAACGACAAACTTAACCCGGTAGCGCCTAGCGATGCCATATGGGATCACTAAAAAAGTTCGTGTTTTGTCATCAAAACTTCAAAACCGGTTCATATTTTATTTTATTTTTAATATTTATTTTTTTCAATTCAGGCGCTACCGGGTTAAAGCCCCGGTACCGTGTATTGCTGACCAGTGATCACCATTTCGAAGAGCATGAGATGCTCCTTGTTGTGAAGTTAGTGCCAGTGGATCCACTAAAACTATAGCCGTGTGAATCGCGGAAAACAAAAAAAAAAAATCTAAAAATAAAAACCGAAATGAATAAAATAAAATCACTCGTTAACTCGTTCCCCGTTTCATAATCGAAAAGCGAACTATTTCGAATCCCACAAGCCCACAAACAAACAAAAAAAAAAAAAGAAAAAAGAAAAAGAAGAAAAATTTATATTTTCAAGCAACAATAGACAAGAAAAAAAAAACTGTACTTATTGAACGTAAAAACAACAAAGGTGACCATAAACATATATATATTTATATAACGCCACTTGTGTACGTAACTACGCTTTGCTGGAATATAATTTGAGTTCTTACGGAGTTAATAAAAAGGCGAATCAGACCTAGACTTGAGCCGAGAAGCAGATGCAGAAGGCCGGCCAGCCAAATCGAGGAAAAGAAAATAACTTCCATTCTTCTGGACACTGATAAGTAACTATATACATATATACACATATTGAACTCATTGTTTCTTAAACTATTCTACCCCTGGTGATTAAAATTGTTTTATGTCGTAAATTAATTCGCTTATAAGAAGGGTCATGACCACCGTACTCAAGCAGGAAGGTGTCGGTCTGGTTTAGTGCTCAGTATTTTTTTTTTTGCCTGAAAAAAAATAATTCCTTAAAGCCCACCTTAATTCGACGTAAGGATTTTGGTGTTTTCATAGACTACTTACCAGCCTTCAAACCTACTTGGTTGAATACTATGAGTATAAGCATAAGAAAATTGTTAGTCTGTACGAACTATAAGAAGTCAACTGTATGTCTGTCCAGCAGAATAAAACTTTAGTTTTGTTTTCGTTTTCACCAAATCTTATTATAACAGTCAATTTGATCGCTGTATAGCCAATACTATTAAACCAGTATTCTAACATAAGTTACGCATTCGCACTGTCTAATTTTGACATGGAATACTAAATAAAAAAACCATAATGTGATTTGAAATCTTAAACTATGCGTGTCGCTCTGTTGGGGATTCCGAATTCATCTGGGATCCAAGGTGGGCGGGTCAAGCCAGCAGCAAAGAAAATATAAAGTGTTGCAAGAAAGAAAACCAATTGAAGTTCCTAGTATATCTATTTTCCTTTTCACTTTCATATAGCTTCACAAAAACGTGGTGGTGGCAACCAACGAGCTCCAAGCGCATTTAAATAATATCCAAAACTGGTTATCCCGTTGGCGTATTAAAGTTAACGAACAAAAATCGCGTCACATTATATTCACACTTAATAGTGGCGTCTCTCCTGACGCATTCCTAAATAACATTCGAATCCCTCAAGTTGAAGAAATAACATACCTCGGAATTCATTTAGATAGAAGGCTGACCTGGCGCAAGCATATCGAAGCGAAGCGGACTCAGATGAAACTTAAAGCAATTAGCTTGTACTGGCTAATGAATAGTCGTTCCCCCCTAAAACTTGATTATAAAATCCTGTTATATAATCAAGTTATAAAACCGATATGGACGTACGGTTTACAACTCTACGGAAACGCAAGTGCTTCAAATATAGATATTCTGCAAAGAGCTCAGTCCAAAATCCTGAGATCAATTAAAGGAGCTCCATGGTTCATTAAAAATGAACACATCCATAGAGATCTAAAGGTAGAGACGGTTAAATCAGAATTTATGAAGATCAAGCAAAAATATATCCAAAAATTGCAATCTCATGTAAATCTCCTCGCCAGAGAACTCGCAACTACGTTCTCTCTTTCGCGATTAAAAAGAAAGGACCGACCGACTATCCAATTCGATCCTTAGAATTCCACTTAAACATATTGCATTCCACTGCACGACCGCGGTTCTTGATTGCGATTGTGCTTCCTTGCACCTCGGTAAAATAATACTCAAGCATTCCATTGCACGAACGCGATTCCTAACTACGTTTGTGCTTCTTTGCACTCTTCCGGTAAAATAATACGCAAAATCTGCAAGTCTATTCAGACTCAACAGGCCATTTCACGGTCGGATCTTTGATCGAATTAGTCACATGTGTCGGTGAAAGGTAAAGTCCGTGTGCACATAGACCTTAGTTTTCACTAGCACATTTGAAGGGTTCGTTCAGGGATCTGACGGTGAATTGGCCATTTTACGCCCAGGTTTCCTTATCTGAGGCTCTCATGCAAATATTAATTACATTTATATGGATATTAATTATAATAATGCTACATATCATGTAATTAATTCCAAACTAGACTTAAGATTTTCCTTCTTATTGATGGACTCATGTAAAATGAGCAGCTATGGGCACGGAAGCTGATTCGAAGCCGCGCTCTCTCACTCATGTATACGTACACAAAAACGAAAAAGCAAGCAGAGTAATGAAAATTGATTCAGTCTGACTAAAAACTCGAAGCAAGTCAGACGTGTGCCGCATCGCGCGAATAGAGAGAATATAAATAGACGAAAAATTACATTGTAGAAAAGAGAATTGAAAAATTTTTGACTGCGTTTGTTGCTCATACCGCTTCATTTATGCGCGTTAATTTAAAGAAATATTGTAATATTACACGTTTTTAACACGTTTTTTTTTTTTCAATATTTAATAGTTTAATGGTTTATATAAAAAAGAAATACAGACATTTATTGACGGACCAACATTTGGAAAACCTATTAAGAATAAAAACTTCTACTGCAAATATCGATTTCGATGATATTATAAGGTTTTCAAAACCATAAATTGAACAACCAAATGTCACGAATCCAGAGCTTTCCAATGTCAGGATCGTTCGCTACTGGACAAGCAACACTTTAGATTCCCAACGATCTATCAACCCTTTAAATAAAAGGACAGAATCAAATTTATAAAACAAAAGTATTTTTATTTAGATCCTTTAAGGCGACGAACGAAGTTTATTAAAGAATATTTATTCAGAAGTATTTCTTACGTTGAAATCGAATCATCTTTAGTAAGAAAAATTGTCTTACTAGGTAAACTTTCAGATCATTTAAAAGCCTCCTATATTATTTCGTTTTTGTGACTTTAGTAGACTAGTCGATAATTTTAATATATTTCTCGTGTGACAACTCGGCCATCCTCATCGGAATCGTCCTCGATTTCCTGATCTTCCAGTTCTGCTAATGGTTGGCACCAAGGCTTAATCTTGTCCGAGGCAAGGACCGATAAAAACTTTTTTTGTGTGAGTTGGAGTCCCGGAATGTCCTCAATTAAATATCGATCGTTTCCCAAGGACTTTGTTACAATATAAGGTCCTCTATACTTCGGTTCCAACTTACGAGACTCGCCGGTTGCGATCGGTTCATTTTCGATAACAACTAGATCATCTATAAGATATTGATGAGGTTCTGCATGTTTTTGGTCAAACCGTCTTTTCCAACGCTCCTGTTCCTTGCTAATATTAATAAGCGCAAGTCCACGCTTCTGTTCTATGCCTAATCCCTTCGCCCCAGCGTCGCAATCTATATTGACTGCGGCTAAAAGTCTATTGTGTACAATATCGCGAATCTTGAAATCAAATACCAATTCGTTTGGCGAAAATCCTGTTGTTCCATTCCTTTGAGAGTTGACGACCCATTGTAGGTTTCGCAGTTGCTGATCCCATTCCCTTGGATCAGCGCTTGATTTTCGTAGATATGTACTGATGAGTTGGTTGGCGCGCTCTACCTGACCGTTTGCCCGGGGTGTACGAACAGACGTTTTCACATGTATCATGTTGTTAGCTTCACAATACGACTCGAAATTCCTAGATGTAAAAGCGCTTCCTCTATCGCTTACGATGACTACAGGAAGTCCAAAATAGCTCGTCATTTCATTAAGAACATTGATGACTCTGGCTGTTTTTGTATCCCGAACTGCTTTCACGACTAAAAACTTACTAAAAGCGTCTGATATGGCAACCACGTAACTGTTTCCCTTCTTACTCCTGATGAACGGGCCCAAGTGGTCGATATGGACATGGCGGAAAGGTATGGGCTCAGGTTCTTCACAGTACAAGCGTCCCTCCGGCTTACCTCCAACAGTCTTATTGTAGCAGCATTCGATACAGCTAGATATATAGGTCTTTACATACTTCCGGATATTCGGAAACCAGAAGGTCTGTTTAATACGTTCAATGGTCTTTTCAAGTGCAAAATGGCCCATATTGTCGTGACAAAGCTGCACAATTCGCCAACGAACGCTTTTTGGAACCACAAACAAAATTCCATTTTCGACCCTTCGATACAATCGGCTATTCTGGATAACATAGTCCTGTTTCAGCTGCTTTTTGTTTGGTGAACCACGATCTCCTTGAAGAACCAGGATGATGTCCCGCAATTGCGTGTCTTGGATCTGCATAGTAAAAAGCCAATCTTTAGTATCGATAGTTACCTTGTTAACGGTCTGTTCATTCTTGATCGCAGGTGGTACTCGACTCAAAGCGTCTACGTGAGCCATTTTGCTTCCTTCCCGACGGACGGCATTTAAATGTTTTTTTTCGTCTTTACCAAGCGAGTCCTTTGTTGAAACCAGATTCGTTTTCTCCAACCAGCAAACATTTTTTTCCAGGACGAGTCTGCAATCATCCCCAAGTAATAAATCTTTACCTAGTAGAATATCGTTGTTCAAAAGATTATCATCAACGATTAAAATCTCCTGTTCATAAATTTCGTTATCGATTTCGAGTTTAGCATTAATTTTAGAGTTACAGGTATATGCCCCACCTCCGAAGCCCTTCAAGGGGACTGAACAAACCCCTTTCAAAAAATCTTTCGCAAATGTTTTACGCACGAGAGTTCGATCACTGCCGGGATCGACGAAAGCATCTGTTGGACAATCGTTGATTTTAATTTTCTTAATCAGCGTCTCTTCCACCGTTTTATTCACGTTAATGACGTTTACGTTTGTCTTCTTTTCCGGACAAACTTCCATTTTGTGAGTTGTACGTTTACAAATTCCACAGCGTTCTTTTTTTTGCGGCTCAGGACATTTTAGTGCGTAATGCCCATTTTGCCCACAATTAAAACATTTAATGTCGGATACCGTTTTCTTATCAATTTGTTTTTCGTTATTCGAGCTCTCAGTTCCGATTCCGTAAGATTTTTTCCTATCTGTACTGTGAGAATTGTTTCGCAAAAATTCTTCAAAGCAATCACGAAGTTCTTTAACCGTTTTGAATTTCATGGCAGCGGTTGCCCTTTGAAGTTCGGTATTTTTCACCCCATTTCGAATATATTTTATTATTGCCCTTTCACTTATATTAAACCGACGCCCGATAGCACAAACACGGAAACAGAAGTCACTAACATTCTCACCTTGCTTACGCGTAGCTTGACACATTTCTTCATGTATCTCAGCTTCATCATACTCACGTCCAAATTCACCAAGTAGCTCACGAGAAAAATCATTAAGATTGGAGAAACTGGAAGGTATTCCATCGAGCCAGAGCCTTGCGGCACCTTTTACCTTACTGAATACCGCAAGCATTAGACAGCGTTCGTCCCAGTGATATGCCTCCTCCGATTCTTTGACACGATTTATAAACTGTTCCGCAGATATCGACATCTCACTATTTGGATTGAACTCGGGAATGGTTTCCGCTATTTCCCTTACAGAAAAGACATTTCGTACAGGTTCATTCACACTTGCTGCACTAGCATTGGTATTTAACTGTCGCTCAGTATCAGGGATCGTATTTTGAAGAATTCCATTATCGTGGCCACTATCATTGACACTAGTTGCGACGTTGGCTTGATTGTTCATACTTTGCATCACAGACACGAACATCGAACGCAGCTCGGCAATTTGGTCTCGTAATTGCGCCACTTCATTAGACTCATTCCGCATAGTGGACACATCCCTATTCAGGACCAGATTTTCGTCTATTTCGTCGCTACCTCGCGATTCGTTTAATCGCAACACCAATTCAGTTTTATTTCCACTCGTGTTTAAACCACTTTGTCGCAGCAGCTCTTTGAGCTGGTCGATTCGTAAAGATTGTAATTTAATCATTATGAACAGGCTCTATTACAGGACAATAAAAGTATTTCGCTATTTTAAGCACTTGTAAGGATTTTATAAACTGTACACGCAAACCCTTAAATGTTAGTGTTCAAATTTAAAGAGCAACAAAAGAACCACGAAGAACAAGGATCGCTTGAGGATTTATCCCACTTCTGATATGTCACGAATCCAGAGCTTTCCAATGTCAGGATCGTTCGCTACTGGACAAGCAACACTTTAGATTCCCAACGATCTATCAACCCTTTAAATAAAAGGACAGAATCAAATTTATAAAACAAAAGTATTTTTATTTAGATCCTTTAAGGCGACGAACGAAGTTTATTAAAGAATATTTATTCAGAAGTATTTCTTACGTTGAAATCGAATCATCTTTAGTAAGAAAAATTGTCTTACTAGGTAAACTTTCAGATCATTTAAAAGCCTCCTATATTATTTCGTTTTTGTGACTTTAGTAGACTAGTCGATAATTTTAATATATTTCTCGTGTGACACAAAAGCCTTTTCCTGTTACAGTTATGAAAAAAGCAAATCTGTTTTATAAAATTTTATTTCACGCAAAATATTTTTTCCAGTGCCACGCACACAAATATACACGCAAAACAACAATGTAGTGGTGCCCATACCTGAAAATGAGTGATACAATAAATAAATTAAAAGTTAAAAAAAAAAAAACTTTCATATAGTGTAAAAGGGATCCGATAACGTGCATCCAAGTCCTTCTTGTAATGCTTTAAAGGATCTCAATACCGTGTCGAGTCAAATCCTTCTCTTTAAGGATCAAATTATAAAAACCCAAATTGAGTTATAGAAGCAAGCCGGAACCTTTTATTCAATATTAATTTTCTAGCTGTTCGTAACTGCCATACAATACTACAAGCGACACTTCCCAAAATCACTAAGACGGGTGAGGGGAGCTTGTATAAACCGACTTTGCCCATTCACAATCTGACTTTGCCCACAGTTAACACATTCACATAAAATAAACTGACTTTCACCACTATTTGTGTACAGATGAACTCACACATCGACATTACAATCTGACTTTCAACACAGCAGAGCTCAATGCTTATTACCCTCTAGGAAGCGTGAGGTATATTGCCCGGATGCAACTAGTACTTTCACCAAAACTAAAGAACTAGTGCAAAGGGGGGTAGAGCTTCGTATAAAACTCCGACTAGTATTGCATAGAAAAATGGTTTTTTGTGTTAGTAATAAGAGTTGCCATTATATAGTTGTTGCAAAGAGCGTTGGTGCTTCGAAATCAAAAATAAAATCTATCTTTATATATTACAAATATTTTTGTAAATAAAACAAACACGAAAAATAATTCGGTGTCTTTTAAATATTGCGTATTGGAGGCTCAAAAAATTTTAGAACAAAATCAACCAAAAAAGCACAAAATATGGTCAATAATCTTTCAAAGGAACTAGTGTTTTACTATACCCAATTTACCCAATTGGTTACCAAATCACTAAAAAAAAAAAGCGTTAGTTCAAGTGTACAATTAGTGATTTTTAGCCCACACGCAATGTTAATTTTGTACAGAGTAATACATAACCAGGGGTATAAAGAAGAACCAGTGCTGGTGGAATTAGAACTAGTAAGACGCTGCAGCTTAACAACTCATACTTCCTGCAGGGCTGTTGAACTGTTCACCACAGCAGTCGTTGACAAAACTCTATCTTTTTCAGTCGCACTCATGTAAACTGTTCTCTGTCTCCATCGCACCCGCATATTCTTATCATACCTACAAGCAAATTCAAAAAATTTAGAGAGTGTCGCTTGTAGTATTGTATGGTAACTGCCCTTTCCTATTTTCCTAACTTAAAACAAAAACTTTCCAATCAAATATTTCTTAACTTCAAGGCCTACTTAACTCATTTCATTTAGTTTTCCAAAAAAGCGTAGCACATGCTGTGAATGATTTCAAATTGTTTACAACTCGGCCAATACTGACTCATCGTCACTCCTGGACGATCCATCCATTTCTCCTAGTTCTTCCGAACGTATTGGACACCAGTATTTAAGGTGATCCGTTGAAAAAACTCCTGAATACCTTCTTCGCTTATCTCTTATGTCTGGTAGGTCTTCAATCAGATAGCGGTCGTAACTTAAGGCCTTCGTCACGACGTACGGTCCCTTGTATAGTGGTTCCAGTTTGTGGGACATACCGGTTGCCGTTGGTATATGGTCTATCACCACCAGATCACCTTCGTGGTACTGCACTGGAACACGGTGCTTTGCGTCGAACCTTTTTTTCCATTTAAGTTTTTCCTTATTGACGTGTTCCGCCACTTCTTCCTTGTTGACGTTGAGACCGTCTGGATTGCAGTCATCGTTCACGTTAAGAGCCTGAATCAGCCGATTTTGGCTGACATCCTTCAACTCATATCCGAATACCAAGCTGTTTGGACTATGCTTTGTCGTTGCATTCGATACAGAATTAACACACCACTGCAGATTGGGTAACGTGTCATCCCAATCCTTTTCGGTCTTGGTACTACTTTTTATCGCTGCCAGTATCGTCCTGTGTACACGCTCTGCCTGACCATTAGCCCTGGGAGTTCGTACCGCAACTTTCACATGCTGAATCCCATAATCATCCAGGAAAGCCTCAAATTCCTTGGATGTAAAAGCCGCGCCTCTGTCCGAGGTCAACCGTACGGGACGCCCATAGACTACCATGAAATCTTTCAATGTATTGATGACCGGCAAGGATTTTACATTTCGTAACGCTTTCAATACCACATATTTGCTGAACGAGCACACGATAACTAATATGTAAGTGTTGCCTCGCTTGCTCTTGGGAAAGGGACCCAAGTGATCCACGTGGACGTGTCGGAATGGAATTGGTAGCACTTCACTTACATGCAGCTGCGCTTCTCGTTGACCACCCCTTGCCTTATTATAACAGCATTCTGGGCATGAAGCGATGTATGATTTAACGTATGTTTGCATTCTTGGGAACCAAAAATGCCTTGCCAACCGCTCCAAAGTCTTTTCCAAACCGAAATGCCCTGATTCGTCGTGACAAGAACGGGTTACTCTCCATTTCACACCCTTCGGAATAACGAGACGTATCGCTCCTTTGACCTTTCGGTATAAGCGTGACCCTTCTAGTGCGAACTCGCTTCTTACTTGACGTTCGTTGGTTGTTCCTTTGCCTTTGAGAACTTCGACGATCTCTTTTATCCTTTCGTCAGTTTGCTGCATAGCCGCTATCCAGTCGGAGTCGATATGGACAATATTCAGAATCTTTCCCGCAACCGTCTCCGTCTCATTCGGTGGTAACGTTGGTTGCCGGCTTAATCCGTCAGCCAATGCCATCTTGGACCCCATTCGATGAACACTCACGAAGTTAAACTCCTGCAATTTCAGCCACCACCTAGCAACCCGAGGTATGAGAGCCGTTGTCGATTTCGTTGTAGCTATAGCATTGCAATCCGTGACCACGGTGAACTGCCCACCAAGTAAATAAATTCGAAATCGTTGAAGGGTTTCCACAATAGCCAACACTTCGAGTTCATGTGCAGCGTAATTTTGTTCGGCGTTGTTGCATTGACGGCTGTAGTAAAAGACGGGCTTCCACAAGTTCTCTTCTTTTTGCATCAAAACGCCCGACAGACCAATTTTGCATGCGTCGGTATGAACTTCGTGCTCTTTGTCAACATCGAACATAGCGAGAAGTGGACTTGTTGTCAATCGTGTCTTTAATTCCGCAAATGCGGCTGCTTGTGCTTCTTCCCATTTGAATGTTGCACCCTTTTTCAATAGCTCCGTGAGGGGACGAGCGATGACGCTGTAGTGTTGTACGAATTTCCTGAAATAGCCCGTGACTCCCAAGAACTGTCGTATTGCTGGTATTGAAGTCGGTGTTGGAAATTCTTCAATGCATTGCGTCTTCCAAATGCTTGGTCGAATGCCCTCGCCATCCACCTCATGGCCCAGAAACGTTACGTGCTTGGCCAGAACTTGGCATTTCGTTGGACGGAGCGTTAAACCAGCTGAGTTTATCGCTTGGAGGAAATCTCTAAAACGTTCGAGCCCCTCGTCGACTGTCCTTGTCGCTATGATAACCTCATCGACATAGTTAACAATATTTTTCCGGTGCTGCATACTGCTTATAACATTAGCCATCACCTCCTGGAAAACCATAGGCGCGTTGACCAACCCAAATGGCATCACGTTATGCTCGTAAAGTCCGTCGTGAGTTAAGAACGCCGTGTACTTCTTTGACTCTTCCGCGAGTGGAACTTGGTAATATCCTGACGTCATATCAAGCGTGGTGAAATACTTGTTACCCGCCAACTTCGATAGCTGCTCTTCAACCACCGGCATTATGTAATTCTTTTTCACCGTAACGTCGTTCAGGGCTCGAAAGTCAACACACATGCGGCTCTCACCATTCGATTTCTTTACTAATAGGACTGATGCCGCATGCGGTGACTTACTACGACGTATTATTCCGCATTCCAAGAGTTTTTGTAAAATTTCCGTCAATTTTACTCGTTGAATCAATGGCACTTGGTATCGTTTGCCTATGATTGGCCGTGTCGTTGTGACCTCTATTTCTATAACCGTTGTCTTGCACTTTCCCAGTCGACTTATATCTTCTGCGAAGCATTCTTTGTAATCGTCAATGAGTTCATACACTTTCCGCTGATCATCGCTAGACAGTTCCTTTGACACGTTTACCTCCGCGCTCTTTATTTCATTAAGCTGCAGTACACCCATCGCTGCAACAGTTTGATAATTGTTTTTCTTGAGGATGTCTCTGCCCAGCAACACATCATACTGTAGCATGCCGTCCTCGACGACAAACAGCATAATCGGTTGTTTCTCGTTATCGATCAGAATGGAGACATTTGCCATTTCCGTTACGCTGACCACGGCTCCACCGAATCCCAGTAAGTGTTTAGTAGTTCTCTGCAAAATCATACCCGTAGTCACCGTTTTGCGTACCAATGATATGTCGCTACCTGTATCGATGAAAGCGTCAAGCGTTATGGTTTCGTTCCCATTCCATTCCAGTGTCACCGTTTTCAACAATGGCGGCACGTGTTCTTCATACACGTCCGTGATTTTTTTAACCCCTACCTGCTGTTTGCAGTTTACCGCTTCGTGGCCAATTTTAGTGCATTTGCTGCACCTTGGTTTCCGTTGTAGCTGTGGACACTGAAGCGCGAGATGTCCATATCCATTACAATTAAAGCATTTGATTCCAGGCTTAGCCGCTGCCTTGTTCTCTTGCGACGTTTTGGTGTATTGGTTTGGTGTTTGGCTGCGTAATGCCGACGTCGTTGGTGTTGCATTTGTCGCTACCCACTGTTTAAAAGTTGTCAACAACTCTGTACATGTTGTCCATTTTGTTACTGCAAGGGAGCGGGTCATTTGTTGATCGTTGAGTCCAGCTATGATATGCGTAATGATTGAACCCTCATCCATGCGTCCTCGTCGACCCAATGTCAACATCGCATAATAGTAGTCGATCAAACTCTCGCCATGCTTCCGTTTACGTTGTGCCATTAGCCTATGTATGTCGGCATCGTTAATCGTGGAGGGGAAGTCCCAAACTAACGCCCCCGCAAAGTCGGACCACGATTCAAAAACGTCTTGAACGTCGACCCACTCCTTGGCCACTCCTTTTAATTTCTGTTGAGCCGCTATTAAGACTATTTGTTCTGGCCATCCGTATGCCGCTTTAAGTCGTTCAATTCGCTGAACGAATTGACTCGCAGTGATAACCTCGTTTTGAGGATTATATTCTGGAAGAAGGCCCATAATTTCGTTAACACTCACAACAGGTCGTTGCACCATGTCTCGCAGTTCACTATTGTTATCAGGCTGTGAACTGTTAACCAGCCGTTCACCTACAGCCTCGGGTGATGTTAACATTGTACGCCTCATAGTTTCGACCTCAGCCGTTAATCGGTGCACCATATCTCGCAGTTCGCCAACCGAGTCGCTGGATTCGTCACGATTTTCTGGTACATCAATATCGTTCGATCCTATGGCTTCTTGTAGTGCCGCTATCTTTTGTGTCTTTGTACCGCTGACTTGTAGATTATACGATCATAAAAGCTCATTAAGCTGGACAACCGTTAAATCGTTCAGTTTCACCATTACTGTTTCTTTTCCGTTCTGGAAGATTTCTTGGATGATGTCTTGTCCGTTGTCAGTTGCTGAATTCCGCGGCCCACCCTTTTTTTTTTATTGTTTTTTTTTTCCGTTGGCCACCTTTCCTTTTAGGCCCGTTAATATACCGTAGATGTTTTTCTTCTGCTAATCAGACGTTGCCGCAACCTCTACTGTTTCCCAGAATTCTCAAACTTCCGTGGCCGTTGCTTCTCGAACCCCTGGGACTATTCACCCCTTTCCGATCCGCCGTTGCCGTAATTCTGGGTTTCTCGACGTTTGTTCGTGAAGGATTGTTAATGTTTTCCTTCTTCCCACTCGTCTGTTTTATACGTTAACTATTGTCCTTTAGACCCTTATGCTGTTTTAGGCGATTTTAGTTTCATCCCACTTCTGAGCTGTAAAAGGGATCCAATAACGTGCACCCAAGTCCTTCTTGAAATGCTTTAGAGGATCTCAATACCGTGTCGAGTCAAATCCTTCTCTTTAAGGATCAAATTATAAAAACCCAAATTGAGTTATAGAAGCAAGCCGGAACCTTTTATTAAATATTAATTTTCTAGCTGTTCGTACCTGCCCTTTCCTATTTTCCAAACTTAAAACAAAAACTTTCCAATCAAATATTTCTTAACTTCAAGGCCTACTTAACTCATTTCATTTAGTTTTCCAAAAAAGCGTAGCACATGCTGTGAATGATTTCAAATTGTTTACAATAGCTCGATGAGATCGTTTTGGTTTTAGTGATTGTAGATCATACCGTGTGCTACAAATTTTTTCTAATTAAGGCATGTCAGGGAGCGTGTAAGAGATTGCGGGTAAAAGAACCACCCCACGACTGAAGCGGCCGGATCGCACACGTTACCGCCATCTCTTAGAATCTCAAGCGAATTATCCCTAGCAGACCCCGGAAAGCAAGCTTGCCACGTGACCATAACAGCTGTCATGTGTTTGTTGTAATTTTTATTGCAGAAATACAACAAGCACATGGCAGCTTCCCACTAATTGCAGCCTAACGCTCATACAAACGAACAGCGACACGGAAATTTTTAAAATTTCGATAGAGTATGCAGGGGGTGTCCGTTTTTGCCGCTGTCGCTACGCAGCTAAATCCCACCAGCGGCGAAAAAACGGGAAAAAGGAGGGCAGCACTTCGAGCCCAGCTGCTCGCCACTTTTCCCGCCGGGCTTGACTGGCAACACCGGTGGGTTTTAAATAACATTCCAAAAAGATCTTTCAACGAAAAACATCCGCGAAAACCCGCCGCTCCGAACAATCCGACAAAAAAAAGGAAAATAAAGTACGGGCCGCGTTCGCGTGAATAAGTGAATTCGGGCGTTTTTTTTTTTGGTTTTTTACATCGAAATCAACAACAGCAGCAGTCCAACAGCAGCAGCAACAACAACAACAACACCAACTACATCAAATAACAGCACAAATTCAAACGGCGAAAGAAGCAGCGTCAACCGCGACCGCAGCAGAAGCAACGGCTGTCTAAGGTACGTGATATTTTGTTAACTTAAAGTCGATTTCCCTTTGCCCCATTTCGGTCGCAAGACCAATAAATCTTTACGGGCCCAAACATTGGCGATCCTGTGTCCAGGAGTCCTGGCTTCTGGGAGAAAAAATTCCATCCAGAGCCCATTCCAGTGCACGCGGTGTGAGCCTTCCAGTGCCCTTCAAAGTCTTACGGACATTGGAAGTGCAGTGCTTGGATGGTTTTTTTTCTCATTCGAACTAAAGTGCCTGTCTCTCTCTCCAGGCAAGGGGAAACCAAAAGGTGAGCGGCAGCGGGGTGACCAGTGCGTATATTTGCGTTGCTGTGTATCTTCAGTTGATAGGCCTAACGGCGTTTGCACGTGAGCCAAGAGAAGACAAAGCAAATAAAAAGACAAGCACGTTGGTCAGCTATATCGCAGCGCTGCTACCGTTTGTTTTTTCGGTCGCTGTTTGATTTTTTCGATTTGAATTCGCAGTTGGCGTGCGAAGCAAAGCGGATTTCTTTTGTATGCGAAAATTATTAGTAGGTTGCACTGGCTAGCCTTTTGAGAAATAAAGAATTGACACTTAAATTTCGACTGCTTTTATTTGCGTATTTGCTAAATTGATTAGTGTACTAGCTAACCAATTTAAATAAAGCCTGAACAAATTTCAAACAGCTTGAATTCTTTTGTTCCCAGCAAATTAGACGAAAGAACTGGTCCGCTATATCGCAGCGGTGCTACTTTGGTTTTTTTTCAGTCGCTGTTTCAATCGTTCGATGGACATGATTTTGATTGGAAATTTCAACGACGCTTTCAATGGATTCATGGATTCGTGCAGATTAAGTAAGAGGTATGATGAAAATTCACCGAGATTTCTGCTGGACGACGCGAGGACGGACCTCGACTCAGTGTGGAGAAGGTTTCGAACGGCTTGCGACGACGCCTGTCTTTCCGATGCTGTCAATTCGGACGAAGTTACAAAGCTATCGGATGCTGTAGAGGCGTGTTGGGGGATTTATCATGACGCCAAAGCCCATCTTCTTGAGCTACTGGATCTCCTTAAAAACTCAGTGGATTCAACGTCTAGCATGCAATACCACACCTCTAATGTGAAATGTTCTTCACCACTTACAAACATCTTTCTCGGTCGCGAGCAGCTGGCGAACGTGTGCCACCTGTGTGGAAATGATCACGCACTGCGACAGTGCCCACAATTTTTGGAAATGACGGTCGACGATCGTCATAGATTTATCACGCAAAATAACAGATGTTATAATTGTTTGACTGCCTCCCATCGCTCGGCAAAATGTACCAGCCCCTATCGATGTGCGAAGTGTAAGAAGCGGCACCACACGCTGCTTCATGGACATGCTCCCGCGGTCTTACCGTATGATGCTTCTCCTCCGTCCTCCCAGACCCCCGGCCCGTCGACGACGAGCTCCGCTGTTGCATCATCGGCGACGTCACCGTCCCCAATTGGAGCCTCGATTTCCTCCCATCAAACCAACGCACATGTGGCTGACAGCCACACTCAGGTCCTATTGCCTACTGCCCTCGCGCACATTTTCCATCAGGGCGAGCGATTCACCGTGCGAGCGCTCCTGGATCAAGACTCTCAGCGTACCAAACAATCGCCGATATCTAGCTCTCCTCCTGGGACGATCGTCTCCACGCAGCCAGAACTCGCGCATGTGACCGACAGCGACAACCAAGTTCTGCGGCCCAACGCCCCCTCGCATGGACACGGCCCTCCTGCATCAACGAATGGTTCATTTCTCTCTCCGTCATTCCAGACGCTAGGCTCGTTGACGACGAGCAACTTTGCACAACATTCGATGATGCTTTCTCCTTTGGCACGTCCGTCCACACGAAAAGCAAACACGCATATGGCTGAAGGCCATACTGAAATACTTCTACCTACCGCCCTCGCGCATATTTTTCATCAGGGCGAGCAATTTACTGCGAGAGCGCTCCTGGATCAAGGCTCTCAGCGCACATTCCTCGACGACAGCAAACAAAAACTGCTCAATCTTCCCACACTGCAAAAATTTCGCAAATTCTCTGGCATTGGCGGGCAGAAATCAACAGCGGAAAGGGAATGCGTTTTCACCTTGGCCTCTCCGCATTCTGAGTTTCAAGAGGAGGTGGCTGCCGTCGTCCTGCCAAAATTAACAAATTGGCTTCCATCATTGAGAGCAACAAATCCCATCGCGAAAAAGCTACCTTCCCTGGAGCTTGCAGAGCCGCATTTCATGGAACCAGGACGTATCGATTTAGTTATTGGCTCCGACATCCTCCCGCGAGTAATGCTATCAGGAAGTCGATTCAATGTCGGTGGCAGTCTACTAGCACAAAGTTCAGTCTTCGGGTTGTGCTTGAGTGGTCCCATAGACAGCGAATCCTGTGAACCATATGCAAGCTGCGCAAACATTATCCTGCCTTTCGACCCATGAGGAGCTTTCAATTAGTGATAAAAGAGCCAAAGTATTACACTTTGGCAGCACGATACGCTCCGCGTATCACCAAAGGAGCGTCGACGCGTGTTACCTACTTACCGTCGTCGATAACCATCGCCTTGCCCCATTGAATCTGTACGTTAGCAGCCACGCCCCTTCAAGTTTCTTTGCGTAACGCAAGGGGGGCAGTATGTCCGTTTTTGCCGCTGTCGCTACGCAGCTAAATCCCACCAGCGGCGAAAAAACGGGAAAAAGGAGGGCAGCACTTCGAGCCCAGCTGCTCGCCACTTTTCCCGCCGGGCTTGACTGGCAACACCGGTGGGTTTTAAATAACGTTCCAAAAAGATCTTTCACCGAAAAACATCAGCGAAAGCCCGCCGTTCCGAACAATCCGACAAAAAAAAGGAAAATAAAGTACGGGCCGCGTTCGCGTGAATAAGTGAATTCGGGCGTTTTTTTTTTGGTTTTTTACATCGAAATCAACAACAGCAGCAGTCCAACAGCAGCAGCAACAACAACAACAACACCAACTACATCAAATAACCGCACAAATTCAAACAGCGAAAGAAGCAGCGTCAACCGCGACCGCAGCAGAAGCAACGGCTGTCTAAGGTACGTGATATTTTGGTAACTTAAAGTCGATTTCCCTTTGCCCCATTTCGGTCGCAAGACCAATAAATCTTTACGGGCCCAAACAGGGGGAGTGAAAATATTTTGTTGCTCGGTTATTTTCTTTAAAAATACAGGATTCAGGAATCATTTATCTTATCGTCCTAAATTTAAAACTTGCGTTCTGGATTAATGAAGAAATTTTATTGTAGGTGATAAATTCATTTAATTTCAACAGAAAGGCCTTCAACCCCCGGTTTCACCAAGCAATTTAAATGAAACTTAAATGAAACGAAGCGTCAAATTGCGTATCAAAAAAACGTTAAATTTTATTAAAGTTTCATTTAAATTCGTTAATGAAACCGGGGGAAAGAAGTTTAAAAGTAAAATAATTTAAAGTCAATTTATTCCTTCAAATTAAATTTATTGCTTCATTGGAGTAATTAAACTTTATGCAGGATAATAGTAAAAAATTATTGGCTAATTTCAATTAATGTTAAATCCATGTCACTCTGCTATTGCTCATAAACAAGACCACAAGAACCACAAATCTAGAATGAGGCGTTGATCCTAAAACAAAACAAAAAACAAAATCTGCTTAATATAAAAATTGTATATATAAATATTCATTTTCGAATCTTTAAATTATTTATTATAGTATGTTTTCTTTCACTTTGTACAGTTGCACAGCCAAAAAATAAGAAGGTAAAATCAAACACAACGAAGAATAGTTTCATACAGAAACGGTAGGATAACAAAAAATAAAATATTATTTTTTCAAATCAATTCAGTACATACTGTAGGATGTAACAAAAAATAAAAATTCATGCCTTTATTTTTTTGAAATTGACTTTTAGCCTGCAATGCAATGCATTATTTTTAATGTGCCACAGTTCGTAAACGGTAACAGTTAGCCAAATTTCGCAAGAATAAACGTTGTTGACTTAAGCTATCACCTGATGAAGTTTGGCTAACAGTTCTGGGGACACCCTGTATATTAGCTGAAAATTTAACTGAAAATAACAGAAAACAGTCTAGTTGTACTTCATAATAGGGGCAATATATCAACGACGACCAACAGTATTTGCCAATAACATTGCATAGATATTTTTAGGATTGGACTCCAAATTAATATGGAGAAATGATCAAAAACACTTATCCGACCGCTACTGTGAATTCCACATTTATTCTGGAGTAGATCTCAAAAATACTAATGCGTTCAAGTGTTCTGGAGAGAGACGCTTTCTCCGTTGGGTGGCTATTAGTCCAGCATGGGAAAACAATCTCTCACACGGCACGGAAGTTGCCATTACCGATAAAAATTTTTGTGCAATGGGATATAGAAGCGGAAATTCGGTATTTAACACCAACCAGGTATCTAAGGGATTCTTATTCAACTTTCTGGAAACTGTTGGCTTTACCAAGTATGAGCGCAGCTGGTCCATATTCGATTCAAAAGTTCTGCTGCTATTGCGTGGGTTGTTGTTGACACTTTGGTCGAAATAAGACCATATGCATCCTTCATCCGGTATCGAAGTTTCGTCAACATCTGTTGACTAATCGGCCTCGTTGGTCGCCAATAAGTTACCTATTCGAAAAAAAAAAATGTATACATAAATGTATATAGTTTCTTTTTCTAACGTACCAATAAAAGAAACAGCTTTTGAGCAGTGGATGGAATCTTCGTGGGTATCGTGGGTCCAATATTGTCGCCACATCATACATGATGACCGCCTCCAAGTTTACGTATCGCCGTTGAACCTCTAGAAGCAATTTTTCTTTTGCCATTTTGCCAATAGCCGTAGTTGGAGTAAAAGTCATTGTTGCCTGTAAATAATTGATTTAAGTAATGGCGAAACTCAAACGTTGGAGATGCGTTCTTACACATTTAGGGCCAATATTATCAATTAATAGTGTTGAAAAAGACTAAAGTTGCCCTCGAACGAACTTGCAAGGTGCTTGCAAGCACTTTTCTTGCTTCGTCTGAAGGCAACTTTATTCATAGACACATCTTTTAATAAAATTCAAAGTTTACATAAAAAAATAGAATTTAAGGTGCTCTCACACAATATGTATCGAGCAATATGACCTGTCAAATTTCATTCCGTATTCCTGTCAATATTGGTTTGGAACATGCATTGTCTTTTTTGCACTCACACGACACATATATGTCATGTCGATTAATTCCTTTGTTTTAAAATTATCAATTAATTAAAAAGCAAACTATATTTACCTTTGCTGACTCCATTTCGCTCAAATTTTATTTTTAAACGAAAACAGCTGTTTTCGCGTGTGCACACATACGATTATCAAATTAGTTTGAAAATCGATTAAAGGAAGATGCACAGCCTTGTGGTTCAGTCATATGTATCGACATTCTTGCATTCACACGACATGCCACCTTCGCTTTTGGCATATTTGACAGGTCATATTGCTCGATACATATTGTGTCACAGCACCTTTAATAAGCATTTTAATTAAAAATGTGTCTATGAATAAGGCTCTAGGCCCGTTTGTTACTGTTTCCGATAAAGTTTTTCGTGACGAAAAACGTCAAATTTGTGTGAAAATTTTGATATTTGGGCCGTATATCGTAACAAAAACTTTAACGGAAACAGTAACAAACGGGCTTAAGAGTTTATGTTAATATTAGAGTTATTAATTTCGATTTAACAAGCACATTTTAATTTTTACAAAACTACTTAAAACCAGTATATATTTATCTAACCTTTTTTAAAGCTGAAACTAATGGGATGCATTTGCTTATGGTGACGTTTTTTTCACCACACAACTCTTTGGTGATGTCATTTAACGGCTTTAAGACTTCCAATAGTTCTTTCAGAGCGTCTAGCTCATCGCCACTCATCATATTGGGCGTGCAAGCCCTCGTGTTTTTATCCATTTGGAGCTGTAGGAGAACTTGTCCAATACAGGAAGCCATTTTTAAAAATCTCTCCAACATCTCGAAACATCTATTCTATCTATTCCATCGTGTTTTGACTTCCTGGATGAATTTTAAATTCGGTTTATTGTAACTTCGTTGATATTCTTTTAGCTTTTTCGAAGCTACATCGCTTGTCCTAAAAAAGGTTACGTTTTTATTAACCTTCCTTAAAAGGTTTTTGATATTGACAACCATTTCTATTTCTGTTCCTTCGCCTTCCAAAATATTAGGTGTAGTAAAAAGAAATCCATTATTTTTGCATTAAATTGAGGGCTTTATTTAAGATAGTTAGAATGACCCGATTTAGGTCAAATATGCGCCGTTTTGTTCGATAACTTGTTGCCATTTTAAAGGTAATTTCATTATGCCTCTCTCATAGAAGCCCTCGTTCCTATTAGCAAAAAATTGAGACAGTCGAATTTCAGAAGCCTCTCTTGAAGCGAATGTTTCACCAGCAAAATTGTTCGCCATGGACAGGAACAGATGGTAATCACTTGGTGCCAGGTCCGGACTATAAGGTGGATGCAGAAGAACCTCCCAACCAAACTCCCGGAGCTTCTGGCGAGTCACTATCGATGTGTGTGGCCTGGCGTTGTCCTGATGGAACACAATTCCTCTCCTATTGGCCAAAGCTGGCCGCTTATGGGCGATTGCTTCCTTCAGACGGTCCAATTGTTGACAGTAGAGTTCCGAGTTAAGAGTTTTGCCGTATGGGAGCAGCTCAAAGTAGATAATTCCCTGCCAATCCCACCAAACACACAGCAAAACCTTCCTGGCCGTCAATCCTGGCTTGGCCACCGTTTCCGCCGGTTCACCGTGTTTCGACCACGACCGTTTTCGCTTGACGTTGTCGTAAGTGACCCACTTTTCATCACCAGTCACCAACCGCTTCAGAAATGGGTCGATTTTGTTGCGGTTCAGCAGCGATTCGCAGATGGAAATTCGGTCTGTGAGGTTTTCTTGCGTTAACTCGTGTGGCACCCATACATCGAGCTTCTTTGTGTATCCAGCCTTATTCAAATGGTTCCAAACGGTTTTTTGTGCAATCTTTAGCTCTTTTGCAATCGAAACAGTGCTAACATGACGGTCGGACTCGATAATTTCCATGATTTTATCGACATTTTCGACAATTGGCCTTCCAGTGCGTGGTGCATCCTTGACATCGAAGTTACCGGAACGGAATCGACGAAACCAAAATTGCGCATGATTGGCTGTTACAGTATCAGGTCCATAAACACTATTCACATTTTCAGCCGCCTGGCTTGCGTTTTCTCCCTTATCGAAGAAAAACTGTAAAATGTAGCGAATTTTCTCTTTGCTGATGTCCATCTTTGACAAGCTCTCAAACAAAACTGAATCAATCAATCAAAAAAGTGTCAAAAAAGCTTTTTTAGTAGGAACTGTCATCTTTCTAATGCCCCCTAGCGGAACACGATCGGACTTATACAACGCGAGATGCAGATAAATAACGCCATCTATTGGAAAAATAATGGATTTCTTTTTACTACACCTAATATCTTCGCCGTCGAGTTCAAGTGCACCTTGCTCAACGTTATTAATGGTGTGACCAAAACAGGTTACATGCTTGTGGTCCCCGAATTCTTGCTTAACTGCTCCCTTTATGTTGGCTCCGCCAACCGTGAAAAAAGCTGAGATTTGATTGTCGGTAATGCCCCAAACATCCAATATTTTTCGAAGGTTTTCTCTTAAATTAGTACTGGTTTTCTGGAAATCGGTTGGAAAGGCGCCAAGCTCCACACAAACCATCTTATTTTCTGTTATAAATTATTAAAAAAATGATATTTAGGCGCGTAGTCGATTTGAACTTTTTAAAGGCTATCCCAAGTAACAAAAATGTTTATAATCATAACTTAAAGAAGTAGTGAAGAAGGCTACAAAAGGTATGGACTCCGTCTTTAAGACATATTAAAGTCCAAATTAAGTGCAAAAGGGCCCATGTGGGCGGTCCGATAGAAGAAATTGAGAAGCGTATTTCTATCTTACTTGCCACTTAAATAGGAGAGCGAAGTTTCAAGTTCTAGTTTTTATCTTCTTAAAGGCTTCTTAACTCCAGCACAGCTTATGAGTTTATAAAAACATTCTCTATCTCTTTTTATCACATTGATTTAAATACTAATGATAAAATGAAACGAAAACATATTTCGCATAGGGTGTTGGTTCTGTCTAAAATTTTATTGACAAGATATTTGTGTTCATCAATGCTATGATAAGTAAAATAAGTGACTTTGGCTTTTGTTCGTTACGCCAAATTGAAGCGATTTTACAAACGCAACGACTTTTACGGTGAAATTACACCTGCTACCCCCTTCAAAATTCACGCGCCTTCATAATTGTTTGAATTGATGAAATATTTTTGTAAAACAATTACGCTGAAATCAATGCGCTGGAGCTTAAAAGTGTGTTTTTTGTGGGGTTTTAGTATATACTTTTCTTAAGTCAAATAATTTGCAAAGATTAACTCCTAAGCATTTTAAATTTCGTACAATCGTAAGTATTGCTGCAAATTAGAAGGAATACAAATATAAAAATTTGCTACTAATTTCAGAAGCATCTAAGAGTGCTTTAAGACGGATATTAAATACCAATTTAAAACCAAAGTGACAGCTCTACTTTAAAACCGATTTAAGTGACATTAAAGAAGGAAGGATTCAAATACCAAAAACTGATCATATTAAGTTTGAATAAAGAAATGAAATACCGAATGAATACTATATTTTGCTACTTGGGTAAATCTTGAAAGCAAATTCGAAAATTCGAAAAAAAAGTTTGAACTAACCTTTTAAAAAATGTATTGTTATGCCCAAGAAACCTTGCATCGTTGAAGTGTTCATCCACAAATCTGCTGTCAGGCAGACGGATGTTAACTGGCTGATCTGCGTCTTAATTTTATTCCGTATATCATTATATGAGGTGTAGTAAAAAGAAATTATTTTTGCATTAAATTGAGGGCTTTATTTAAGATAGTTAGAATGACCCGATTTAGGTCAAATATGCGCCGTTTTGTTCGATAACTTGTTGCCATTTTAAAGGTAATTTTATTATGCCTCTCTCATAGAAGCCCTCGTTCCTATTAGCAAAAAATTGAGACAGTCGAATTTCAGAAGCCTCTCTTGCAGCGAATGTTTCACCAGCAAAATTGTTCGCCATGGACAGGAACAGATGGTAATCACTTGGTGCCAGGTCCGGACTAAAAGGTGGATGCAGAAGAACCTCCCAACCAAACTCCCGGAGCTTCTGGCGAGTCACTATTGATGTGTGTGGCCTGGCGTTGTCCTAATGGAACACAATTCCTCTCCTATTGGCCAAAGCTGGCCGCTTATGGGCGATTGCTTCCTTCAGACGGTCCAATTGTTGACAGTAGAGTTCCGAGTTAGGAGTTTTGCCGTATGGGAGCAGCTCATAGTAGATAATTCCCTGCCAATCCCACCAAACACACAGCAAAACCTTCCTGGCCGTCAATCCTGGCTTGGCCACCGTTTCCGCCGGTTCACCGTGTTTCGACCACGACCGTTTTCGCTTGACGTTATCGTAAGTGACCCACTTTTCATCACCAGTCACCAACCGCTTCAGAAATGGGTCGATTTTGTTGCGGTTCAGCAGCGATTCGCAGATGGAAATTCGGTCTATGAGGTTTTTTTGCGTTAACTCGTGTGGCACCCATACATCGAGCTTCTTTGTGTATCCAGCCTTATTCAAATGGTTCCAAACGGTTTTTTGTGCAATCTTTAGCTCTTTTGCAATCGAAACAGTGCTAACATGACGGTCGGACTCGATAATTTCCATGATTTTATCGACATTTTCGACAATTGGCCTTCCAGTGCGTGGTGCATCCTTGACATCGAAGTTACCGGAACGGAATCGACGAAACCAAAATTGCGCATGATTGGCTGTTACAGTATCAGGTCCATAAACGCTATTCACATTTTCAGCCGCCTGGCTTGCGTTTTCTCCCTTATCGAAGAAAAACTGTAAAATGTAGCGAATTTTCTCTTTGCTGATGTCCATCTTTGACAAGCTCTCAAACAAAACTGAATCAATCAATCAAAAAAGTGTCACAAAAGCTTTTTTAGTAGGAACTGTCATCTTTCTAATGCCCCCTAGCGGAACACGATCGGACTTATACAACGCGAGATGCAGATAAATAACGCCATCTATTGGAAAAATAATGGATTTCTTTTTACTACACCTAATATTTCGCGTCTATTTTAAGTGTGGTAGTTTTTTCTGTTGGCACCTTATACAAAGGTTGCAATTTTTTTGCCAAATTTCAAAAAAACCTTTCTTTTCGGGTGTGCAAAGGGGCATGTCATCTACAACCAATATGTATATTAAGGCGTTGGTTATATCCTTTCCTTTGTCATTTTTACCTAAAATTTCAATAAACACATTTCTTATATAAAATTTGGAAAATTGCATTAAACCTATAACAGTTGCAAAATACCGAACCGTGAGGGTAAAAACAGACGGGCACGCTCGTTTCTGCGAGACTTCCATTTATTTTTTTTATACCCGACACACTCTGTGTCGAGGGTATATTGCGTTTGTGTGGTTGTGTGTAACACCCAGAACCAGTCGAGATAGACCATACAAAATGCATATAGAAATGACCAGCGTCACCAGGAGATTCGATTTAGACATGTCCGTCCGTCTGTCTGTCCGTCTGTCTGTCCGTCTGTCTGTCCGTCTGTCTGTATACAGTTATCTTATCGAAAAAGTTGAGCTATCCTGATGAAATTTGGTATGCATGCTCACGGGGACATGAGTAAGAACAAGTTCGAGAATGGACCCGATCGGACCATTTTTAGGGGTACCTCCAGTACTAGGGTCTGTTACGAAAATCACAAAAACTGCTCTAAAATCGAAGTTTTTCAACATATTTTGATGAAATTCGATATTTGAACATGTTTCAAGGCAAGTAATACGATTTCCAAAAATTTTTATAGTGGGCGTGGCATAAGGGCGTTTTTTCAAAATTGTCCCCTACACCCGAAATTCAAATGGGACTTAAACGAAATTTGGCACTTATGCTTCCTTTGAAGTCGTTAACATACTCCCAAAAAATTTCCCTGGTCGGTCCATTATTAAGGGTACCTCCAGTACTAGGGTCTGTCACAAAAATCCCAAAACTGCCTCAAAATCGGACTTTTTCGAAATATTTCATTGAAACTTAGAATTTGAGCGTATATTTAAGCCTCAGATTAGAATTGCAAAAAAAGTGGAAAAGTGGGTGTGGAAAAGGGACGGTTTTCATAAAGAAATTTGACAAAAGTTGGTATATGGGGCCCCTAATAGCCTTAAAAACCTCTTGAATATTCTTACTTAGTGGTCCTGTTTTTGGGCGTGGTAAAAAAATTATTTAAACATGTGTCAGTGTCGGGTATTTTATTGTCAGGCTCGCCTGACTATAACACCCTTACTTGTTTAAGTCACAGGTGGGTATGCCGTACTTGAGTCTTTCATACATACCTAACATAGCCTTCTCAAAAGATTTTTGAATTGGGCCAGTACTTTTTGATTTCTTGCAACTAGGCTGTTAAAAGAAGTAGGTATAAATAACATTGCTTAAAATTGTAGGTAGGGAAATTGTATTTAAAATCGGCCATGACAGGCCAGTACGCCCTTGCTGAAGAGCAAAATTTAAAAAAAAACACTTTTTGAATACGTACCTCGACTTATTCGTTTTCGTCCAAAACAACAATTTCATCGTCAGTTTTCTATGAATAGAAATCAAGAAGACAATTATATGTTGATATGTATCTATCATATGTTATGCTATATAACTTTCAAATCCAATCCCCTTGTTAGGCCCCATCTACACGATGCCAGTTTTCGCTTGGCAGGTTTTAGTACTTGTGTGCAAGAACTTGCGTGACCAATCCACACAATGCTAGTAAAGTTTAGCTTGCAGCTTGCCTGAAAGTAATCTAAAGCTGACTTGCACGCAAGTGCTTGGGTACATAGCCACACGGCGTTACTAAAAGTTGCTTTCAGAAGCAATTTTTTTAGAACATGTAGCTTGCCAGCTTGAAGGTTTTTACATTCAAGTAGAAGTTCTTGCCGCAAGTTTGACAGTTGGTATAAAAAATCATATTTTTACCTAAAATATCAAAAATGAATAAAAAAAAATAAAGAAAGTTCTAGCAGCGGCGCTCATTTTGGAAAAAAAAGAAAATTATAGAAAAAAAACCAAAACGAACAATTTGGACACGCAAGCTATAGACAATCCCTGCGATCAAGTGTACATAGGCTGCACAAAACGCCAACTAGATGTAAGAATAGGGGAACATAAAAATGACATAGCAAAACTCAAACAAACAACTGCCCTCTCTCAACACATGATCAACAACAAACACACAGCGGATTTTGATAACGCACTTATTTTAGACACTGAAAAAAACAACAACAAAAGATATACACTTGAGACACTGAGAATACAAGAAAAAATTACAAAAACAATGAACTACAAAGAGGACAAAGACAAAACAAACACAGTTTATGCTTTAGCAATTCAGTCGACGAATAAAACATAAATAAGAATGACGCGCGAAATTTAAAAATTTTAAAATTCTCACTTGACAATAAAATCAATACATTTTGAAATTATTTTTAAATGTCTGTTTAATACTTTTTTGTTTTGTGTAAATTGACAAAAATGTGTAGAGTAAATTTTGTGTTTTAATGTTTAAAAAATCGTTTTAAAAAAATCGTTTAAGGAAACTTAACTCTATTTGTAAGTGTAAAATGTTACAGTGTTGCAAAAAATTATTTGATCTAATTGTGTATTTTGTTAATTTTTGTTAATTGTTGGAATAAAACAGATCCCCTGAAGATGATGGAAAGTTAACCATCGAAACGTTGGGAGAAAATTATGGATTGTGTTTTATAAACCTTTCGCATACAGTACATCCGGACCAAAAAGCCTGTCAAACAGATCTTATATATTATACAATTATATTGGTCGTCAAAATACTTATTCAACAATATTATCGGAGGGCCTGCCGAAACGAAATATTATTACAACAATTAAACAAAAATGCTTAACTTCTTCGAACACATGAAAATTAAATATGGAACGGACGTCTCCCTTCTTTTGAAAAACTACTGTAGGAAAAATAACAAAATAGCCAAGACTGAACAACAAATTAATTTTCTTAGAAACTGCAGAAAATATGGGTTCATTCCAGCACTTTTAGAAAACTCCATCAATAACGTACAATCTCTTATCACTTAAAGAAAAACTTCGAAAAACCACAGAATTCTTCCTTTTGAAGCTAATGAATTTAGAAATTGAAAATGCACACATAAACTTGGAAAAGACAAAGAACGAACTTTTTCACATCAAAAATTCACTCAAGGATTCGATAAACGACACAGAATATGACTCCTTTAAGCAAAAACAAAAACAGTCCTTCCTGCATACAAGAAACATATCTCGCAAAACACATCAAAACCAATTAGAGCGTTTTAAAAAAGAAAAATTTGAGCAATTCGGTTTCAAACTCAACAACGATTGCTTCATAAACTTAACTTCAATTGAATTCCCGTGGGAATGCAAATGGCTACTTTCTTTGGGGAAAAAATTTGCGATACCGGTCACTAAGAAAAATTTCAACACGATTCGTTTAATAGCGGACATTGAACAAGCGGTACAAAAAATCACAGACGAAAGAGAAAAGGAACAGACCCGTGGAAAAATGGCATACAGAATCGCCAGTTTCACAAGAAACCTCATCCTCATCAGCCGAGAAAAATTCATCCTGGCAGTGTACAATGAAACACAAGAATTTCTTAAAAAACACCAACGTGAAATTATAATAACCACATCCGACAAAGGAAACAAAACAGTAGTATTATACAAAAAGGACTATATGGAAAAAATGCAACACCTCTTAGATGACCACTCAACGTACAGAAGTATGCGAACGGACCCCACAAAGAAATTAATAAAAACAAATAACAAAATCGTCACTGATTTATACAAAACACAACAAATAGACACAAAATTGAAATTTTCTCTCCACTGCGCAGCTGCCAACGCACCGAGACTGTATGGACTACCAAAAGTTCACAAAGAAGATATACCTTTAAGACCCATTTCATCGTCGGTGGATGTACCTTGCTACACTTTGTCAAAACATATAGGAACAATTCTAAACAACATAATATCAAAAACATTAAACACGAAGAATTCAATTGAGCTTAAAGAGGAAATCAAAAATATAACATTAGACGATGAACATATCCTGGTATCCTTTGACGTCATTTCTCTATTTACCAACATCCCAACTTATTTAGCTATCAGGACAATTATGGAAAAATGGGATGAAATAAAAAATTACACAAACATAAAACGAAAAAATTTTTTGGAGATACTGGAATTTTGCCTAAAGGACAATAATTATTTTATTTTCGACAACAATATATACAAACAAATTTTTGGCATGCCGATGGGAAATCCACTTTCCCCAACATTGGCAGACATAGTATTGGACAAACTTTTAAACGAAACAATAGCCACATTTAAAAATAAAAACATCAATATTAAGCTCATAACAAAATATGTTGACGACATATTCGCAATTATAGATAAAAAAAACAAGGTTGAAATACTTCAAACACTTAACAATTTTCATCCCAAACTACAGTTTACTGTAGAACAAGAGAAGAACAACAAATTAGCTTTCCTGGACATGGAGATCCACCGAAAAAACAAAAAATTGATGTTTAACTGGTTCTGTAAGCCGATTGCCTCAGGAAGAATCATAAACTTCTATTCCAATCACAAAACTTCACAAAAAATAAACACAGCGAAAAACTTAATAGACAAAATCAACATGACAAGTGACCCTGTATTCACAAATCAAAACGAAACAAAAATATTCAATATACTTCGTAACAACAATTACCCACATCGTCTCATACACGAACTAATAAGAGAGCGAAAAATGAAGTCAAGACATTCAAACAACAATGAACCGCGCTCCAATAATCAAACAAACACTTTCTTCAAAATACCATACATTCCAAAACTCACTGACAATGCAAATCTTAAACCTTTGTTTGAAAACACAAACATAGCTTTCGCGCACAGCACACAGGAGAACTTAAGCAGAATTTTCACAAACACAAAAAGGAAAATAGAAAAAAACGAGAGACACAAGGTTGTCTACCTTATAAAATGCAACGGAGCTATAGACAATCCCTGCGAGCAAGTGTACATAGGCTGCACAAAACGCCAACTAGATGTAAGAATAGGGGAACATAAAAATGACATAGCAAAACTCAAACAAACAACTGCCCTCTCTCAACACATGATCAACAACAAACACACAGCGGATTTTGATAACGCACTTATTTTAGACACTGAAAAAAACAACAACAAAAGATATACACTTGAGACACTGCGAATACAAGAAAAAATTACAAAAACAATGAACTACAAAGAGGACAAAGACAAAACAAACACAGTTTATGCTTTAACAATTCAGTCGACGAATAAAACATAAAGAAGAATGACGCGCGAAATTTAAAAATTTTAAAATTCTCACTTCACAATAAAATCAATACATTTTGAAATTATTTTTAAATGTCTGTTTAATACTTTTTTGTTTTTTGTAAATTGACAAAAATGTGTAGAGTAAATTTTGTGTTTTAATGTTTAAAAAATCGTTTTAAAAAAATCGTTTAAGGAAACTTAACTCTATTTGTAAGTGTAAAATGTTACAGTGTTGCAAAAAATTATTTGATCTAATTGTGTATTTTGTTAATTTTTGTTAATTGTTGGAATAAAACAGATCCCCTGAAGATGATGGAAAGTTAACCATCGAAACGTTGGGAGAAAATTATGGATTGTGTTTTATAAACCTTTCGCATACAGTACATCCGGACCAAAAAGCCTGTCAAACAGATCTTATATACAATTATATTGGTCGTCAAAATACTTATTCAACAAGTGGTTTTTCATTAGCTCAACAGCTGATTTCAATTTTACAAATAGAGATTTGACAGTTTGCGAGGGAAAAAATATTTCAACATTCAAATTGAAAAATATGGATTTTAAACATTTAATGGCATTAATTGCGCACGAAGAAAGCGCTATTTTTAACGTAATTCTCATTAAAAAGCAAAGAGAATAATTCATAGGAATTGCATTCTACTGTGGGCTCTTTGCTCCAATGCTTCTGTAAAAAGACCTCGCCGTGCATGGACTTTAGTAAGTACAAGAAAAATAATAGTGAAATTTTAACCTAAATATACAATTGCTACTATGAACGGTTCAGCTGTTTTTGGGAAAGGGACATTCCGCTCAATGATGACGCTTTTTTCAAAGAGAGTTTTAGGATGGAGCGGAGATGCTTTGAAAAGTTGGTTGAGTCGCTTTCCAGTCTCGAAAAGAGGGACACCGTCTTTCGTCCATGCATTCCATAAGCCAAAAGGATTGCTATTTCTTTGTACGCCCTCGGATCTTCGTCTGAATACAGAACGATAGGGAGACTGCTTGGAGTTTCAAAAAGCATGATGGGAAAAATTCTGAACGAGTTTTGTCTTGAAGTGTGGCATTCCATGCGGTTTGAATTTCTTCCTCCACATTTTTTGACTCAAGAGAAAGTGGAAGAGTGCGTGAAAGGATTCAAGCGGATTGGCTTTCCGCAGTGCTTCGGAGCGATGGGTAAAATATTTTTTTTATTTATTTTAATATTTGCCCTGGTCGTTGCCACGACTCTCAGATTTATGAGAGGTCAACACTCAAACGATGCGTGGAGTCAAGTGACCTTTTCAAAAACGACGCGAAGGATATTGGCGGTCAAATAGTTCCTGTTCTAATATTAGGCGACTCGGCTTTTCGACTTTCGGACGTGGTCATGAAGCAATATCCCTTTTCCACAGCTGCTGTAGAAGAAGAAAAAATCTTCAATTACAACTTATTGAAAGCAAGGAGAGTTGTCGAAAACGCCGTTGGACACGTTAAAGCGAGGTTTAGGAGGATCGGAAAGGGCTTGGATAACCACCCTTCTAATGTGAACGCCATAATAAAGGCTTGTTGTGTTCTTCACAATTTTTTGAATTGTTGTAACAGCAACATTAATGAACACTGGCTAACAGAAATGGAGAAAACAAATCGAGTTCAACCCGAAACAAACCAACCAGATCCCAATACAAATGGCAGTGCACAACAAATTAGAAATGCTATTCCATCATATTTGAGTAAGTTTATTTTTTCAAGAAGTTAAACAGGTCTGCATGAAATTTTTTGTTTTCCTCAGAAATTTCTTTCATGATTTCAATATCTGTACGTTCCAATTTTTTTATTTCCTCATGCTCTTCGCTTGCTAAATCTATCGCTGTGCGAACCTCTAACACCATTTCTTTATTTTGTTTCCTTTTTTTTGCAGGTCTTGCTGCTTCGGAGCTACCTGAGGACTCATTGGATGACTCCGAAATGTGAAAGCTGCTCGATGTCCCGGCCTGAAGTCCAAATCTGATTAAATATATATATCATTTACATTTTTGTTCCTATGTTATTAAAATGCTTAAGCATAACAAACCTGTACTCTCCTCCATTACTGGTTCGATATCGAACGCTTTGAAGCTGCCCAAAATTTGATGGATTTTAGCATAGTGGGGCCATTGAGATGGGCACCCGCCTGATGGCCCGATTTTCTTTTTCTCTTCACTAAATAACCACAAACCTTCATTTCAATTATAAAACATCAAATCACACTAATTACCGATATTTGTGTATGAGGATTTGGAGCTTTACGCCAACTTCGTTCCCAGAAATTTGCCAGTTTTCGGAGCTAATTTGTTGTGCGATCTCTTCGTCAATGTGTGTGTTTTTCCTGTTACCACGGATATCGCTTAAGCGCTCCTCCCACATACAAATTAGCGCTTAAAAACTTATTTGTCACATTTTATCTACAAATAATAAAATTCTTACTGCTTTTAGCGGCATCCATTTCATTTTTAAGTCAGCTGCTTGTAAAAAGTAGAGCTGCAGTTTTTCTTCCTAGAGATGGCGATATGCTCGATTAATGCAATAAAACTGAATGCAAACATGCTCATTAAACCTAATTAAATGTTAACACTAACCAAATAATATATAGATGTTCCATTTCATACAACGAAATGTAGCCCTGCAAAACTATGCCAATAGCTCCCATCCAACTTGAACATAACTCACAACCGCTTTCAAACCGCTTTTTTAGGTTGGCATCAGTGTTGCCGTTTTGTGTACTTTATTACGCATTGCGTACTTTTTCAATCACCTGAGTACTTTTTATGTTCCAAATTATTTTTAGTCGATTTGCGTACTATTTCGATCAACTCCGCATTAGAGTTGCAGGACTACCGATTTCAGTTTTTCTTTGATTGTTAACGGTTAAAATTAGAAACTGGGCGAACGATCAGCTCGATTCTGAATATTCCCGGGGAATTTTCTTTTTTCGAGAGTAAACTTCATCTTTTTTAAATATGTGGGAAGAAAATTGGTAGGGAATGGGTATTTGACCCATACTCATAATTTTTCTTACCCTATCGATTTAATAAAGGAGAATTTTAGTCTCGAGAAATGTAAATTCCCCGGCAAATCGTTCCCCGGAAATATTCATAGTTGGGCTGTATTTCTTGCATTCCTCTTTGTTTCTCTTTATGATTTTTCACTGATGTTTTATGTTGCTCGTTAAACCGAGTGCAGAAAAAAAAAAATTTATGCCATTTTCCTCGTTATATAAAGTATTCAATAGAAATAATTTGAATGCTCGTTAAATGCGAGCCTCGCTAAATCGAATGCTCGTTAAATTATTTTTAATAAGTTTATACTCAAAACTAGTCTTTTAGTCTAGTCTTTGACTACAAAAAAAAATTAATCTTGTATAAATCTTGTATAATTATACATATTACCATGATGAAAAATTACGTTAGTTTTTGTGATTTTTCTTTACAAAAAAAAAAAAAATATATGTGTGCGTACTTTTTCTATAAAAAAGGTCCGTTTTGTGTATTTTTTGATCAGTTTTTTTTGGCAACACTGGTTGGCATGTGGTTGATCAAACAAGAAATTGTGTTTGACGCAACCTTTGGTTCGTTTTGGCTTTGTCAAAAAACGGGACTTATCAATCGGTATGCATGCATACATATGTAGGAGGTTGTGTGTATGTCTAGCGTTTTCAAAACAGTAAAGTCAAGAAAATTTATATTTTCTGATTCTCTTGTTCGGTTTCGTATATGCGTGATGATTGTAGCAAACGAGCCGAAGTGCTTTATAACAGGTTGGCTGATAAGTCCCCGGTCTGACACATAGATGGCGTCGCTAGTATTAAATGCATATTATTTTTATATAGTGGCAACCTTCAAATGATTCGTGTCAAAATTTAACGTCTCTAAGTCAATTAGTTTGTGAGATAGAGCGTCTTTTGTGAAGCAACTTTTGTTATTGTGAAAAAAATGGAAAAAAAGGAATTTCGTGTTTTGATAAAATACTGTTTTCTGAAGGGAAAAAATACAGTGGAAGCAAAAACTTGGCTTGATAATGAGTTTCCGGACTCTGCCCCAGGAAAATCAACAATAATTGATTGGTATGCAAAATTCAAGCGTGCTGAAATGAGCACGGAGGACGGTGAACGCAGTGGACGCCCGAAAGAGGTGGTTACCGACGAAAACATCAAAAAAATTCACAAAATGATTTTGAATGACCGTAAAATGAAGTTGATCAAGATAGCAGAGGCCTTAAAGATATCAAAGGAACGTGTTGGTCATATCATTCATCAATATTTGGATATGAAAAAGCTCTGTGCAAAATGGGTGCCGCGCGAGCTCACATTTGACCAAAAACAACAACGTGTTGATGATTCTGAGCGGTGTTTGCAGCTGTTAACTCGCAATACACCCGAGTTTTTGCGTCGATATGTGACAATGGATGAAACATGGCTCTATCACTACACTCCTGAGTCCAATCGACAGTCGGCTGAGTGGACAGCGATCGGTGAACCGTCTCCGAAGCGTGGAAAGACTCAAAAGTCCGCTGGCAAAGTAATGGCCTCTGTTTTTTGGGATGGGCATGGAATAATTTTAATCGATTATCTTGAGAAGAAAAAAACCATCAACAGTGACTATTATATGTCGTTATTGGAGCGTTTGAAGGTCGAAATCGCGGCAAAACGGCCCCATATGAAGAAGAAAAAAGTGTTGTTCCACCAAGACAACGCACCGTGCCACAAGTCATTGAGAACGATGGCAAAAATTCATGAATTAGGCTTCGAATTGCTTCCCCACCCACCGTATTCTCCAGATCTGGCCCCCAGCGACTTTTTCTTGTTCTCAGACCTCAAAAGGATGCTCGCAGGGAAAAAATTTGGTCAAAAATGGTCATAATCGCCCTTACGTAATTAATGGACAGCCCCTTATAACAAAACTAGCTGAGTGTTAATTTTGTTGACTTAACCCTGGACGGTTACACTTCTATTTAGTACATTAAGGTTACACTTAGTCGAATCGACTAAAATTTTTTTTAAAAACTCTTACCGGAGAACTTTAGCAAAAAAAAAATATGCCAAAAATGTTTTTAGAAAGGTGTTTTATTAAAGAATAAATAAAAAATAAAAGATTAAATTAAAAATTATTTTCTAGCTTGCATCGTAAAAAAGTTTGTATGTGGTTTTTTTTTTTTTTTTTGTGAAAATAGTAAATATTTTTAAGAAAAAAACTTAAATTAAAAAAAAAGTGACTTATTTCATGCACAGCCTTGAAAAATAAAATACTAAATATTAAAAAAGTAAAAAAAAAAGAGTCTTCATCTCTATTTTGCACACGAGACACAAAGCTCAACTTTGTGCTCGCCGCAAATACTTTTTTCACATTTAGTGCATTTAGACTTAGTCATCCTGTGAATTTTATATGGGCAAAAGTGGCAAATTTTTCGCTTTTTCACCGTCCCTTGAACATTTACGACGCTTCCTTCTGAGCTCGGGAGAATTTTCTGTATGTTTTCCTTTAATGTAGTCTGTAAGTTTGGTTTCTGAAGCCTTTTTTCCATATAAGGAGCTACAAGTTGTTGTTGAAGGTCTCGCAGAAATGTTCTTCGATTTTTTGGTTTTAGACCTTTGGAAAACATGTTATGAGTATATATAACATAGCTGTTTACAAAGGTTATGTTTAAGATGCCAAAAAATTTACATAGTGGCCACCTGTTCGTTTTTCGCGAACATGACATAACGCTGCACACTTGGTCTAGAGTGTCAACACCGCCTTTCGTCTGATTATAGAACTCAACCATATGGGGTTTGCCACTTTTTGCATTAATTGCTCCTTCTTCGTCGCAGCTTGACAACATATAAACAAGCTTGTTGGGTTTTGGCTTATACGACAAAAGAGTAAGCTCTTTATCGTAGCAGAAAATGGATGTTCCAGCCTTTCGTCCTTTCATATTCCCTAATTCTTTTGGGATTTCCCGTTTGTTCGAACGTAAAGTCCCAACAAGGGTCAATTTGTATGGTTCTGAAAGCAGCGATTTTGCTAGCGGAATGGATGTAAACCAATTGTCCATTGTAATGTTGCGATTGCTTCCATGCACAGTTTTCGAAAGCTCTTTAACATAATAATCTCCGAGTGATGTTCCTTCTGGGCTGGAGCCTTTTCCAAGGTATGGACAAGCATCAATCATATATTTTGTTCCGCTATCGCAAACCATTATTAATTTTATTCCATATGTAGCTGGTTTATTTGGTATGTACATGCTGAAAGGACTTCTTCCGCGAAAGGCCAACAGTTGCTCGTCGATTGTTAAGTACATACCGGGCTCGTAATTTTGGCGACATTTATCAATAAAAAGGTTCCAGATTTTTTTAATGGGTGCAAATTTGTCATTGCACATTGTAAGTCTTATATTTTTATCGTCAAAACGAAGACAAGACATCAAAAACTTGAATCTCATTTTCGGCATGGTGGACACGTAACGCGAACCACAATAGGTTTGATCAAAGAGTTCGTCCGCTGTCAGATGGTTGTCCTTTTTTATCGCTGTAAGGACGAGCAGTCCAATGAGTGCACATATTTCCAAAGCATCAGTTTCTTTCATTTGGGAATTGTTTTCATGACGATTTCCAATTTCTACATTTGTCCATGTAACAATCTCGTCGACAATTTCAGTTGTGATAAATAGTTTGAAGCATGCAAGTGCATCATCGATGGCTTTGCTTGCAGGAGACGGCCCTCTTGGCTTGTGTACATACCTCATAGCGCGGCGATGTGATTTTGCTTTTTTTGTTGACCATTTGTGCATATTTTTTCCACGCAAGCTGGCTTTCGAGAACTCAATGACTTTTGTTTTTGCGGCCACAACATTCAATGGTATGTCTTCTTCATCACTGACTGTTATATTTTCATCATCCGAAAACTCATTCTCCGATTCAGTTGTTTCATTTTCCAGGATTTGGTCTGCACTTTCAACAATGCTCTCCTCATCTTCATAGTCAAGAGTTTCTCCAATGTCAAAATCGTCATCACATGTTTGAAGAAATTTTTCAATATCTGCGTCCGTGAAAGCTTTTTTCTTACTCATTTTGCTATATTTAAATAATTCAAAAATAAGAATATTTAATTTATTAATTTAATTTTAATTTATTTATTTAAGAACTAATTGAAAACTTTAAAAAACAACAAAACCAAAAACAAAACATATTTCTATACAAACACAAAAAGTCACGTAAAAGTTACACTTCGTCGGTTCGACTAACACATACCTGTGATTCCCCGATTTAGAAAAATATGTATGCGGCGGGCGTTCGTTCACAGCAAGCTTTTGCGATCAACTAACATTGTTTGAAATAAGAACGCAATTCAACCAAGCAGAGAAAAGTAATGAGAGAGAGAGTGAACGTTGTTAGTGGATTCGACTAACAGTAACCGTCCAGGGTTAAGCAGTATGTGGTAGAATATTTAAAAGGTCCTAATAAGGTTTTTGTTTTTCTGGATCGCATGGAGGTAGGGAATCTTCAAAAGATACGACTTCTCCAGGTTCAGCCGCATGCACGATTCACTGCCCATTCTTATGACAGTGCCTACGTACTAAACCCTACCCCCATCAGCTCTTCAACCATTCTCCCCACATCGTGCATGAAGTTAAAATGGATATGGGATTTTATTAGCTATTTGAGAGTAAAACCTGTAAAACTCATGCCTGTAAAACTCATGACCGATATATCGTTTTATGCTTAAGGCACATAGATTTCGGATAGACCTAAACAAATTTGTCGTTTTACCCATATAAGAAAATGTAAAAAATGTGCGCTACTCGAAGAGGAGCACGACATCGTATAAAGCACTTCGGCTCGTTTGCTACACTCATCACGCATATACGAAACCGAACAAGAGAATCAGAAAATAGAAATTTTCTTGACTTTACTGCTTTGAAAACGCTAGACATACACACAACCTCCTACATATGTATGCATGCATACCGATTGATAAGTCCCGTTTATTGACAAAGCCAAAACGAACCAAAGGTTGCGTTAAACACAATTTCTTGTTTGATCAACCACATGCCAACCTAAAAAAGCGGTTTGAAAGCGGTTGTGAGTTATGTTCAAGTTGGATGGGAGCTATTGGCATAGTTTTGCAGGGCTACATTTCGTTGTATGAAATGGAACATCTATATATTATTTGGTTAGTGATGTTAATGTGCCATTAGCCCCGTGCGAGAGACTGGAGAGTTGCTCGCAAGATTGTCACAGCGGACAGAATAGAATAGGCAATCAACTCATTCTCTCCCTTCAAGGCCCCAGGAGTGGATGGAATCTTTCCAGCACTACTGCAGAAAGGCCTTTGTAGCTTGATGTCGTGCTTGATTAATATTTTCAGGACAGGACTTTCGATGGGAACAATTCCTTCTATCTGGAAGGAAGTAATTGTCAAGTATATTCCTAAAGTTGGTGGAAAGCCAAGCGACCTACCTAAATCCTTTAGGCCTATTAACCTGACTTCATTTCTCCTCAAGACCATGGAGAAAATTGTTGAAAGACATATCAGAGAGGAGCACCTTGCGGTAAATCCTCTTCACCGTCATCAATATGCCTATCAGCAAAACAAATCCACTATTCATGCACTTCACAGCCTCACGGGTAAAATCCAGGAATCTATGAACTGCAAAGAATTTGCGGTGGCGTGCTTCCTCGATATTGAGGGAGCCTTTGACAATACGGATCACTCATATATTGAAAGCTGCCTCCGTGACAAAGGAGTCGATAACACGACACATGCGTGGATAAATCATATTCTGAGAACAAGGGTGATTAGTTGCACTCTCGGCAACGCCGAACTTAAGGCAAACGCGGCAAAAGGTTGTCCACAAGGAGGGGTTTTATCACCCCTACTGTGGTCCATTGTTGCGGACGAACTTCTACATCGCCTTAGCGCTGAAAGATTTGAGGTGCAAGGATACGCTGACGACATTGTTATCCTTGTTAGAGGCAAATATGAAGACACGATCTCATATCGGCTTCAACATGCCCTGAACATCGTGACTAAGTGGTGCAGAGAAGCTAAACTATCAATAAACCCCAAAAAGACAAATATTGTCATCTTCACCAAGAAAAGGAAAAAGGAGCAATTCAAGAAACCATTTCTTAATGGAGAAGAGATACCATTTGTAAACCAAGTCAAATACCTGGGGATAACGCTTGATGAGAAAATGAGTTGGACTGCTCATCTTGAGAATACAATACGGAAAGATAGAGCGGCGTTATGGACCAGTCGACGCCTTATTGGCAGGGACTGGGGCCTCAACCCGAAGCTCAGCCTCTGGATGTACACTTCCATTGCTAGACCCATTTTATCGTATGGAGCATCCATTTGGTTTAATAAGGCCCAGCAAAAAACTGCAAAGAATAGTCTCCGGAAGTTACAGAGACTTGCATGTATTAGCATAAGTGGAGCCATGAGAACTACACCGACTGCGGCCCTTGAGGTTGCACTGGGCCTCCCTCCACTTCATCTTTTTGTCAAGAAGGAAGCAATGACTTTTGCTGCAAGACTCCTCCTGGCAAATGAGCAACCAATAAAGCTGGGCATACTATCCCAGCTAGGAAAGGAAATGCAGAAAGAGGAAGGTCTTAACATCACCATATCTGACATGTGCTCTCCTAAATATAACTTTCACAGGAAGTTTCGAATCATAATACCAGACAGAAATGAGTGGGATCGAAACAGACCTGTGAAGGAGCACGCGAAATATTTCCGGTGTTTTCCTCTAGGGTAAACGATTTAAGCAGCTAGGAGAGCTGATTTGTTACAACCGCATATATGCATACAGGAAGCGCGTAGCTGTTTTGACGTTGAATGCATGGAGAAATGCATTGGGTGCTAGGAGCACCCGCCGAGTTACCGGTAAGCTAAAAGAGCTGTTTTGACGTTGGATTGCATGGAGAAATGCATTGGGTACTAGTAGCACCCACCGAGATACCGATAAGCTAAAAGAGCTATTTTGACGTTGGATTGCATGGAGAAATGCATTGGGTACTAGGAGCACCCACCGAGATACCGATAAGCTAAAAGAGCTGTTTTGGCGTGGATTGCATGGAGAAATGCATTGGGTACTAGGAGCACCCACCGAGATACCGATCAGCTGTTTTGACGGACGTGCATGGAATGCACCAAGAAACGCGTGTCGATCTGCTAGGGAAGCAGAGTTGATGGATGTGCATGGAAAGCTCCTGCTGTAGAAGAATGATTTGAAATTGCTGGTCGATCATTCCTTTTTAATCTCGAAGAGTTCGATATGTTCGACAGTCCACGCGCAAGTGGATTTACATGAGTTCGCAATTTATTAAAATACTTTTCTTTGATTTTGGTGAACTCAGCTTTGATCAGTTCAACGTTTAACTCTCTATGAATCCGTTCATTTGAGATAAACCAAGGAGCTCCCGTTATAGTCCTTAGTATTTTGGACTGCGCTCTTTGCAGGATTTCTATATTCGAAGCGCTTGCATTCCCGTACAATTGTAACCCGTACATCCATATTGGTTTTATAACTTGATTGTACAGGAGGATCTTATACTCTAGTTTTAGAGGAGAACGGCTATTTATTAACCAGTGCAGGCTTATGGCTTTAAGTTTCATTTGGGTTCTCTTGGCTTCAATATGCTTACGCCATGTCAATCTTTTGTCCAAATGAATACCGAAATATGTGATATCTTCGCATTGTGGGATGCGTACGTTATTGAGAAAAATGTCCGGAGAATCTTTTCTATTGAGCGTGAAAGTAATATGTTGGCATTTGATCTCATTTATTTTGATACGCCATTTAGAAAGCCAATTTTGTATTTTGTTGAGATGATCTTGCAGTGTAGAAGTTGCAACACTAATGTCCTTGTGCCGACTAAGGACCGCTGTGTCATCAGCAAATGTTGAAATCACGATTCGATCGTTATAAGGAATATCTGCTGTGTATACTAGATAAAGAAAAGGCCCAACAACACTCCCTTGGGGTACTCCTGCATTGATTTCAATGCCGATTTTCATAGGCAATCCTGATTTTGTTGGTAATTCGATTTACCTGTTCGATAGTACCGCGTTGTTTCCTAAACCCGAATTGATGTTTTGAAAACAATTAATTAAAAAAAAATCGGAATACGTATTTCTAACCCGAATTTCATTACTTATCAGGATTTTGTTCGATTTATGTTCCAGGATCACATGGGAAGGAGTATTTTCTCACGTCGTTTTCCGACTTCCGCGCGAGGACGCCCGCGCGACCTGGTGCACCGGCCACGGGGGGACGCCAATCGAGTCCAAAAAAATACAAATTGTAGTTCGAAGGATGAGTAATAAATGGGTTATAACATATTTGCCCTCCCTGAGTGTTTTATTGCTTAAAAAAATTAACGAAAATGCCTTACTTTTTGGACGTTCAAAGTGTACTCCCCCCTTAAGGATACTTGTACGTCAGCTATAAGAATGTAATATTTACTCTTTCAGTCGCATGGACATCAACGGAAACTCAACGCCGAATTTTTAATACCGACCCTAGAACGTCACATGAACTTGCAACGACATCTACATACCCATGAAGGAAGCTGACCTGCCGCACTCACGATCAACTGAAAATAAACAGCGAATTTGTAAACACCAATTCTATAAGGTCATCATGTCTCTCCCGCGACATTCCCTTGGAAAAGGGAGGGATGTTGTGAGGCAATTGCAAGCAATGAGAAGAACAAGAAAGAAATCAGATCATAAACACCAAATTTATGTCACACGCGCATCGATTGAGCAATATCAATAAATCGAAGTAAGCAAAGCAGAGCTTAAGCAATCGAAGCGAAAACGCAAGCTGGCGTTTTGACACATATTGCATTGGCACGCTGGCCACAGCGCAGCACAGGTGACCAAATACCCAAATATGCTGAGTTGGATATTTGTCACAGCGCGGCACAGGTGACCCAATAAATATCCAAATATGCTGAGTTGGATATGTGTCACCAGAAACACAGCAGAAAATTAAAGACCTACGACACTGTAATGGTAGCAGCGATCAGTGAGGGCAGAGGCAGCGTTTTCACTATAAAATATGTTGCTCAACCAATATTCTGGGAGTCTACGGTAGTCTACAGCCTGGAATCGTCGCTTCAGTCAGTCATCGTTAAACTAAATTAAGTTTAAATAATGTATAATTAAATAAGTAGTCAATAAAGACTGTTTAAAAGGGATTCAACGCGTTTTCTTGGAAAGGACCAGGATCAGAAGGAAAAGTCTTAACACACTACAGAACAGCTAATATGAATTATTCAGTGATATCATAACTAAAATTGCTCGATACATAACTAGTAGCTATAGTACTTATGACATATCATGATAAATACAATGCATAAACTAAATATTTTTGGAGCTCTTCTGAATGCAAAAGGTACAAAATTCCATAAACTATCATAGAAAACTAATAATGTTTTACATTAGAAAGAAAACATTAAACAATTTCATCGGAAGTATGTTTAGTTACAAAGAAGGGAATACTCAACAAATTATTGCATCACTAGTTCACCACGGAATTCGGTTGTTGTTGTAAGTGTCCCCTATATTACTATATGATCACTACAGATGCCACTGAACTGGCTTGTGGAGCAATATTGAGTCAGGAGCATAATGGAATTCAAATGCCTATAGCCTTTGCTTCCAGAGCATTAACTTAGGGCGAATCAAATAAAGCTCCAATAGAACAAGAACTTTTTGCTATACAATGGGCTATAAATTATTTCCGCCCATACGTATACGGTAGGAAATTTTTGAACAAAACCGACCACAAACCGTTGACCTATCTATATTCACTCAAAAACCCCTCATCTAGGACGACACGCATACGCCTTGATTTGGAAGAATACGATTTTACCATAGAGCATATAAATGGAAAAAAAAACGTAGGCGCAGATGCCTTATCTAGAATTGAATTTAAAGACAAAGCTGAAAAAACACATGCGGTTAACAAAGTTTCTTCTAGATCTAAGACAAAAGGCGTCAATTCCAATGTTTCCAAAAGTCCAAGACAATATTACAGATAAAGTTCACTGCTTTGAAACATTAAATCCTGCAGAAGTAGCAAAGTTTATAAATTTAAGGTTCGAGCTATTCCGAAATTTTCCTAGAACAATTTTTAAAAAAGGAAAGAAAATTATTCAAACAATGAACGTAGATGAAAATATCATTAATGGGAAGGTAAACTTAGGTAAACTATTCCCAGAGCTTCAAAAATTGGCCGACAATGCAAAAGGTAAACATCTACACATTAGTGCAAATGATGATGTATTTACACACATAAGCATTGATGAATTTAAAGCGCGCGTAAATAAAATATTGAATTCAAGTATAAAAATCGCGATTACTCCTCGAATAATCTATATAAACGAAAAAGAAGAAAAGCTAAAGCTGCTCGAAAAATTTTATAACGATCCCATACACGGAGGTCATGCAGGAACAACAAGAATGTTAAAAAAACTGAAAAAGTTTTACTTTTTGAAGAATATGTCAAAGCAAGTTAGAAATTTTGTAAAACATTGCGATGATTTTAGAAGGAATAAATCCCAAGTAAAACCTAAGGAGCCTCTGGTTATAACCAATACACCCACAAAAGCGTTTGACTGCGTTTTAATAGATACTGTACACTCTAAAAAATGAATGTAAAACTACTCTTATTAATATTGTCAATTTAACCCGAAATATGTGTAGTTTTGTATAAAAAATGTGTAAGAGATAATTTTTGTGTAATTTCGCACATGAGTAACGTATATTTACATATGTGGTGTAAATGTTATCAACGAATGTTTATATTTACTACAAAAATAGTAATTTTACACAGTTTGTGTAATTTTGTTACTATGAATGCTTAATTTTGAGGGAAAAAGGGTTAGTTTTACACAACGTTTGTTTAAAGTTGTCGATGGGCAACACTGATTTGCAACGTGTCATTTCTTTGTGTCTTGTCGAATTCGAAGGGCGTCCAATTTTCAAAGAAACAGTCAAGTGAAATATGTGAAGAAATATATAAAAACTATTCCGAGTATAGTACTTTATAAAGTATATAGTATTTAGTTTTGTGTTCGTGTGCAGAAAGAGTGTGGAGAATACGGAAGGCGGTAGCGGCAGCGACAGCGGCACAGCAGTGACGCTGTAACATAGTTATAAGTATTGTACTTACATTATATTATGTACACATGTGATTTATGTGGTGCTTCTTTAACCACCATAACATTATATGAAAAACATTTATACATTCATAGTCATAAAAAAATAAAAATAAAAAAAGTGTAAGCAACCACATTGCTGCAAAGTTTTTTCTAAGCATCATAGCTTTAAGATGCACGTGTACCGGTGTCATAGCAGCACAAGTACACGAAAAAAGAAGCAATCAACTGAAGAATTCTCTGGAAACTCCAAATATCAATGTTCGGTTTGCTCTTATGTCACGGAAAGTGCGAAAGATATAGGATTTCACCTAAAATTGCATTTAAATGAAGGAATCTCAGTTAAATGCCCTTTTTCAGATTGTTCAAAGGCATTTCATACAAAAAATTCTTTCAAAATGCATATGCATAGGTATTCTAGATTACATGAAGTAAAAAACGCAAAACCTTTGTCCAAAAATAGGTCCGAAATTTTGCAATTACATTCTACAGACTTCGATATTGCCAGTGCAGAGATTTCAATACAAAATATGGCAAAAATAGGGTTAATTCAAAGTTCAGATGAAGAAGTTCCGTTTGAAGACATTTGCACAAACTTTACAAACTTAATAGTCAAATTGAAGTGCGATTTCAAGTTGACTGAAAGTGCCCTCAATTTTGAGGTTAGTGAATTCAAAAATATTTTTCAATGCTTCGATATGAATGGTTCGCAAAATGCTACGAAAATTTCCACTAATCATAGTGCAGCTAAAAATTTAGTCCACCATATTGATGAATTTGACTCCACATACAAACGGAATCAATATTTTAAGAAAAATTTTTATTACGTTGCTCCAAGAGAAATTTTTGTAGGTTTTGATAAATACTTATCATAATAAACGATCCATTCATTACGTTCCTATTTTAGAATCAATAAAGGCTCCAATGTCTAATAAATATTTTTTTAAAATTTTCAATGAAGAAAAATCATTTATAAACACCGTATATTATGATTATAACGATGGATCAGTTTATAAGGAGAACATTTTTTAAATAAGTAACATAATACAAAACAAGTAAGAAAGCTAAAGTCGGTCAAGCCCGACTTTGAAATACCAAGCGTCCCGACATTATGAGCGCACTATGTTTTTCTTCTCTATTTGTGGGCGTGGCAGTGGGAGGGCAACATAAATTATTTCCCTACACCTTTCATTCGCCTTGGTGAACCTATGTTGCGAATTTGAAGATTCTACGCCTTTTACTTCGGAAGTTACGAAAAATCTTCATTTGTGGGCGTGGCAGTGGGCGGGCCATATAAAAATTTTTCCTACACCTTTCATTCGCCTTGGTGAACCTATGTTGCGAATTTGAAGCTTCAACGCCTTTTACTTCGGAAGTTACGAAAAATCTTTATTTGTGGGCGTGGCAGTGGGAGGGCAACATAAATTATTTCCCTACACCTTTCATTCGCCTTGGTGAACCTATGTTGCGAATTTGAAGCTTCTACGCCTTTTACTTCGGAAGTTACGAAAAATCTTCATTTGTGGGCGTGGCAGTGGGCGGGCCGCATTAAATTTTTCCTACACCTTTCATTCGCCTTGGTGAACCTATGTTTTGAATTCGAAGCTTCTACGCCTTTTACTTCGGAAGTTACGAAAACTCTTCATTTGTGGGCGTGGCAGTGGGCGGGCCATAAAAAAAATTTTCCTACACCTTTCATTCGCCTTGGTGAACCTATGTTGCGAATTTGAAGCTTCTACGCCTTTTACTTCGGAAGTTATGAAAATTCTCTATTTGTGGGCGTGGCAGTGGGCGGGCTATACAAAATTTTGTTCCTACACCTTTCAATTGCCTTGGACAACCTATGCTGCGAATTTGAAGCTTCTACGACTTTTACTTCACAAGTTACGATAAGCCCTTATTTTTGGGCTTATTTGTGGGCGTGGCTCGAGGAGGGCGGCGTCCATTTTTTGCCAGGATATGTCCCTTTTCGTAGTTTACCAGCACACCAAATATCAATGGAATGTGTTGAGTGGTTCGCAAGTTACAAGCATTTTATTGAAAACACAATAAATTCATTTGTGGGCGTGGCAGTGGGCGGATGTCTCCCATTTTTACTTAGGATCATACTCGGACCCCGATATACATGTGTGCCAAATTTCGACTTCATTGGTTCAGCCGTTTCGGAGGAGATCCGACCACGAACGGACGGACAGACGGACAGACGGACAGACGGTCAGACGGACAGACGGACAGACGGACAGACGGACATGTCTAAATCGATTCAGTTTTTGATCCTGATCATTTCTATATATATTTTTCTATATCTCCGGAGCTTAATTCTCCCTGTTACAAGATTTGCACAAAACTAATATACCCCGCTTACGCTGGGTATAATTATTTTTTCAAGATGCATTCGAAAATTGCAATCCTCTCGGCTCATCAAAAATAAAACACAAGCTTATTGGCGTTTATATGATGATAGGTAATTTACCCAAACAATACAGGTCTAACACTAAAAATATCCAACTTGTATTGTTGTGTAGGGAAAGTTGCTTAAAGCAGTTTGGATTTGCTAAAATTCTTGAACTTTTAATAAATGATTTAGTGAAGCTTGAAAATGATGGCATTAACGTAATCTCAAATGAAGTCCTATACAACTTCCGGGGCACAATGGTAGCAATGCTTGGCGACAATTTAGGAAGTCACCAAATTGGCGGATTTACTGAAAACTTTAATTCGTCCAAATATTTTTGTCGTTATTGTTTGTTTGATAGACAAAACTTAAATCCATTTGAATTAAAATTAGGCGAAAAACGAACCCCAGAAAATTATAAAGAATCTATTGAAAAGGGAGCAGAATATATTGAAGATATGAAGGGAATAGTGAAAGAATCATGCCTGAATCAACTGGAATATTACCACATTTGCAAAGGCTTGCCACCTTGCTTAGCACATGACTTATTTGAAGGCATAATAGCTTTCGACTTGATGGAAGTTTGCAAATATTTTTGTCATTTGAATGTTGTTTCAGTCGACTATTGAAATGTGTGGTTTTCATCGGTACGAAAAAAATTGAAATTTTCCTTTGCATTTCCAGCCATTAGTATTAAAATGATCAAAATGCTAGGTAAAGCGGATGAAGTTCGTCATTTCCTTATGTTTTTCCCCTTGCTATTTTAACTCGATTTTCAAATCACCAAGACAGCGTTTGGCAATTTCTTACAACGATGATAGAAATGTGTCGTTTAATATATAGTTCAGAAATTCATAAAAATCAAATCGCGCTTCTATCGCATTATATACAGGCTTATATGGAAGTACGGAAACACTGCTTCCCAACATTGAAATTTCGCCCAAAACAACATTACGTTTTCCATTATCCCGAATTAATTCAACTATATGGTCCATTGAAGAGCCTATGGACTTTAAGATTTGAGCAAAAACATCAATATTTTAAGAAGTTATCTAAATTGACAAAAAACTTTAAAAATATAACTGCAAGTCTATCTCAAATGCATCAATATACGCAAGCAAGTCTACATGAAGACAGAGTAAATTTTCATATAATTTGTGACGATCCTGAATTCATTTGTGACAATATGTTTAAATTTAGTTTACCATTTGATTTCAAATTTGCTGCGAAAAAAATCAGATTTCTTAATACACAATTTAAAGCTGATGATTATATTTTAGTTGATTGGGATGATGAAGGCAATATTACTGTTCTAAAGATTAATATAATATTTGTAAACAGTTCGTATGAAAATGCAATTTTCGATGGTTATTCTATGAAAATGTGGTATAATTACAAAACAACATTGTATGAAAGCTATGACATAAGTAATACTTTTTCCTTAAAAAAACTAGAAAGTTTATTAGTTAAGTACCCAGTAAAAATGTATTTCTTTCAAAAAAAGTATTATCTTACTCTACTATCCACATTTCTTGAAAAAAACTCAGATTAAATACAATGCATATGATTTCATTTATAACTAGCTTAACTAGAAATAAGTAATCTCCCTTGACAACATAACATTACGGAAAATGGCGACATAACCTGTAAAATTGTGGAACGATAATAGAAGCATAAAGAAACCCTTTATTTCAACACCCTCAATTGAAGCAATCTTAAATGAAGGTAAAACACTCAAATGAAATGCAGCTCAATTGGGTCAAACTTTTTGTTTTTTACAGCTAAGTCTTTCGGAATACACGGTTCTAAACTTGTTATGGAATGCGATGGAACCCAAATTTGCACCAATGTCGTGCTTGAGTTTAACTTTAAAAGTAACACGATTTTGATGGTTTTGGACACAAAAGATTGGACGGAGCGGAGCGGAAAACCACAAATACAGAGGTGGTGGAAAAAATATATACCGGAAATTTACCTACTTGCAATGTTGATGATGATGCAATTGTTAATGATTATACTGGAAATTTAAGTACTTACAATGTTGAAAATGATGCAATTGTAAATGATTTCACATTTGCAAGTTGTAGTTTCTCGCAAGAGCATGGAATTGAATATGTTTTCGTAAATGATTACACCTGTTGGTTTTTCGCCGTAGCCATTTTGAAGCCGGGGCTTTAAAGAACGGCAAAATAATCAATCTTATTGAGTACTTTTTTCGCGTTCGACTGCGCTAACCGGCAGCGCTGCCTGGGGCACTGCGCGCTGCCCTCTTCACTGTCGAAAAAGTGTCTTCGCGTTAACAACTCGCCCACGCGCCGGCAAAAACGTTAAAATTAAAAGAAAAAAAATCCAAATTTAAAAAGTAAAGAAAAATCAAAAGGTGAAGTGAAATAATTAAAACCTCAAAAAAAGCATAAAATTGAAATTAAAAACTCCAAACGAAAAGAAACAAAACAAATTGAATTGAAAAAAAAAAAAACATAAAATAAGTGAAATTAGAAAAGAAACCCAAAATCGAAATCGAAATTTGTTTAATTTAAAAATAAACAAAAAGAAAAAAAAATCTATTAAATCTAGATAAACCTAAACTAAAAGTAGAGAATTTGAAAAACTAAAGCAAAAAAAAAAAAAAACCTTTACTTTTTTAAATAAAAACTACATAAATCCGAATTTTCGTCGCGCAAGCCGACATATCAATCGACGTACCCGGCATCTCCCAGGGTCAGCAGCGGAGTACCAGGTACGTCCTCTTTAGTCTGAAATGTGACATTTTGGCGATCCTGCCAGGAGCCCGGAATAGGTTCTGGTGGACCATAATAGTTAGAAAGGGTCGAAAAAGTCCGGCACGTGCACGTCGCCTTTGACCTCTGTTTTCCCTAGTGCAAATTCAAGGGCACGACAAGATCAAAGCGCGTGTCACGCATTATAACGTAACGGCGGGACAAACTCTTTCCTCCTCGACATCAATCATCTGTCTCAGTCGCACACCCGTGTGTCGTTTGGTGGTGGTTTTTGTGCACAGCCGATAGTGCAAAACAACAAAAACATAGCAGCATTTGGTTTTCTCGTTCCCCTTTGAGGACGAGTTGCGGTTTTTTCTCCTTTCTTTTGCTGCTTTTGGTTTCTGGACACGCAGCGAAACCGTGTCTCGACTTTGGTTTTTTCATCGAAATTTCATACGAATTCAAGGCCAGCAGACAGCGAGCTAGGCCATCTGCATAAACGCATAGGGCATACGTGCATTGTGTTGCGTAGGTCAGTTCTAACGCTGTGCGTTTCATCGAACTTCGAACAAAGAAGTTGATCGCGTATTGCCTGTTTGAGCGAACGTGGGTGAACTCAATTAGAACACACGGCCTCATACATAAGATCCGTCGCTCTGCTTGCGCTCTGCCTGCACGCTGTTTTTGATTTACGTGCATCACATCGACTTTGCGAATTGGTTGAAAAACTTGAATTTCTAACAAATCAATTGAATTTGACCTATATTTTCTTACTGGAATTTCTTAAATAATTTGGATTTTTTTAACATTGGATTCGGAGTACCAGGAGTCTTGTGGAGGTGTTGCGAAGCGCAGGAATCATTGAGGATTCGCTGCCACGGTTGCATATATTTTCTCCAGTTTGTTTATTTCTTTATCACGGCTGACTTGAAGGTGGTCAGACGACATCGATCATCACCGTGGCCTACGACCGGTCTCTTCCGCACCATACAAAGCCTAGTACACCCAGATTGCCATCGATAATTTTGCGTTTGGTAAAATTAAATTCAAGCGTGGGCGAGTATATTCGTTAATTTTGCTGAAATATTATTAAACATTTTTTCGTTTTTTCACTCCGGAATCGCGTTGCTTGAGCTCTATGTTAACGTTTCATGTTCGGTTCTAAAATGGCTTTCAATTTAAAATGCAACGATGCGGTGGAGCAGCTTAAGAGCTACTCCGATGTGATTATGCGCTATAATCCCTTGAATCAAACCGACTCGCTCATCGAAGTTAAAATTGAGGAAACTGACTCTTGTTGGCAACGTGTTCAAGAGACTTACAGCCGCGCTCTCGCACATGACGAATGGACTGCTGAGGTTGCCGCCAGTGCTCTAGTTACTTATAATGAATGTCGCGATCTCCATGTTACTGCTCGAGCGCAGCTGAAGGATATGTTACGGATGCATTCCCACGCACATCAACCATTATCCAGCTCACGGGCGCCTCCCCAATATGCTAAGATGCCGCCAGAAGATAATTTTATTCGAATGCCCCCTTGTGACGTCACGAATTTTTCCGGAGGGTACAATGAGTGGCCAGTGTTTCGTGATATGTTCACAGCCTTATACATCAACAATCCAAGGTTGCCACCCGTACAAAAGCTCTACTATCTGCATTACAAAGCCGCAGCTGCGATTGTTAAAGGATATCCATTATGCGGCTCGAATTTTATCCATGCCTGGGAGGCTCTCAAGACGCGCTACGAGAACAAGCGCATTTTAATCGATCATCAATTAAAAATCTTGTTTGATCTGCCGCCTATTGAAAACTAAACCAGCGAGGGAATTTTGAAAATACAAACGACAGTCAACGGTTGTATCACCATGATGAAAAGTCAAGGAGTTGTCGATTTTTTTGATGCCATGCTCGTTCATATTTGCTCCAGCCGCCTGCCAGCCTCTACGATCGCACATTGGGAGCAGTCGCTTTCATCGCATCGGGAGCTGCCGACTTTGAAACAGATGAACGAGTTTCTCAGCAATCGTTATGAAGTCATCGAACGCCTTTCGAGCTTCACGAAAGTAAAAGCGCCGGTTCTATCAGCAAACCAGCCAACTTCATCGACCTACGCGTTCCACACACAAGAGCAAATACCAGTATCGTGTTCCTTGTGCAATGAAAATCACCCTCTACGCCAATGCTCTCAATTTTTGAAGATGCCAGTCGCGGAACGTTTTCAAATCATCACAGAACCAAAGCGTTGCTTCAATTGTCTCGCTACCAGTCACCAACGATCCAATTGCGTCAGTCAACACAACTGTGCGACGTGCCAACAACGACATCACACTTTGTTGCATGTTTCGAGCGCGGCTGCAACACCGGACAACAAAGTCTCTACCCCCCCCCCCCCCCCCCATTGACATCTCCCCCGGAGATGGGCCCGTTTCCGACGAGCCAACCGCCGCATTTTCGTGAGCAACTAGAGGCTTCGGCTCCGTGCGCATCCCCTCCCCGTCACAGGCACACGCACACGTCTCCATCAGCCACACTCAGGCGCTTTTGCCAACGGTTCGGGCGCTTTTAGATCAAGGTTCGCAGAGGAAATTTCTTACTGATCGTCTGCAGCTGCATTTGAATTTGACAACGACCCCTAAAGTATGCAACTTATCTGTCATGGGTGGACAATGCACCCAAATCGCTACAAAGAAGTGCACCATCACGCTCGCATCGCCTCGTTCTATGTTCGAGGATGAAATCGACGCCGTGATGTTGTCAAAATTGACCAATTGGCTTACGGCCAAAAGGTTCTCCAATTCGGATCCCCACGAAATCTCATCGTTGGAGCTCGCCGATCCCTGTTTTATGAATCCATCCCACATCGATATGGTCATTGGGTCGGATATCATGCCGAAGTTGTTGCGGTCGGGCATCAAGAGGAACATCAGTGGGGGCCTAATTGCCCAAAATTCAGTATTTGGATGGTATTTAAGTGGGCCAATCGCCAGGAAATCCATCGAAGCGTTAACGAAGCAAATCTCCTCCGGAGACCACCAGGAGTCACTTCACGAGTCACTCAAATCATTTGGAGAACAAGAGGAAATTTCAACCTCTCTTTGCCCTCTTCCAGAGGACATCTACTGCAAAGAACTTTATGCTCCAATCACATCTACAAATTTGGATGGCTCGTCGCCAATTGGGGCGCTGACGCATTACAGGAGCTTGGAAAAAAGGCTCGCTCGGCGGCCACTACGAGAAAATGATCCCCGTTCGTTTGATCTTCCCCACCATGCAATGATGAAGCCTGGGAATATATCCATGAAGGTACGAGCCGTTTCCAATGCTTGGCAGACTACCTCTTCCTCCTTATCGCTGAACGATGTGCTTCATGTTGGATCGGTGCTGCCGACCGGTTGGGTTATTCTTTTGCTAAACATCGCCTCGTCATAAATACTCGGTGGTAAAGAATGCAAATATGAATCTGCCAGTAGATGGCTGACTCCGACCATCATCCGACCATTCGATCCTGACGGAGCTTTGGATTACCGACATACGAGCGAAAGTTATAGAATTTGGCCACCTGATGCGCTCCGCGTTTCACCAAAGAGGTTCCGACACGAGTTGTCCACCTCATACCGCCGCTCCGTCTCGGGATGCCCCCTTGCCTCTGTCTGCGCCAGCCGTGCCCCCATTTCGAGTCATCGGTTGCGTAGCGCTGCCTGGGGGCACTGCGCGCTGCCCTCTTCACTGTCGAAAAAGTGTCTTCGCGTTAACAACTCGCCCACGCGCCGGCAAAAACGTTAAAATTAAAAGAAAAAAAATCCAAATTTAAAAAGTAAAGAAAAATCAAAAGGTGAAGTGAAATAATTAAAACCCCCAAAAAAGCATAAAATTGCATTTAAAAACTCCAAACCAAAAGAAACAAAACAAATTGAATTGAAAAAAAAAACATAAAATAAGTGAAATTAGAAAAGAAACCCAAAATCGAAATCGAAATTTATTTAATTTTAAAATAAACAAAAAGAAAAAAAAGCAATTAAATCTAGATTAACATAAACTAAAAGTAGAGAATTTGAAAAACTAAAACAAAATAAAAAAAACCTTTACTTTTTTAAATAAAAACTACATAAATCCGAAGTATCGTCGCGCAAGCCGACATATCAATCGACGTACCCGGCATCCCCCAGGGTTAGCAGCGGAGTACCAGGTACGTCCTCTTTAGTCTGAAATCAGACACCACCAATGATACAAACACCTTACAATCGTCATCATTAGCTTCCGAAACTAATGTTCCATCACACCTACTCGATTTCAAAATTCCATGGCAAAAAATTCCAACTGATATCATGAACATGCTACAACATGGAAAGAAGTTGGGAGAACGCATCAATGCTTTAGCTTATATAATAATAGATGAAATGCGATTGCATTCAAAATACTTTTCTATGCGGTTACTGCGTTCCGTAACGCAGCAAGCTATTGCTTAGTATCCAGACTCATTTCTGGAAAAAGACTCGGAAGGCATTGCTCTGGCAACAACAACGGTTCCTTTGTTAACAATTCTTAGAAATCGGAATCACTTTTTGAACAGAGCACCAAATACTGATTGCAGTAATATGCTAGATCCAATCATACCTGTAAAATATAGACGTCGCACTTATATTTTAACCGTCCATTCTTACTGAGTCCGACAGTTTTCAATCGATCAAGATGAAGCAAGACCATATGAAAAATATATATGGAACTATGGAAGCAGTTCCTGACAAGGACGTTGCTATCAAATATATGAAGGATTGTTTTGCGCTCGTCAGAGCATTTCTAAATAATATGGAGTAAATTCCTTCAATCGCCGTTATTAAAAAAGAATAGCCTTACATTTTTGATAGGGAATGTTTGCACCACCATTTCACTGAACTAATGAAAATAGATAGTTCCCTCTTCGCTCATAACTTCAAAGCAAAAATTACAAAAATGATAAAATTTTTCAACTCCCTTAAAAAGGATTCAATTTTGACTATTGTTCACACCGCCAACTCGGAAATTGCAATAATAAAGGCCGTAGCAAATTACTTCAGGGAAGATGAAACCTTCTTGCTGCAAAACTTTGAGGTTTGTTTTTCTCACGAAGTTGCAGACAAATCCCTAACAATATAAATATTTCTTTTCAGTTTGGCACATCAACAGATGAAATAAAAAACCAAATTCCTCCTAATTCTCCATTCGTTGCTATCCTAAGTAAGTTTGGTCTTAAGACTTGAATATTAATATTGATTGTACTACAGATTGTATGCCTCACCACTAACTTTAAAATTTGTTGTACGATGAGCCAAAAAATCAAATCGTTTTAAACTTCGTCAAACAAACCATCAAACAGCTGCGTACTTATAGACAAGCCCACTAACGTTACTAGCTGTAGTACAATCAGCGCAAATCGTACGATAGATTGTACAGTTAATGGGTAGCATAAAGGCTTTAAAAAAATTGAACAAATTTTTTTATTTACTTTGAACCTTTTGTAATACAATAAATAAAAAAAGTTTTCAATTATTCTTTGCGTTTTCAAATAAGAATTTTTTTAAAAAGGGTCCAAAAAACGGGGTTTCAATGAGAAGACCCCCTTAAAAAAATTAATCAGGGACCCAAACGGTTATCCCTTTTTTCAATTAAAATCATTTTGAAACGATTATTTTTCGATTTCTATTATTTCGATTAAAAAAAATTCCGGTTATTGTGTAATTTTTGTTATTTTGAGCAAAGAATACCGATTTAAATTTGTTTTTCATTTTTTCGAGCTCAGAGTACAAATCCATTTTCACAGAATTGATTTTTATTCTGGGCTCAAAAAAAAATAAAAATCAAAAATAACAATTATTAAAATACAAATCAATATAAGTCTTATTTATCGATTTTTATAATAAAAATCAATGTAATAATAATTATTTTCGGTCGCTGGTGTTTATGAATAAGACCATAAATATTGAAATTCCGCCTCTAATTGCTATTTCCTTTAATTTCAGAGCTTGGAATTGACGAAAATGATGCAGCATCTTTTATATTTATTGAAAAAGAAATTGTAGCCAAATATGAAGCGAACGCGGACATCGTCGATATTATAGCGGATGTCATAAAATATTACTATGTTCTTAATTTGATGTACCCTCGGCAGATATCCCAAACTATGGAATTCTTGGTTAGATTGGGATACCAACTGTAACATATAACGAGAATACGCGAGGCTTAAAAAAACACATTAATAAAAATTTTATACACTTTTAATGAAAGTTGAGAGTACTACAAATTAAATACTTACATTGTTTTTAAACAGCTAAACCTTTTTTTTTAAATGCATATTACAATAGTACTGTATATACATATATTTCAAATAATACATGAGAAACCTAGTTTTTATTAACTTTTGAACTGCTGAAAGCATGTATATATTCTGCAAATATAGATGAAGGACACTTTTTTTTTAACTTTTGTACTGCTCAAACCGTATTTTATTTTCCAAATATTGGAAACTAGTTTTACGAAACCTATTTTTTCGATTTTTTTAAATAAAGCTCTTAAAAAGTATACTAGCGTTTCTATTGGAAAAATGTTTTTATGATTTTGAACTTAAAAAATATTAGAGAAATTTTTATAATATTTTTATAATTTTATTATTTAAACAAGTAAGAAAGCTAAAGTCGGTCAAGCCCGACTTTGAAATACCCAGCGTTCCGACATTATGAGCGCAGTATGTTTCGCTTCTCTATTTGTGGGCGTGGCAGTGGGCGGGCCACATAAATTATTTTCCTACACCTTTCATTCGCCTTGATGAACCTATGTTGCGAATTTGAAGCTTCTACGCCTTTTACTGCGGAATTTACGAAAATTATACATTTGTGGGCGTGGCAGTGGGCGGGCTGCATAAACTTTTGTTCCTACACCTTTCATTTGCCTTGGTCGACCTATGTTGTGATTTTGAAGCTTCTACGCCTTTATCTCGGAAGTTACGAAAAATCTTCATTTGTGGGCGTGGCAGTGGGCGGGCCACATAAAATATTTTCCTTCACCTTTCATTCGCCTTGGTCAACCTATGTTACGAATTTGAAGCTTCTATGCGTTTTACTTCACAAGTTACGATAAGCCCTTATTTGTGGGCGTGGCTCGAGGATGGCGGCGTTCATTTTTTTCTAGGATATGTCCCTTTTTGTAGTTTACCATTAAACCAAATATAAATGTAATGTGTTGAGTGGTTCGTAAGTTACAAGCATTTTACTGAAAACACAATAAATTCATTTGTGGGCGTGGCAGTGGGCGGATGTCTCCCATTTTTAGTTAGGATCATACTACATATACATGTGTACCAAATTTCGACTTCATTGGTTCAGCGGTTTCGGAGGAGATCCGACCACGGACGGACGGACAGACGGACGGACGGAAAGACGGACATGTCTAAATCGATTCAGTTTTTGATCCTGATCATTTCTATATATATTATATTTGTATATATATATATCTCCGGAGCTTAATTCTACCTGTTACAAGATTCGCACAAAACTAATATACCCCGCTTACGCTGGGTACAAAAACTCGTGTTTTCTCAACAAAAAATATTTAAATCAAAATCATTTTAACTTTACACAGTATCAAAACATTTTTTACAGTGTATGTATGCGGTAAAATTTTACACACATTTTATAGTGTTTGTGCAAATATTGATCTTAAAATTACACTTTATGTGTTTAAATTTTACGCGGATAAAGTTGAAAATTACACAAGAATGGTTTACTTTAATTCACATCTAATGCATAATTTTACACATTTGAGGTTGAAAATTATTTCCGTGTGTAAAATTACGTTTATAATAGAAGGTAACCTGTTTCCTACTATAATGGTAGTAAATATTTTTAAGAGTGTAGGACCTCTCCCCAGGTCAATAAATGATAATGAATATGCTCTCACAATGATATGCGACTTAACCAAATACTTGGTAATTGCACTATTGAAGAGCAAACATGCTAAAAGTGTAGCCCGCTGTATATTTGATAATTTTGTTTTGGTCTATGGACCAATGAAAACATTGTTGACGGATATGGGTACTGAGTTTAATAACGAGTTGATAAAGGAGTTGTGTGCGTTGTTGCAAATTGAATTTAAAACATCAACACCGCACCACCACCAAACCCTTGGTACCGCAGAAAGATCCCATCGTACACTCAACGAGTACATGAGATCGTATATCTCAGATTAACATGATTGGGACAATGGGTGAAATAGTTTGCTTATTGTTATGATGTAGCACCGTCTACAACACATGGATATTGCCCATTCTAGTTGGTTGACGGTAAAACGCCACCACAATTAGATATTCTCTCTCAAAACATGGTAGATCCATGCTATAACCATGATACAAGAAAACAAGATACCGCCACTTGAGAGAGGAAACGTCACAAACTCAAATCGCGATTCGTTGTTGTTGTTTCCCATCTTAAACCGGCTTTTTACTTTTTTGAATAGCATGGGAAACAACAACAATTTCTTGCTCAGTGACGTCACAAACTAAATTTTCGGCTCTCAGAGAGAGACACAAAATAGCGGTGCTGAAGTGGCGATATCTTGGTTTCTTGTATCATGGCTATAACCATAGAATAAGGAATAACATAGAAGAAGCATGTCGAACAAATCAGAAATGATATGCGGGTTTCTAATTTGCGACCCGCTCCCAAATTATTAGCGTATACTCTCAATTTTTAATTTCGCTCTTGCTCTCAATTTTTCATTTCGCTCTTGCTCTATATTTATTATTTCGTTCTTGCAAAAAGAGAATCGGTAGAATCGTATACTCGTTGATTGTGATTATGTTTTGTTTTTGATGTACATATAGAATATTTAAGGAACGGGTGTTTGTCTGGTTGTTTTTTATAGTTTCCAATGCCATTATGTCTGTTTTTTGTGTATCGACAGTATTCTGAATTTTTTCGTTTTTTTTTTTTCAGTAAAGAAGTGTTTCAAGTAGACTTTTATCTATTAAAAAATTGCAAAAAAAATATTACAAAATTCATTCTCGTCGAATTTTGAACTGTCTTTCCGTTTACAGTTTTCTTATCGAAGTAGTTGAGCTATCTAGACGAGGCACAGTGGTCCACAAATCGGAAAACATGGCCAAAACTCGGAAACTTTGATTGAGGGGGTTTTGGAGGTCGCTGAGTTCGAGTCTGATTTTTTTTTCAGAAAAACGAAATGGCGGATCAACTAAGGCTGATTTTTATATATTTAAGGGCGTTATACAGCTAACTGTTTCTGTGTCGGGTATTGTATTGTCAGGTGCGCCTGACTGTATTATATTTTATACATATTTTATTATATATATATATATAGCGCTTGCATATGAAAAAACAGTCAATTTTTTATATTGTTTTAATTTATATTTTTATGTCGCGTGAGTTACGAATATATGTTATTTTTGACCAGTGTGATTATAAAAAAAAATTTCACTATAAGATCTTTTGCGGCTAAAGAGAGAATAAGTTTAACAACTAAAAGTGATAAAAAAAATCCTATATATTTTGTTTACATATCTTTTATTTGCTGTTGAAATCTGTCGCGTGAGTTACGGTTAGAGCGAATTCGAATACGAAAGCTTCAATTATAGGTATTTAATGTTTTTATATTTTGGGCAAATAGATGAAAAAGAAAGAAGAAAACAACAAAGTCAAAGAAAGAATGAAGAAGTGGAGATCGAATTTAAGAAAAGATGATGGAAAGTGGAGAGATTATAGGAAGACACAAACGGTCAAAATTCGTAATATTGTGGGAATAAAAAAATAATCATTATTTTTAATTTGTCAACAAAAATGGTTTTGCGGTCGCCAAAACCTTTTATTCAAAAAAGCATAACATTAAGATAAGACGTGTAAATGTAATATGAATCTTTGATTGATTTTTTTTATCTTCTTATATTTTTGAATTAACTTTTGTTTTTGTTTTTTGGTAATGAAATACATTTTTGTTATGTTATTTAATATTTAATGAAACAAAACTTTGTTTAAAAGCTAAACGTTCAATATTTGAACACTAATTTTCTTAACAGAAATTTTGTCGCGTGAGTTACGGCAAGTATGTTTTAAAAGCTCAATATATAAAATTATTGAACACCCAAAATTGATTGGCTAACTGGGTTTATTATAAAATTTCACAGTTTTCTTATTATTTCAAAATTTAAAAAAAGGCAAGTTGTGTACGAAAAATTTGCTAAATTTTCAACTTGTAACTTTGCTTGTAAAACGCACTTCCTTTTTTTGTCGCGTGGGTTACGAAAACATTTAACACTGCTATTCTTAGTTAGTTGTTGCAAGGAAAATTTTGGTAGACCATACCGTTAGTACTTCTACTAAGATATTATGTACATTGTAAATTTTTTATACCTTAATTACATAAACTATCGAGTAAACAAGCCTTGATGTCGTACGCCTGTCGCGTGAGTTACGATGGAAATGCCCATACATTCTTAGTTGATGAAAGTGCCATTTACAGAATACCCAAAACCTAACCCCTTTATTACCGATCGCCGGCTAGCCGAATTCCATGGAGCCATAATTTAACCGGTAGGGTTTGGACCGGTCAAAAGCCAGTCCTTCTTAGAAAACTGACCGGCTCATTACTGCAGGGGACTTACATACATACATATTTATGTATTTTCTACAGCGTACAAAAATTGTACAGCAGTTCTTATATTTCTTCTTTTCTCTATCCCTTTAACAACAACACTAACGCGCCACAAATCAAATAAAATTTTTTTAAAATAAAAACACTAAAAAGACAATTTTCACATGACGATTAGATTTTTATATTAAAGTATAATTATCCCCTTTTTTTACTTCTAATGGGCTCTACGCAGATATGCACGAAGTAAATTTCCTATACTAAACACATGCAAAAAAAAACGAAGAAGTACTTTGAGTTACTTCTGATACTTCAACGAATACGCAGATTAAAAGCAATCTAACATGCAGGGTTGCATTTAAATCATACATTTTTTAAATATCTGTCGACCTGTCATCGAAATTTCAACTCTGATTTCCTTTCTTCACAAGAACGAGCTATATACTTCCCGCATATCTGCGTAGAGCCCATAATATTAGAAGGAAAATACGAAAAAATAAGACCCACAAATTATTATTTCAATTTGCTACATTTCTTTTCTCAATTTCTTATTTTTTCATAATCGTCAATTGTCCCCGTTTTGTTTGTAAAAAAAAAAACTAACAAGCGAAACACTCAATTTGTTCATATACCATATGAACTCTTTTGCATTTCAATGGTACCCTACGGTCGCTATAAGACCTTTCGCTTGATACACTTAAGTTTTTTTCGGTGTTTCATTGCAAACTCAATATATTTCTATCAATTATCACAAGGAAACAAGTCTTTTGTGGTAAAGCCATAGAAAAGGAGGGATCCACTGCACGGGCATTAAATGATAATCATTGATGTTTGCACAGTAAAAACTGAAGTTTAAATTTAACATAATACCATTTTCGTTTTTATATATAACAATGCCAAAAAGAAATTAAATTAAAACCTTTTTGGTTTTGTAATGAGGTAAAATTTTGGGGACCAAACGGAAAATTTTAACTCATACATTTGTTTGGTTACTCATTATTTTTCTCCCTCCCGCTTATTAGAACACTAGTAAGAAACGACAAAGGGATAACGCGAGAGGTTTTTTTTTTCTTTACCTTTTAAAAAACTTTTATATTTCGGAAATTGATTTATTTTTGTTACAATTATGATTTGTTCTTTTTGAAAAAAAAAATATATTCTAAGAAAAAAGGAAAATGTATTCATATATATAAGAATAAGAAATAAGAAAAGGAACAAATGGTTTTTAACAGCCAGGACACAGCGCAAGTTTACGCCCCCTGGAACAGTAGCCGTGACACAACAAGATCGGTAGCCAAGACGCAGCGCCACTCTACGCCCTCTGGAATAGTAGCCGTGACACTCAAGATCAGTAGCCAGGACACAGTGCCAGTTTACGCCCCCTGGAACAGTAGCCATGACACATCTAACACTATATCCGCGACGCAGCACCAATCCACCACATGCACGAACCCGACTTCCACCGATCGAGCCAGGTTTCTGCACACGGCGTCAGTACACGCCCTTTGACAGTTTGCACAAAAATTTGTAGAATTCTCATTTAGTTTAACATTTTGGACGAATATAACCCACAGTTTTCGCAGCGAAGAGGGAGTCAGTGTTCAGCTCACGGAGCGACCTAATCGTTGAAAAGAAAGAGTTTTTTTTATACGATTCGGACCACTAAGCTGAACATCGCAGTAACCAGAGGTAATTAACATTCAGTTGTCTCTCAGATTAGCCCTATTTTTTGGAACTATTGTCTGGATGGTGTCATCCCCAGGCAGTAGTTCGATTCATCCAGCCAGCTATTGATCAGGCGATTCGACCCCTATCAAAAGAGGACAATAGTCTTTGCGTTTGTCCTTCAGTTAGTCCTCGCTAGTTGTTGTCCAGGCGGTCCAACCCCGTTCAACAAAATAGCCGAGTAGTAGCTATTCCCGCTAGCTCATTGTGCAGGTGGTCCAACCCCGGTCAATGAATTAGTCAAGTTAGCTAGTCCCCGCTAGTTGTTGTTCCGGCGGTCCAACCCCGTTCAACAGGTAGTCGAGTCAGGAGCTACATATTAGACTTCGCCTCCTCCGAAAATTCACCGATCGACACGGATCACACCCTAGACGCGGCTTACTGACACCGCCCGAGTTCCAGTTATCAACACGGCACCCACTGGAGAACGCACGAAACTTCGCCACGCTAACAGGATTCTGGGTAAGAGACGCCGACGTTACCGCTTCGACAATTGTAAATAGACGTTAAGATTATGTTAGGAGAAAAGAAACGAAGAATTGAATAAATGAATGAAATTTACGATGTACTAAATCAATCGACTGCATTATTGAACTACTGAGCACAGTTTCTGGTCTTGTAACGAACCCTGGATTGACTGAGTGATACCCCGGCTGAGAAAAGATCGTTACAAGTGGCACCCGAGCAGGGACGTAGCGATTAATCAGGAAATCGCTCACCGAAAAAAAACCACAGTAAAACCACAGCACAGAGGGAATCCGAACGATGGCACAAGAGAAGGCAATCATGAAGACACTAGAAACCAAATGGATTTCGAAGCTGAAGAAGGACGAAGTATCTGAATGTCTTGCTTCGTTTGGGCTAGACTCCCAAGGGACAGTGGATGAACGGAAACAACGGCTTATGTCTTTCGTAAATGCCCACATGGAGGATCCAGTTATCACCACTAAGGTACAGGAGCTTGAGGTACGCTTCACGAGGAGCCCTTCTCCACTACCCCCAACCAAAACATGCGACACAGGTAAAACAGGCGACACAGGAAAGACAGTACAGGCACGACAATGCTAGACGAGGCGAGAGCATAGAGTACCGGCACTCACGAAAAGGTCACACAAACACCGATCCAACACGAGTATACCCAGACCAGCCTGAAGGATGATATGGCCTGGAAAGCCCCTGTCTACCAATACCAACCCGGTGTACCAAAGGGGGACCAGACTAGCAACACACCTGTGAGGACATACGCTAGATAATCGACCTGGTGCGGAAATGGTCGATCCGATTCGATGGGAAAAAGGATGCCATCGAATTCATTGACAGGATCGAGGAACTTGCTGGAGTTTACGATATCCCCCCTACAGTGCCTGCCGAAGGCGATGCCCGAATTCCTACGAGACTATGCACTATCATGGCTGAGGAATAATAGGCAAGAATTTTCCGACTGGCCGACGTTCAAAAAGGAATTTTTGAAGTTCTTTTTACCTTACCGGTATCTAGAACGATTAGAGGACGAAATCAAAGCCAGAAAACAACGCGCAGGAGAAACCTTTAAAGAATATATCACCAGCATCCAAGCGCTCATGAGACATGTCGACTATACCGAAGAGAAGCGTCTGGACATCATTTTCCGAAACAGCTGGCGGGAGTATCAACTATTTATTAAACGGCGAGAGTTCAGCACATTGAGCGACCTAACCGAACTGGCTTGCGAACGAGAAATAATCGAGACGGAGAACCACACCAGGGCTGAATCTAGCAGCAGTGACGAAACCAGGGTTCAAACGATGGCTACGGCCCCAAAGCAAATTTGTTATCGTTTTGGGGAAACAGGACACATGCGAGCAAACTGCAAGAACCCCCAGAAGTTGTTTTGCTGGGTATGCAGGAAGGAAAATATCAGGACGGTGGAGTGCTGCCGGAAAGCATCGGAAAACCCCGGAGGAGTCCACTAAACGCAAGGCCTAGTGAAAACTCCCCGCAACGCGCCTTGCCACCCACCAAACTCTAACAGTATAATCAACTACTATATGCCCAGGTCCAACTCGGGGACCACCGACACATCACCACCGTAGACACAGGAGCCTCCCGAAGCGTCATCAGCACCGAAGTGGCGGTCAAACTAGGATCGCAAGGAACTTTAAGAGACAGTATAACCAACGTACGCATGGCAGACGGATCAGTACAAACCGTGGAAATGACCTTTACCATCACCGTACAGCTGGGCTCATACAAAGCAGACATCACGTTCGTGGTCCTACCAACCACTTTGGATGGGGTAATTCTGGGAATGGACTTCCTGAGCAGGGCTGGAACACAAGTCACAATAGGAGGACATTCGGCATGGATTACCCAACAAGCGGACGTCCACAGAACCAACTCAGAAGACACCACCAACATTCCACACACCCACGCGGAGACCAGTCCCACCAACACCATTTCCGACACAAAAGAACAATTCCTCGCACAAGAATTAGCGGAACTCGCAGACATCCGAGGTTCATCTAATATCACCAAGCATGAAATCATCATGAAGGACACCAGGCCCTTCAAGCAACGCTATTTCCCGAAGAACCCAATTATGCAGGACGCCATTAATAAGGAGATCGACGAGCTCATTCGTCTGGACTGCATCAAGCCCTCACACAGGCCGTACAGCTCCTCGGTCGTCATGGTTCGGAAAAAAAACGGCAAGTGGCGGTTGTGCCTAGATTTCCGCCAATTAAACGAAAAATCAGTACAGGATGCCTACCCGCTACCTCGATTCAACTACATTTTGGGGCGTCTCCGAGAGGCCAAATTCATCAGTAGCATCGACTTAAAAAACGGATATTGGCAAATCCCCCTGGAGGAGACTAGCAAGCAGTACACCGCGTTTACAGTACCAGGCAGAGGACTCTATCAATGGAAGGTCATGCCATTTGGACTCCACTCCGCACCAGCGACGTTCCAGCGGGCGCTCGACAGGGTGATTGCGCCAGAGATGGAACCACATGCCTTTGCCTACCTGGACGACATCATTGTGATCGGAAGATCACTCGACGAACACATGGCAAACCTCAAGGAAGTATTTCGACGCCTTAAAGCCGCTAACTTTCGAATAAACCCCGAAAAATGCGAATTTTTCTGGCAGGAAATAAAATATCTAGGACATCTTGTGAACCCCCAAGGAATCCACACCGACCCCGAAAAAGTTTCAGCCATCCGAGAGCTACAACCACCAACCAACCTGAAGGAGCTTCGCCGATGCCTGGGTATTGCGAGCTGGTACCGCCGTTTTGTGCCAGACTTCTCAAAGATAGTACACCCAATGACACTTTTGCTGAAGAAGAATCACCGTTGGAAATGGACGCAGGATCAACAGGACGCTTTCGAGTTATTGAAGGAAAAGCTGACACAAGCACCAGTCCTCGCCTGCCCAGACTTTACAAAAACCTTTTTGCTGCAAACCGACGCCAGTGATTATGGCCTGGGAACCGTGCTTACACAGGAGATCGATGGGCAGGAGCGTGTCATCGCCTATGATAGTAGACACCTGAACCCAGCGGAGCTCAACTATTCCACCACGGAAAAAGAGTGCTTGGCCATCGTCTGGGGAGTCCGCAAGATGCGCCATTACTTGGAGGGATACCAATTTGTCGTCATCACAGACCATTTAGCGCTGAAATGGTTGAACTCAATCGACAACCCGACGGCAAGGATCGCTCGCTGGGCGCTGGAACTCCAACAATACTCGTTCGAGATCAGATACCGGAAGGGGAAATACAACGTCATCGCGGACGCACTTTCTCGCCAGCCGTAGAACACCGTATGTCAGGTCATTCAGACCCAGGATGGCGCAGGAATAGACACGAGTGACTGGGTGCAAAAGAAGAAAGGAGGAGTCCTCAGTAACCCAGAAAAATACCCGGACTACCGTATCTCGGAAGGAAATTTGTTCCGATATCTACCGGTGCTAGGAGGAGACGACGATCGATATAACTGGAAACTCTGCGTCCCGAAAAAGGATAGGGACAGAGTCTTACAGGAAAACCATGACGATCCTACTGCAGGCCACTTTGGCGTGAAAAAACTATCGGAAGAATTGGTAGGCGATATTTCTGGCCTGGATTCTACCGTGACATAAGGAGTTAAGTCCGGAAGTGTCTAACCTGTCAGCGGTACAAAAACCAACAACAAAGGCAAGCCGGCCGTTTGCATACGAGAATAGCGGAGGAGCCATGGGCCGTAGTATGTGCCGATTTCATGGGACCTCTACCACGCTCCACCCATGGAAAAATCTACTTACTGGTCTTCTTCGATAAGTTCTCGAAATGGGTAGAGCTAGTGCCTCTACGCACAGCGACAACAGAAGCCGTCCAGAAAGCCCTGAGAGAACGCATTATTTCGCGATACGGGGTCCCGACTACACTCTTCACCGACAATGGGACACAATTTACAAGCAAGAAATTCAGTTTCTGGCCAAATTAGGTATCGAGCATCAACGGACTGCCCCATATACCCCCCAGGAAAACCCGACCGAAAGAGCAAACCGAACCATCAAGACTATGCTGGCTCAGTACACCGAAGACCAACATAAACACTGGGACCAACTACTACCGGAGCTATCCCTGGCAATTAACAGCAGCACTGCCGAAAGCACTAGATATAATCCAGCCTTCCTCACGCAGGGTCGGGAACCACGACTACCGAAGCAATTATACGATGAATGCTCCTCTAAACTCACCTTAGATCACATGACCATGGAAGAGAGGATGGAACGGCTCAAAGAGGTGTTTGAAGTGGTAAGGCAAAACCAGGTGCGGGCAAACCAAGACCAGGCCCGATTTCATAATCTTCGAAGAAGAGAATGGAGACCAGGTATCGGAGACTACATATTAGTCAAAACCCACCCGCTTTCAAAAGCAGTGGAGAGTTTCGCCGCCAAGCTAGCCCCAAAGTACGATGGCCCGTACCAAGTGACAGGGTACTCCTCACCGGTCATCATCGAGTTCCAAGACCAAGGGCAAACAAGGACGGCACATGTGGGACAGGTGAAACCCTTCATTGGCACGCCCACGGACAAGGCAGAAGAAGGCAGCGATCCCAAATTCTGAAATTTAACAAAGAAGAAAAAAAATCTTCATTACAAAGTAGTTAGTCAATGTGTGATGTCTGTATGTGTCCCCGCAACCATTCCATTCTCATTTGCTCGCCGCCTGTTTCTTTTTCTTTCCTCATATTTACTTACAGAATAATGGAAACCCCTAACGTTGACAGGTGCGCTTCCTGAACGCCTATCACCGGATAGAGGCGCAACAGAAGCAGACGGTCTTCTTGAACAGTCGCCCTCTGTTCCCAAAGAAGGCACCCACTACACCGTTGTTACGCCTGACGGCCCTGCCCGCGGAAGAAAATCCCACCAGCCGGGAACTCTTTGGAAGTGACTCCGAAAGTGAGAGTGAGGTGACCAACCCGAGCCCAGGTACCTCGCTGCCGAGCCAGAGGAAACGACCGGCCGCCAGAATACCCACCGAGCCAGGCCCATGCCAACGTGAGGCCACCCGGCCAAGAGTGGTGACCACAAAACTCATGACCCCCCGGGAGGACGATATCCTCCAAATTCATCCCGACGAAGATGAATTCCTGGAAGACACCAGCAATGACCAGATACGGGAGATCGAAGCATCCCTAAGGGCACGGTGGGAAAAAAAGGTGCGCTCTTTCCCAGAAAAGTGAACGTATACGTTGTACCAAGATCATTGAGGGCCAGCGGTATCGGTTAACAGTGACCAGGGAAGGTAACGTGACTCACTTCAAACTTCCCCCAAGTAGGGAGGGGATGTAATGAGGTAAAATTTTGGGGACCAAACGGAAAATTTTAACTCATACATTTGTTTGGTTAATCATTATTTTTCTCCCTCCCGCACATTAGAACACTAGTAAGAAACGACCAAGGGATAACGCGGAATGTTTTTTTTTTTCTTTACCTTTTAAAAAACTTTTATATTTCGGAAATTGATTTATTTTTGTGACAATTATGATTTGTTCTTTTTGAAAAAAAAAATATATATTATAAGAAAAAAGGAAAATGTATTCATATATACAAGAATAAGAAATAAGAAAACGAACAAATGGCTTTTAACAGCCAGGATCGCCAGTTTACGCCCCCTGGAACAGTAGCCGTGACACAACAAGATCGGTAGCCAAGACGCAGCGCCACTCTACGCCCTCTGGAATAGTAGCCGTGACACTCAAGATCAGTAGCCAGGACACAGTGCCAGTTTACGCCCCCTGGAACAGTAGCCATGACACATCTAACACTATACAGGGTGTTCCGTACTAACGTGCTTTTCTTTATAGGGTTGGTAGAGGGGGTCATTGTGAACAAAAAATCGTATGAGAGGGGGGGGTCTAAAATGTAACCCTGAGGAGTTATAGGGCCTTAAAGTTTTTAGGCAGTGAGTCGAGAAAAATAATTCTCCCACGATAATGGTTTATCGTAGGGAAAAAACTGAAATGCAGTTTGAAAGCTAATTGTATGGGCTTTTAAGAAAAATTCAGTTGCTGGTCAAAATTTGAGCCATTGAGGGAAAAATAAACGGTCAAAGTCAAAAATTCTGAAAAAATTTTCATTTTTTCGACTTTGAGAGCCATTTTGGTATGAAAAAGGTCGTATTAACACATACTTTTCTAATTTTTTTCCAAATCTACGTTAAATTTCCTTTAAAACGTTGGTACATTTGTCATACCTTGTTAGCGGTTTAACCTCAGGAAAAATAGGTTTCAAAAACAAAAACAAACTTGAACTTTTTTTATTCAATTTAATTTTATTTGTAAACAGAAGATATTTGTCGAGTTAGCCATGATCATTTATGGAAAAGTCTTTTGTAAAATAAGCTTTGAGTTATTTTGGAATTCCAAAATGGCATATTCCAGTGAGGAATATGCTGACATGGTGTTCATTTTGGGGTTTGCAAACGGAAACCAGGCAGAAGCTCGCAGGGAGTACACTTGGCGATTTCCTGAACGTACAGTACCCCACGAAAGAACATTTGGAAACTGTTTCAGACGCCTTCGCGAATGTGGCTCTTTTGCACGGCCTAGAGTTGATGTTGGTGTAGCAGTTAGGGATGTTGCAGAAGAAGAAAATGTTTTGCAAGCTGTTCGAGCGGACCCATCCATAAGCATTCGACGAATAAGCGGAAGAACTGGAGTCTCACAAACTCAGGTATGGAGAATCCTTCACAAGGAACGTCTCCACCATACCATTTTACTCCTGTGCAAGAGCTTTTACCGAGCGACTATGCAAAAAGAACACAGTTTTCCGAATGGATCATAGCAAATGCCGACAACATTCCCCACGTATTATGGACTGATGAGTCCACTTTTACAAAGGACGGGGTTTTTAATTTCCACAACGCACACCTTTGGTCTCAATCGAACCCGCAAGCTATGCGAGTGGGTGGGTCACAATTTAAATTTTCTGTCAATGTTTGGGCTGGTATAATTGGTTCAAATTTAATTGGTCCCCATGTATTTGACTCAAATCTGAATTCGCGGCTGTACGTTGAGTTTTTAGAAGCAAATCTACCGGAACTTCTAGAAGATGTGCCGTTGATGGTGAGGAACCAAATAATTTACCAGCATGATGGTGCTCCAGCACATTTTGGTGCAATTGTAAGGGACTTCTTAGACGAAAACTATCGAAATAGATGGATTGGAAGGAATGGTCCGGTGAAATGGCCACCACGATCACCAGACCTTACACCTTTAGATTTCTTTTTGTGGGGTCGACTGAAGGAAATCGTATATTCAGCTCCCGTTCGGTCAAGACCACATTTAATAGGCCGTATCATGGAAGCTTTCAATATTGTAAGAGAAGAATTACCAAATACAAATCTATGTCATGAAATTCTAAAAAGAGCGAACTGTTGCGTACATAGGTCCGGCCACCAATTTGAAAACGTCCTGTAAGAATAAAACAAATTTTGTTTTAAATTTATGCGAACGTTAACAGTTTACAAATAAAATTAAATTGAATAAAAAAAGTTCAAGTTTGTTTTTGTTTTTGAAACCTATTTTTCCTGAGGTTAAACCGCTAACAAGGTATGACAAATGTACCAACGTTTTAAAGGAAATTTAACGTAGATTTGGAAAAAAATTAGAAAAGTATGTGTTAATACGACCTTTTTCATACCAAAATGGCTCTCAAAGTCGAAAAAATGAAAATTTTTTCAGAATTTTTGACTTTGACCGTTTATTTTTTCCTCAATGGCTCAAATTTTGACCAGCAACTTAATTTTTCTTAAAAGCCCATACAATTAGCTTTCAAACTGCATTTCAGTTTTTTCCCTACGATAAACCATTATCGTGGGAGAATTATTTTTCTCGACTCACTGCCTAAAAACTTTAAGGCCCTATAACTCCTCAGGGTTACATTTTAGACCCCCCCCTCTCATACGATTTTTTGTTCACAATGACCCCCTCTACCAACCCTATAAAGAAAAGCACGTTAGTACGGAACACCCTGTATATATATAATGTAGTTTAACGTCAGGTACATGCACGTGGTGCTTCACCGGACGTTTTTTTTGTTTTTTCCCGAGGGGAAGTCTGCTTCCTCCCCCAGGTACCCATTTTGCCTCATCAGTGAGTATGGCCCGAATTGGCTACCCTGGGTGAAGATACGGTGCTATCCTCACCTCATAAATTACCACAGCCACCACGAATCTCCCCGTAGGGCCAAACCCAATATCCGGCGGGATGCTAAAACGCATCCCGGGGCGAACCGGATCCCGTGGTAACATGTTATGTTAAGTTAATGGCGTGAATACAGCTATAACCACTATAGCTGCAACACGCCATGCTTGGTATAGGTCGTATGCTAAAACCTTTCACGCTGCACTAAGACTACGCTACCAAATTGTGACTCCATACTCAGTCGGTCTGTTTTGGCCATCAGTTGGATAGGGTCCGCGGGGTTGCCAAGCCCGTAAATCACACAGATTCCCCTCGCGGGACATCTAACACTATATCCGCGACGCAGCACCAATCCACCACATGCACGAACCCGACTTCCACCGATCGAGCCAGGTTTCTGCACACGGCGTCAGTACACGCCCTTTGACAGTTTGCACAAAAACTTGTAGAATTCTCATTTAGTTTAACATTTTGGACGAATATAAGCCACAGTTTTCGCAGCGAAGAGGGAGTCAGTGTTCAGCTCACGGAGCGACCTAATCGTTGAAAAGAAAGAGTTTTTTTTACACGATTCGGACCACTAAGCTGAACATCGCGGTAACCAGAGGTAATTAATATTCAGTTGTCTCTCAGGTTAGCAATATTTTTTGGAACTATTGTCTGGATGGTGTCATCTCCAGGCAGTAGTTCGATTCATCCAGCCAACTATTGATCATGCGGTTCAACCCCTATCAATAGAGGACAATAGTCTTTGCGTTTGTCCTTCAGTTAGTCCTCGCTAGTTGTTGTCCAGGCGGTCCAACCCCGTTCAACAAAATAGCCGAGTAGAAGCTATTCCCGCTAGCTCATTGTGCAGGTCATATAGAACTATAGCTGCAACTTCGGCCAAAAGCTATTACGTGGTACACCACACTTACTATTACGTGGTTCACCACAACACTCGGCTTATGGCGTGGTTCACCACAGTTGAACTTTTTCACCAAATCATGCCATAACGCGCCAAAATTTGGCCGAAGTTGCAGCTATAGTTCTATATGGTGCAGGTGGTCCAACCCCGGTCAATGAATTAGTCAAGTTAGCTAGTCCCCGCTAGTTGTTGTTCCGGCGGTCCAAACCCGTTCAACAGGTAGTCGAGTCAGGAGCTACATATTAGACTACGCCACTGGAGAACGCACGAAACCTCGCCACGCTAAGAGGATTCTGGGTAAGAGACGCCGAAGTTACCGCTTCGACAATTGTAAATAGACGTTAAGATTATGTAAGGAGAAAAGAAACGAAGAATTGAATAAATGAATGAAATTAACGATGTACTAAATCAATCGACTGCATTATTGAACTACTGAGCACAGTTTCTGGTCTTGTAACGAACCCTGGATTGACTGAGTGATACCCAGGCTGAGAAAAGATCGTAACAGTTTAAATAAAGAGAGAGAAAAAATTGAGCATTTTTCGTATGAATAATAAAAAAAATTTTTGTGTAGAGCGAAAGGTAGGTAGGTTGAAGTGGCTGCCACTTAGGCCGTTAATCGGCCCATTGTGATACCAAGGAGGTTTTCTTACGTTTGTGTGAGTGTATGTGTTTTTTATGTAGTGTGCCCCTAATATGCGATTTTTGAAAAACCAGTGCTAGGCTTGGAACATTACACTCCGTTTCGCCTGTTACGGGAATCGAACCTCGGACCCTGGGATCAAGAGCATAGCACGCATCCCCTACGCTATCCCAGAGCCACGTAGAGCGAAAAGAAATGAGAGATATTGCTTCATAATCTGATGTCGGCGAGTTCAATCCCCGGTCAGGCGAGCGTAATTTTTTAAATATTTTTTTTTAGGAATAAGTAGGTAATAATTATAAATAAGAATAATAATTTAAGACGACTAAAAAGCTTGCAACCAATCTTTTTATGAAAAAAAGAGATTCCAGCAGAAGAACCTCTCATAGGAATTCTGGAAACAGCATGACGGACAGACACACATTTTTGAAGATAGTCGAGATACTTCAACTTTATCGCTGGCAATTATGTATGTCTTCTATGGCTATAGGGGCTAAGGCCTCCCTCCCCCACCCCCCAGAACCCGAGCTATATATATAATATAATATAGAATTATTTTTGCGAATACAAAACAATTCTCATAGTAACACTCCTACAAAAATTTTCATTCTGAAAATATTGTGGAATGCTTATTATAGAATACTTATAACAAATTCCATTTCATTAAATTTATAGTAATATAAAAAGTTATATTAAATTAATAAACTATGAAAGTATTTAACATCTTCTTCTGAAAGAGAGATGAATAGACTCTCAATGTCTTTTTCTTTTTGTGGCGCAATTTGTTTTGGGGTTGAAATAATTAAAATGGTTTTGAAACAATTATTTCAAAGACAAACAAATGTATATCGACTGACGAAATAGTTGACATGTTTTGTCAAGCTAAGCCTCGTCGTCTTGCAACATTAGACTGGACAGTCGAGGAATTTTAGATAACTATAACTATATTTGTAACTATTACTACGTTTATACGTCAGCTTTAAGATAATAACAAGTAAGAAAGCTAAAGTCGGTCAAGCCCGACTTTGAAATACCCAGCGTCCCAACATTATGAGTGCACTATGTTTTGCTTCTCTATTTGTGGGCGTGGCAGTGGGAGGGCAACATAAATTATTTCCGTACACCTTTCATTCGCCTTGGTGAACCTATGTTGCGAATTTGAAGGTTCTACGCCTTTTACTTCACAAGTTACGATAAGCCCTTAATTTTGGGCTTATTTGTGGGCGTGGCTCGAGGTGGGCGGCGTCCATTTTTTGCCAGGATATGTCCCTTTTCGTAGTTTACCAGTACACCAAATATCAATGGAATGTGTTGAGTGGTTCGCAAGTTACAAGCATTTTACTGAAAACACATTATATTCATTTGTGGGCGTGGCAGTGGGCGGATGTCTCCCATTTTTACTTAGGATCATACTCGGATCCCGATATACCTGTGTGCCAAATTTCGACTTGATTGGTTCAGCCGTTTCGGAGGAGATCCGACCACGGACGGACGGACAGACGGACGGACGGACGGACGGACAGACGGACATGTCTTAATCGATTCAGTTTTTGATCCTGATCATTTCTATATACATTTTTCTATATCTCCGGAGCTAAATTCTCCCTGTTACAAGATTTGCACAAAACTAATATACCCCGCTTACGCTGGGTATAAAAATAGTTTGTATATAGTTAACTCAACAGAATTGATCATTTGAGGCTTAAGTTTCTTTAGTTTACAGCTAATATTTTTTTAAATTGAAATCAAATTTTGATTGAATTAATTTCCAAAATAATAGAATTCATTTTTTAGACTCTTTGTTAACTAATTTTGGTTTTAGCTTAGAAGTTGTAAATGAAATCGAAAATTTCTTCCAATTGATCCGATTGAAAGTGGCTCTGGGATAGCGTAGGGGATGCGTGCTATGCTCTTGAACCCAGGGTCCGAGGGTCGATTCCCGGCACAGGCGAAACGGAGTGTAATGTTCCAAGCCTAGCACTGGTTTTTCAAAAATCGCATGTTAGGGGCACACTACATAAAAAGACATACACTCACACAAACACAAGAAAACCTCCGTGGTATCAAAATGGGCCGATTAACGGCCTTAGTGGCAGCCACTTCAACCTACCTACCATACGACTGAAAAATTCTAGGCTTTAAAAAACACGGAGATTAAAAAATTAATTATAAAAATGATTTCAATGGGTATGTGCCAGATTTCGTTTCGAATCCAATTCGATTCGAATTCGGGAAAGAGTTGTGCTCTTACTGCGAAAATGATTATTTTTACGACAATGAATGCTTGTTTAACAAAGCGAAAACATTGAGAATGATATTTTATTCTTTTTTTCTTTTTGAAAAATAATCGAATTGGAGTCGAATCGAAATCTAGCACACACCCGCATAACTAATTTTTTAAAGCTGAATTCAAATTTATAACTAATAATTTATTAGGTTTCTGTTGTTCAACTGAGCTTTCATGGGCAAATCGCACATATTGGCAGCTCTGCTGTCCCTAAGCGAACCTGACAAGGGAAACATTTTGTGAGACGAAAGGATGTGAAATTTTATTTACTTCTGAGTATAACTGCGAAGTCAAAGGCAAAGAGATATTTTTTGACGAGCTCGCAGCACTTCATGAGATCGAATTTTAGAATGAAATCGTTGCAGTAGTTGCGCTACATAAGAAACCTGTATATAACAGAAACCCGCCATTAAGAAACTGTTGACCAAAACCAAAAATTCTTTTTGTACGAAAAAATTTTTTATATGTATAAGAAACTTTGTTTTATCAAAAATTGAACACCCATATTTTCAAATATCGGTAGTTTATAATGAAATGGACTTTATTTTCATCCAATAAAATGCTCGATGTTTTCAGACAATATTTTTCTTTATTTTTCTGCTCGCCTCGCTGGTATCTCGATGATGATAAAAAACGGAAGTTCCCCTTCTTTCTTTTCTCTTCTCCTTCTCAAAAAATGGCTCCTCATACATACATTGTTGCATTTAACATTTTCAGATATCTAAGGCCTATTTCACACGAAAATAAGTCGCCCTTTTCACCATTACATTACAACTCGGCCATCCTGCTAATGATTGCCCTCAATCAATGTCTTAAAATAAACGTAAATACAATAAAAGTAGGTATATCAATAAATTAATAGTAGTGTTGCCTTAAGCAGCTTACGAGATGACCTCGATGTTATGGTTCTACCCACTTTCTCATTTTTCGCGACTCCACCACGCCATCATAAGGTAGCTGGGTGATCTGACAATTATCGATGTCTCGAATGACATATCGATCATTTGGAAGAACTTTGTGAACTGTATACGGCCCACGGTATTTCTCATTGAATTTCTTGTTGGTGCCGGCTGTGGTGTCTACGTAGGGTATGACGACAAAATCCCCCTCTTTAAACGTTTTGGGAGGTCTACTGTTCCTATTGAAATATTTTGAATTGACTTCTTGTGATTTTTCTATTGCTATAGACGCGTCGTTTCGTATCTGGACTATGTCTTTGTCAGAGTCATTACTAACTTTTTCATTTAGGAATTCAGTGAGATAATCAACAATTTCACCACGTTGCTCAACCCCAAACAACAGCTTACTGGGTGATTGTTTCGTGGAGCAGTGCGTCGAATTATTCAAAGCAAATTCTACCTGTCCCAACATTCTAGCCCAGTCAGAGTGACTTACGGGCTCTGAAATTTTACTTAACATGGTTTTATTAATACGGTTTGCCCGCTCGACCTGCCCGTTAGCCTGAGCAGACGCTACGGAAATTTTTACGTGCTCAATATTGTGATTTAATAAAAATTCACTAAAGGCTAGCGATGTGAAACCCGTGCCTCGGTCACTTATGATCCTACGTGGGCGACTATACATTGAGAAATATTTAGCTAGACACACCATAACCTCCTTCGTACCCGTCGACTTTACCGGGAAAAGCTTTACATATTTTGTAAATGCATCGATGACGACCAAAATATGTTTTCTAGCTCCGCCCACGGACGGTAACGGCCCGAAGTGATCGATGTGAACAGTGTCAAACGGGACTGGTTTCTTCGGGATATTAAATAAATTGTGTTCGTTAACTCTTGCTGGAGGTGAGCACATGATGCATCGAATACAATTTTTTATAAATTTTTCTACCTTAGCTTTCATGTTATCAAACCAATAGTTCCTTTTTATTCTGTCATATGTTTTTACGATCCCCATGTGTCATATTTTTTCGTGGATCAAACGGATGACGTGCTCTTCCATTTCTTTCGGCACTAAAAACTGCAGCCCATTCAACGTGTCCCTACGGAAAACTATTCCGTCCTTGAGCTCAAAACCGTTGACACCTCCCTTCTCCAACTCTTCTCTTAATTTCGAGATCGCCTCATCTCTACCTTGCGTTGCCTGTATTAAAAAATCTAATTCAAGCTGACTTGCTACACTGACTTTTTTGCAGGGGATATTTTTAGCTAAGGATTCATCTTCGCTATCTTCAATTTCAGCGTCTTTTTCTGCGTAGTCAGATAGTGTACATATCGCTACTACCCTACTCATGATATCGGCGTGGTAGTCGAAAGTTTCGGGAGTATTTGTTTTCTGACATCTACTCAGTGCATCTGCGTGTCCCATCAAAAGTCCGCTGCGGTGTTGAATTCGAAACTGAAAATGTTGCAGCTCTAGAGCCCATCTGGCTATTTTTGGGCAGATATTTTTTTTGTCAAAGGTGAGTGAAAGCGCGCTACAGTCGGTGATCACTTTAAATGAAATGCCTTGCAAGTAATTCCGAAATTTTCTTAGGGAATACACGATTGCCAGTGTTTCCAATTCGTAACTATGGCAACGTGATTCTTCGGGCGAAGTCGCCCTTGAATAATAATAAACCGGATGCATTTTCCCGTCTCCTTGTCTTTGTAGCAAGACAGCGCCGAACCCAACTGCGCTTGCGTCCGTATGCAGCTCTGTCTCTTTATGTCTGTTAAATATTGCCAAAACCGGCGGTGTCACAAGTCTTCGTTTCAGTTCGTCAAACGCGAGCTTACAGTTGTCATCGATTTCAAATTTTACCCCATCCCGCAGTAGTCGCTGCAGTGGATGTTCCATTCTCGCAAAGTTCGGGATAAACTTCCGAAAATACGAAAACAACCCCAAGCACGACCTAACTTGCCTGAAGTTTGTTGACATAGGGTAATTTATCATAGACTGAATGTGTCATTCATTCGGTCTTATACCGTCTGCACTTGCGGAATAGCCTAAAAAATCTGCTTCTCGATAAACAAATCGACACTTGCCTAGGTTAAGTTTCAGCCCATATTTAGCCAGACAATGCGAATCAAAGTTTTCGGTGGCTATGATTATATCGTCCATATAGACGATTACTTTTCCCGCTATAATTAATTCCTTAAGTCGGTCATGTATAAATCTCATGTTATCTCAATTGATCTGAACTTGTTGCAAATGTAACCAGCCGAAGAAAAACATATCTCTGCTTCTACGCTAGTCGGTTGAATAGTTATCAAATAATTATAAGCTCTCTGTAAATATAAGCCACGAGTTCCCCCGTTATAAAACAAATCAATTTCTTTCAAAACTAGCTGTTTTAAACCGTAGGACTCTTTACAATTGGGTGAATTTTCAGAAATTTTTTTAAAAGTTGTTGAAGACGTATTTTTGGATCATTAACTATTACTACTTCTTCACATTGTTCACTTTCCTCCTCTTCAACTTCTCGAATGTCGCTATCTACTATTTTAAGCCTCTGTAAAAGCTTAACAAGCTCATTTGTAATAACATCGGCTCGCACGAGCTCACAAAAAGTAAAAAGTGGTTCGATAATCATGTTGGGATTTACTAAAAATGTCAATAAGGTTGAATAGAGTGTTCGACGGCTATTGACTCTATATATAAGCTTTGAATGTAAATGATTTCCAAAAACTGAGTTCATCTTCTGGATTTCTTCAAACATAAAATTAAGGGCAACGTCAGCCTTATATAAATTCATATCACGCTGACATAGAGCTTCAACGGTAATTTTTACTAAACGGAGGGGCTTAACAATCGCTTCTAAGATTTGCGAGTCTGTGTCAGCAAGTGGAATTATTTTTAAGTCAACCGATGCTTTTTTGATACAATTTTCAAGTAACAAGAACCTTTCTAGCATATCCAAAAGACTATTCCATCTGGTTTTACAGTATAAAATTAATTTTATACATTTTTTTTGCTCAAAGTTTACGTACTTTTGGAGGACATCATTTTTGGTCGGTGACTTTCTAAATGTCTTAACGATTTGACGAACTTTTGATATTATAACGTTAATTTCGAATTTTTGAGTAAGAAACGCATTCAAATATGCCTAAAATTTAAATTATATTAAAATATGGCACAAACTTTCAACTTATGATATATTTGCCTTTGGTTGATAAACAAGGTTTATTATTGTAGAGCGCATCAATTACAGCTAACTGTAATCCATGCGCAAGGCACAATTGCTGATGAGATTCAATCAGCTTTCCAACCTTTACCATTGTACTAGCTCCATCTGTTGTAATCGAAACGATGTGTTCTTTGAAATTTAGTCCGTAAGTACGCAAAACGTCATATAGTATTTTGACACAAATGGTTGCATTTAGTCATTCTTTGAAGCGAACTAGCCCGACGTTCCAAAAATCATTTTTTGAATAAATATTAATATTAATATAATGCTTGTTTGAAATCGAGCTCCATTCATCAAACACCATGCTAAATTTATCGCCTGATAGCATTGATTTCTTTATTGCTTCAATGGTGCTTTCGTTTATTTTTTCATAGTACTTAAGAACTAAGCTTTTGATGGTTTCGGGCGACCTTGGTAAGTTGTATCCAGCAGCCAACATTATCCGTCGTATATCAATCGAAGTAGAGAACTTTGAAAATGGGATTCCGTCGAGTGCTGTCATTCGTGCCAGAACTACTGCCAACTCGTTCTTTCTTTCAAAAAAGTTTGTTAGTTTTACTTGCTTCACGGAACAACTTGCCTCAATTTCTGTTACATCCCCTTCATTCGACTTTGCTTCTCTCTTTAGACAAATTTGATGATTTTTCAAATGGGTATGAAGCCCTTTTGTGGAACCACCTTTAGTCAACAAAATTTTTTGACATATTTTGCACTTTGCTGTCTCACTTCTGTCTGTGGGTAGTAAATAATGATACCACACAGAGCCCTTATCTCTGAATTTTGATGCGTGATCGCAGTATGATGTTTCTGAAAAATTTTGTGGAACGGTCTGAGTAGCATTTTTTATTTTATTTTGAATGCAATGAACTTTACCTCTACTTTTAAGCATTCTAATTTATTTAAAACTATAATCGCTTGAATTATATTTCTATTTCTTTTAAGAAAATGTTAAAAAGTCTAGAAGTGAAATTGTAAACGAAGCGATTTGCAGCATACACGCACAGTCAATATTAAGTTTATTCAAATTGAAATTTATAGTAAAACAGCTGATTAATATTTGCTTACACCGTGGCTCCACAAGCAATAACTCATTGGCTTAGCATATGACTCCACAAGCAATTGTACAGATTGAACACAAAATCCCGAAAATCCCGGGATTAGTCTCTCTGCATCCCGGGATTTTCGGGTCAAGGAAACGCACTGGATCCCGGGATCCCGGGATTGGGACCCCTACTCAAAATGGAGTCACTGAGTCGATTTTACTTCGAGCGACACATCCCTGCGCTCACTGTGTGGAAACTTCATTATTTGAACCAAAACCCACAACTTAAATTTTGACAAATAGTAAGGGAACTCTTCACACTTTAACTCTTAAAGTCCCAATGCTCTGAACCCAATGAGCACGCATTTTATGCACCCAAATTTGGACAACTTATGCCTTATTTGATCTTTCAAACACATACCCAACTCTCTATTTTCTTTCTTTCAATTGCTTTTCACGCACCACTCTTTAACTGTAACAATTAAAAAGTTACTTGCATATGATGCACCCAATTTACTCTTTACCCACACCTCGGTGTTACACTAATTCTCTTTTTTCTATGGTTTCTTTACAGATCCCTATTTTGCCAGCGTGGAAAACTCATCACCGGACCGGTCGAATCTATCAGGACTCGTGGACCCTGAAACCCATTGCAGTACCTGCAAGCCCGGCGGAATGTCTACGATGGCAACCCTTTCTATTTAAGAGTAAATTAAGAAAGTGAAATGTAACTCAAAATGAAATGTAATTTTCCACTCAAATTGTTGTTACACTTATAAATCGTGAAACGTACTCGAACACATTGTAAGAAGAAAAGAGAAACTTATAAGAAAGATCGAAAGGGCTCAGTTGTTGTTCGAGACCCTAAGCTATTGCCGCACCCGAAACGATCTCTTTTATTTTCAAGGAGTTTAGGCATTTTTTAAATTCGCTTAGTTAAAAGGCCAGAGTCTTTTTCAGTCGCATTACTTCAACCTACAATTCTCATAAGCATTATGCGGATTAACATCCCGGCTGGAAATTGCCTAGAGAAATCTAGTTACTACCTAGGTCCTAGCAAGTGCCTAACTAGCGCCTAGCTGAATTTGCCCAACTAGATAAATCTAGCCTGGCGCTAGCTAGGGGCTAGCTAGAACCTCCCCTCTAGGGGCGATGACTAGAATAATCTAGACAGGGCCTAGCTAGTTCTCTCTAGGTAAAGCCCGGACAGTGAACTCTAGCCTGCCGTTAGCTAGCGCCTAGCTGGATTTGCCCAACTAGATAAATCTAGCCTGGGGCTAGCTAGAACCTCCCCTCTAGGGGCGATGACTAGAATAATCTAGACAGGGCCTAGCTAGTTCTCTCTAGGTAAAGCCCGGACAGTGAACTCTAGCCTGGCGTAAGCTAGCGCCTAGCTGGATTTGCCCAACTAGATAAATCTAGTCTGGCGCTAGTTAAGCGTTAGCTAGAGCCACCTCTGTAGGGGCGATGACTACACTGAAAAAGTTTTCCATCGTTGTTTCTACCATAGGAAGACATAGAAAAATATAATAGAATCTACGTAAAATACAATAAGTTTTACTGTAAATCCAATAGTTTCTACTGTGGAAGTATTATGTCCATCATATATTTTACGATGGAAATATCATAGAATCAACGTAAAATACAATAAGTTCTACTGTCAATCTAATAGTTTCTACTGTTTCCCACTTATATTGATATAATAAAACTAGCAAGCTCAAATCATATCTCGCGATGGCGAAGTTGAAGTGTGCTAGATTTTTAATCGGGAAAGTCCGAGTTCGAACCCTGCCGCAGGCCAAAGAATTTGTTGAAAAATGGAGATTAAAACAGGCAAGTAAATTTTAGCGAAGAAATGCAGAGAAATTGTCCGAAAATTTTCTTGCAATTTTTCACTTTGCACGTTAAATATGTATGTATAAAATTGATTTTGAAAACTATTATATGCAATTTTAATTTAAAAAGTGAAGTATAATTATTATTTTCTATTTTATAAAATGAGACTTATTTTCTAACTTTTAAATTAATAAGTCTAAGAGAGTTTCAAAAATCGTAAAAAAATAGCGTACGTGAACTTGAATGCTCCATTTTATGTACATAATGAGTGTTTTCTTATGACGTTATCACGTAAAACTATCGTCCGTAAATTGACTTGACAGACACCAAATTTTCCTTTTAAGTATTAGACAAATTCACGTACTACAAAAAAATGTCTTCCGAGTTTTTGGTTTTTTTTCCCTTGGCAACCCTTGTCGAAGACTGACGTACATAGTTTCGCGCTCCGTAAACAATAATTAATAATAACAAAGAGTAAATATTGACCATCCTGCATTAATTTGAGCAAAGCTCAAAAGTATTCTCTAAGGAGGACTGCAACTTCTAGGAACGATAGAAAGAGACACTCGGTCTCTGCAGCTGCCAGAAAGTGATGCCAATCGGACACAGTCCACCATCCAATAGCTGCGACACGAACTAGTTAATAGCTGGGCTTAACCCACATCCCGGTAGGGAAAATTTACTTATTCACAGGAGGAAAATTACACAATATGGAGACAATCTGGACAAGTCTAAAAGTGAACAGTCAGGTATAAGCCAATTCAGATATATAAAAATCCAGTTCGAAAGGAAGAGATCGAACTCTACCAGTGGAATAATTTCTCATAGCGGTAAGAAAAATAGCCCTAACAACACTCCTAAGAATATTATACCAATTTCCCCTTTGGACGCTCTTCCTAGAGATGTAATTGAATTTAATTCGTCCAAACAAAGTCCAATAGTTGCTGAAATGAATAAAGAGCAAAACAAGCAGCAGGCGGTGCTAAACGGTATGCACCGTGATATTAATATTACGTAGAGGAAAAGAAGCCCTTCCGGAAAAAATGACAACAGGGCCAAACTTAATAAAATGAAAGCTCCTGCTTCCCAAGAAACACTAATTGGTAATCGGTTCGCTCCACTTGCTGCAATTTCTGATGAAAATTCAACAGAAAATCAACCAAAAAAAGTATTTAAACCGCCCCCAATCTATTTGAGCGAGCGGAGCTCGAATGCTATTGTTGCCAAATTAGCTAATTTATTAGGAAATAGCAACTTTTACGTAGTTTCCTTAACTAGGGGTAATATCCATGAAACTAAAATTCAAACAAACACGGAAGATAGTTACCGAAAAGTTGTAAAAGAGTTTGATGGAGCGAATAAAAATTTTTACACATACCAGCTGAAGAGTAGCAAAGATATTACAGTGGTGATGAAAGATATTGAAGCAGATGTTGACACAAACGAAATAAAGAGTGCGCTAGAAGAGAATGGTTTTCACGCAAGATCCGTTATAAATATATTTAACAAAACAAAAATTCCTCAGCCTATGTTTAAAGTTGATCTGTTGCCGGACAACTTAAAGCTGTAAAAAAAAAAACGAAATCCATCCGATTTACAATTTGCTATTTCCGTTGCATCGTAAAATAACGGTAGAAGAGCCCCACAAAAGAAATGGTCCCATACTATGTGCCAACTGCCAAGAATTTGGACACACAAAATCATATTGTACATTGCGCACCGTGTGTGTAATATGTGGCGAGCTTCATCACAGCTCAGTCTGTGATAAAAAATCCAAAAATTATCGCAATTTACTTAAATTCAGTAACTGCGAAGGAAATCATTTTTCATATATCACAGGTTGTCTAGTTTATCAAAATCTGAAAAAACGAATCAATATTAAAAAAGGATCAGCTCTTAATCCTACAAAAAATATTACTGTTTCGGTATCATTATCCTCTGACAACCTTAATTTTAACCCTGTAACTGCAGGAGTTTCTTATGCAAATGCACTAAAACCCGCGACCCCTATTAGTGCTCCTACTAACAATAACAGTAGTCTTGAGATAATGATATCTACTCTAACTCAAAGTTTGTCCCAATTTATGCAAACAATGCAAAGCTCACTCGACAGAATTGTGCAAATGCAAACACAATTAATGACAGCTAAATATGAATTTCCTAAAAATTTGTGCCTGGAATTCGAACGGGTTACCCAAGCATAAGGTTTTGCAAGAGAGCTTATTTCTGCAAAAGCAACAACCGACCTCTCCTCAGATCATTCCCCAGTTGTATTCGTTTTGAACAAATATCTGGAACCAGTTGAACGCCCACCCAGCTTAACAGATGCAGGCACAAATTGCTTAAAATACAAAAAGCACATAAGTGCGCATATTCATAGTACCTATAAAATTTAATGCATTGATCATATTGACGATGCCGTAACTGTTTTTAAGTCTTATTTGGCATCAGCAGCGCAAAAATCGACTCGTTATACTAAATATAGAACAGAAAAGCCTTCTCTAATAGGGAAATTGAAAACATCGTCGTAGAAAAACGAAGATCCAGGCGCGAATGGCAGCAGGTCCGTTCTCCGTTGGCCAAAAACAAGGTAAAAGAAGTAGAAAAAAGGCTAAGAGCAAATTTAAATAGGGAAAAAAGATCTAAAACCCGCAACTTTGTCGAGAACCCTACGCCCAGAGGCCTAAATCGTGGCTCCTTGTGGCTAGCAAGCGGCTCTATGAAAACCCCAGTACAGAGTGAAACACCCGTTCGGTGTCTCAACAGTGGATGGGCGCGCTCAGATGAAGAGAAAGCTATGGCTTTTGCTTTGCACCTCAATAAAGTATTCCAACCGAATCCGAGCAATGCTGAGCATATTTTCCCAACTCTGTCCGAAAACACTCGTAGAATTTCCATACAAATCAGTTCGAGAGAAATTGCCAGTATCATAAAAAATGAACTTGTCTGCAAAAAATCCCCGGGACATGATCTTGTCACTCCAGAAATGTTAAAAAATAAACCATCCGTAGCAGTACAGTTTTTAACAACAGCCTGCACTGGTTAATAAATAGCCGCTCTCCTCTAAAGCTTGAATATAAAATCCTTCTATACAACCAAGTTATAAAACCAATATGGACGTATGGTTTACAATTGTATGGAAATGCCAGCTCTTCGAATATAGAAATCCTGCAAGGAGCACAGTCCAAGATCCTAAGGACTATAACAGGAGCTCCTTGGTTTGTTTCGAATAAACGGATCCATTAAGAGCCCAACGTAGAACTGGTTAAAACAGAGTTCACCAATATCAAAGATAAATACTTCAATAAATTTCGCAGACATGTAAATCCACTTGCCCGTGGATAATCGAACACATCGTACTCTTCGAGATTGAAAAGAAATGACCGGCCAGCAATTATAAATCGTTCTACAACAGCAGGTGCAATCCATGCACATCCATCAACTCAGCTTTCCTAGCTGATCGTCAACTCGGTGGGTGCACTACATGCACCCTCGCAATCCACGCACAGCCTAGCTGCTTAAAATCTTCGTTTCCGCACCGTCAATATTACACGTGTTTCTTCACACATCAGCAAAGCCTAGTTTTCGTATCAGACGCCCGCAACGAACTTATTTCTAAGTCATAAACCTTTCAATTTAGAAAATGCTTTGTGATTTATAATATTGTGAAATTAGGTGTAAGATTTAAAAACTTATTGCTAGACTCCTATCTTAGAGGAGTGATCCAATAAATAATAAAACGTTTTAAAAAAAAAAGTTTTTGGCCTGGTTTAATTTGGACATGAGTGTGGCATCCATGGAGAACAGATGGTGCCAAATGAAACGAGTCAATAGTGCAAATCGATTTGTCATAAAATTCATAAATCCTGCTCTTAAACCAAAATCATTTGAAATTCTTCGTGGAATTATTTATTTGGACTTATTTAAAGGCATAAAATGTAGATTCCAAATATTAGAAAAGTGGCCGCGCCAAAAGCCGTTATTCGAAAATTTAATTTTACACCCAAAATTCAGATGGCGCTTGCACCAAAGACAGCACACATCCTTCTTTTATAATCGTTGACATTCTCTACAAAAATGGACTTAATCTGACGATTTTTAAGGGCACCTCCAGCACTAGGGTCTGCCTCAAAAATCATCTGAATTGTGTAAAGTCACAATCTTTCGATATATTTTTTTTTAAATGAGAAATTTGAGCTTTGTTTTAGCCTCCGATTAAAAAATATATAGCTGTTTATCTGTTTAGGGTATTCTATGGACAAGTTCGCTTTACGATAACATCCTTACTTTTTAATTTAAAAAAATGCCTTTTTAAAATATATAAATTCGTTTAATGTCGAATTATCTTGCTAAATACAATTATTGTTGCTTTTTATTTGGCTTCATTTTGTTTTAAAAATTTTTTGAGTAGTCGGTTCAGTATCGATAAAAGCTTTGCGCTTAGAGTATTTGTGCATCGCTGACGAAATCGTTAAATTTAAATGCAATATTTAGTACTGATTTGCGAGGTTCGCAGATGCTCAAATGTACTCCAAAATGAATCTCTACTTTGGTGTGGGGCCCCGGAATAAGGCATGTTGTGCATTCATGCATAATTTCGCTTTGCAGCGAAATAATATCTGGATGCACAATTTCGTTTTTTAACGCAAGTGCAATTTCGCTTTCGAATACAAATCATGCATATGCTTTAATTCGTTTTTCAGTCAAATGTTTACTTTCGGTCCAAAACCGAAATTAAAGATGCAGGCATTATTTCGGTATGATCGTATGCACAATTTCAGTTTCGAAGGGAAATGGTCCATATGCTTAAATTCGCTTTTCGATAAAATGCTCATTTTCGGTCCACAACCGAAATTAAACATGCAGGCATTACTTCCGTTTGATCGCATAGTCAATTTCGTTATTTAACCGAAATATTCTTGTTGTGTGTCAACAGAACAAACAGTTCTTCTACTCATTTCTCGATTAACAGAAGACTGCAACAACAAAACCATTAGCGCCTAGAATAAGAAAGCACAAAGAGGAAATACTAACGTAAACAATCAAAGCCAACGATCACCAGTCAAGCGATCGGTTCGGGCGAACCAGAAGTAGAACGTAAGGCAATGAGTCAGCAGAAGTAACTGCATAAGCTGACCTATGCCAAGAACAATAACAACAACAACAGACCGCAGCTCAAGGCCGAAACTAAGCTGACGATATAGGAAATAAGCAATGGCCAATAGCAACAACAACAATCAAGTTGACCCAGAAGAATGTGGGACAATAAACGTAATTGACAAAGCACCCGCATTACGCCAACAACAACAACAAGTATTACTCAAGATTGCATCAACGCGGAAGGAGAACTGGGTCAGCGCGACAACAACAACCAGCTGAAGAAATAGAACCATGAGCAGACAAAAAAGAACACTTTGGAAATGATCGACTTTTAAAAAGTGCATGAAAAGCACTTTCTGATTATAAAGCTGATCATCGATCTATGGAAGAGGACTTCGCTTGGAACTAAGAATAGTATCAGTGGATCTCAACTTTAGCGCACCTACTCACGAGCCAGGACGTTAAAGTGTGGATCTCCGTGTTAGCTGAGGATTAGGGTAGTTATGTGAGCTAGAATAGGACATTGTAATATTTTAATGGAATAAAATAAAGAGTTGTAATAAAATTTAAACAAAAGGACTTCTCATGCCTGCTCAGCTTAGACACTCATCCCGACGCTACAACATTTATGGCGCAGCCAGTTTTCGACTAAGGATAGTCGCGAACGAATTACGATCCGTCCTAAAGAACAATGTAAAATAAAATGTAGCAAATATAACAAAGAGTTTTGGCCACAGTGCGGTAAGATTGATTTCTATTGGGTATATTTGAGTTATTCAATGGAACCTACTGAACAGTGGTGAAACTTAATTCAGTTGGGCCTGGGCGTGAGTGAAACTTCCGAAAGGCACTTGAATGAAAAACGGCATAAATATACCGAATTGTATCAATTGTTTTGTTGTAAACCTCTTTGTAGTGCACTGCTATTACCTGTCGAACAGTGGTGAAACCTAATTCGTCAGGGTCCGGGTGTGAGTAAAACTTCCGAAGGACACCTTAGCAGCGCAATGCAACAAGGGCATAATAATCAAATCCTGAGAAATTTATAAAAAAATAAACATTCCTTTAAAATCGAGTAGCGGTAGAGTACAGAAAATCAATAGAGCATCAGGTATGCATGTAAATATGGTGAGTGCAAAAATTTAATTACAATTTTTTCGACCAGAGTCCTTGGTGTTAACAATGAAGTTCAATACTGTCGCTCGATTTATGTCCTCATCAGAGTATTAAAGTAATAATTTTGCGGTTATTTGCATGTATTTCAGAAAAATAAGGCATTTAGATAATTGAAGAAAATTTAGATATATTAGAAATAGTATAAAGGGATAAAAAATAATGTTGTTTTTCAAAAGAAGAACATGAAGCCACTTTGAAAAAATTAGACAGGCTCGGGATATTTAATAGATTAATAAATATAGAAAGTAAAAAGGAAAATTTTAAAAAAATGAAGAATAGAAATCCTTCAATAGCAAATAGGTGTATAGATGATATTGTTTTCAAAGACGAATCAACTTGCACTTCGTAAATAAAATAAAAAATATTGAAAGTAAAAAAGAAGGTTTATTAAAAACCAGTCAAAGGAAGAACTTCAACGTAGAGAATAGGCCACTAGGAATTTACGAGTATAAGCATCCATTAACAACAAATGAAAACGTTCATTTAATAACTTATTTTTATTCCGAAAGGGTAGAAATATTAAATGAGAGAAATAAATCAAGACAGGGAATTATTTTATATAATATATTATATTTGCGCACAATTTCTGCGTACCTTAGAGTACTTTCTGAATAAAAGATTACCAAAAAATGCCGTTGAGATCGAAACAACTTTGATTTTCAGGACAAGATTTTTTTTTAAACATCGCTCAAAGCCAGGATTAAAAAAGATTTTCCTGGAACAACAAACCTGTTCATACATTTTTTTTTAAAGAAGTATTTATTTATTTATTTAATAATTTGAAACTAGTACAACAAGAATATATCTTATAGTTAGCACTAGTGGCATGATGATATACATTAACTCTAAAGATAACAATAGACTTATAAGACCTAATACTAATGTGTAACAAGTAATACTTATCAAATATATGTACATATAATATTACAAAAAGAAAACTACAATTTAAAACATAGCACATAGTTATAAATTACTCCAGTCCAGCAGGAGCGTGCTTGAGGGATCCATCGTAGCAGTTCAAAATCTCGAAATTACAGAAACACTTGGAATGGTATACATTGTATACAATCTAGTAATCTAGTAAATTCTAAGTTAATTGTGCTACTGCTGAGAAAAATGATGAAAAAGTTTATTTTTGAATTGAGATGCGTTGCTAAGGAATTGAAGATTATTTGGGAGCGAGTTCCAGAGACGTACTGCATAAACCAAGAACTGGCGCTCGGATGTAAGCGAGAAATGTCTTATTGGAACTAAATTATTTAGCCTATTTGAGCGTGAGAATTTCAATAAATTAAATAGGTAAAAAGGCTGCTTATTTATAAGAACTTTGTGCAAAAGAGTCAGGGCTTTGAATCTAAGTAAATCCTCAAAGGTCATGGAATTAAGTTTCCTGGAGTAAACGAAGACATGATCCTTTCCTTTCAGCCCGTACACATACCGTGTAATGTTGTTGTATAATGTGTTCAATTTTCGCTTAGAAACTGAATCACAGTTTGCAAAAATTTCGCATCCATACAGTAGTGTCGGCTGCAAGTAAGCTTTAGCTAGGAGTAACCTTATGTTCAGCGGTGTATAGGATTTCGTTGTCCACAACGAGCGGAGCATACCATATACTTTGCTTAGAACGGTGCTTATGTGTGTATTCCAGGATAAAGTTCTGTTAAAGATGATTCCCAAATTTTTTGCGGTGTCTACGAAGTCAATGTTGACATTATTTAATTTGACTTTAGGGATATGAGAGAGGTCAATTAATCTTTTCGAGATGACCATGCATTTTGTTTTTGACGGATTTATACATAGCCCATTTTTTTGTGCCCAGTCGCTTATTTTGCTCAAATCGCGGTTTGTTTTAACGATACATTCGTTGATGTTTTCTACAGTACAGCTGGTGTATAGCTGAACATCGTCGGCATACATGTGAACGTCGGACGAGACTAGAATTTGAGGAAGGTCGTTGATGTAAGCGGAGAACAGAAGCGGGCCGAATACGGTTCCCCGTGGCACACCTCTAGATACGGGCAGAAACTCAGAAACTGAATTTTGGCTACAGACGGCTTGCGTTCTACCGGATAGATATGTGGAAATTAAAGAAGTTGCAGCTTAGGAAAACTTATAAGCATGTTTAAGCTTATTGCACAAAATTTCGTGATTTACTGAGTCGAAAGCTTTAGTGTGGTCCAATAGTGTTAAGATGGTAATTTTTCCAACATCTAGTGCCTTCCTCGTACTCTCAGTGACATCGATTAACGCTGTGATGCTGCTATGGCTGGCCCTAAAGCCTGACTGTTTTGCATTAATTAATGATTTTGTGAAAAAAAAAATGATTTAATAGTTTTTTTATTAAAACTTCAAAAACCTTAGACAAGTATGGAAGAATAGCAATTCGATGAAATTCTGACTTAGCCTTAGGAATTGGAATTATTTTCGCTATTTTCCATGCTTGGGGGAATATGGAGGTCGTGAAAATAAAGTTAAAACTGTATGTGAAAAATGGGAGAAGTATAGGCAAAAGTAGCTTGGTAAAAGCAGGAGAAACTCCGTCAAAACTGGCAGCGTTTGATTTGATCGATAAAAAGGCTTGTAAAACGTCCATTTGCTCGATGCAGTGGAAATCAAATCTTTCGTCTGACTGCAAAAATGAGATGGGGCATGCATAATTAATTGCATCAGCATCTGGTATGTCTATGTTTGCAAATTTACGGTTTAATTCATTTATGTCGATGTCTTTAGATGCAGCAGATTTTGAGTATTGAATCAAGAAAAAAAAAATTAATTTAACAGTTCGCACTCAGGGCACATTAACCTGTACAATTTTTGCTATTTTCTCAAGAGCAGCTTTTCAACAAACAACGCGATGCTAAAAAAGGCTATTCGCCACGGAGAAAAGGCTAGATTTCTAGCTAATAGCAAATAGATGATTTTACCGGCTAGGCCGATCTGACTAAAAAAAAGGCTGAAATGGCATCACTGGTTCGGACTGTAGCTGCGTGAGTGTACGTAAGTGAGTATGCTTAAGTATGTGCGCACTTCTCTATTGAAAATTTCAAGCCGATTTTAAGCTGCAATCATTCATGGCATAAGACGGCATAACAGAACATAACATAACATAAAATAACATAAGCGCTTTTTGAGTAGTCAGTGAAGACATAAAAAAACATAAGAGCACAGAAGAGGCAATGTTGCAATTTGCGCAGATTGGGGAAAAGGGGAAAAAATTATTTCCGCAATTTCTCAAGAAATTAATTAACAAACGCTTGTTAATCAGTTCGGGACATGCCCAAAAGTAATAAAATATATTCTTCGTTAATAAAAAGCTGTATGTTTAATACTTTTTTAATATATTACAAAATAAGTAATGGTAGCTTTTATAGATTTTCGTAAAAAGGGGAAATGTGGCAGCTGTGGGAAGCAGCTGGCATCACTTAAAAATATAATAGAGTGCAAATCGTTAATTTGTGACAAAATTAAATATTAAAATGAATTTTTATGTGTTGGGTGGTATGTTTTTGCATATCTGCGCTTTGTATGTTGCGTACAAGAAACGAAAAACACAGAAGAGGTGGAAGGTGCGACCGTTAAATAATGACTGGCATAAGTCGGGATATCATCGTAAGATGTTTTTACGAATGAAGGAAATTGATGCCGAGCAGTTCTTCATACAAACACGAATGTCAAAATAATTATTTGAAATGCTACTGGGAATGGTTGGAATCGAGTTGTGGAAACCGAAGCAGCGTATTTAACCTGAAGAAAAGCTGTCCATAACTTTACAGTAAGAAGAACAAAAATATTGAAACATAAAATAACCCTTTTTTTCTATAGTTACCTGGCTCATGGAGTTCCAATGCAAAGCCTAGCGTGGATGTATAAAATAGGACGCACAACCGTAAGAGACATAATACTGGAGGCTTGCGAAGTTTTGTGGCGATTGCTCTCTTCTATTTATGTTAGCGAACCAGCTGAGCACGAATACAAGGCCACTGCAGAGGACTTCAACAACTTGTGGAACATGCCCAACTGCGTAGGTGCAATTGATGGCAAGCATATCGCCATTAAATGCCCTCCAAAGTCAGGATCGTTGTTTTACAATTATAAGAAGTTCTCGAGCATTGTATAAATGGCAGCTTGTGATGCCAAATACACATTCACGGCAGTGAGTGTTGGAAGTTATGGCAGCCAAAGTGACGGAGGTAAAATCGAAAAATGTGTTCAAAATAAAAAAGTTAAATATGTTCAATTTTTAGGTATTCTAAAAACGTGTCCTTTCGGAGAAGGTCTTTTAAATAACAGGCTACCCTTACCGCAAGCTATTCCATTGACGAATGAGTCGGACGAGTTGTTTCCACATTATTTTGTGGGAGATGCCGCTTTTCCACTGCGAAATAGCCTCGTGAGACCATACCCTGGGATTAATTTGGAAAAAAGGAAAAGTATTTTTAATTACAGGTTATCTCGAGCACGTCGCTGCATTGAAAATGCTTTTGGTATTTTAACTGCACGCTGGTGGGTTCTACGCACGACACTCGAGTGTAACCCTGAAAACACCGAAAGCATAGTCTTGGCTTGCGTGGCGCTGCATAACTTTGTAATGTTGAACGACCATTCGCGGTTGTACTGTCCGGAAAGATTTGTTGACTGGGAGGGCTCTGACCACATATTGCAGGAAGGAACCTGGCGTGCTGACAAAAACAACACAGGTGCCGTTTGGCGGCCAATTCTATCGTTTGCTAGAAGGGCATCTGCGAAAGCATTCGAGTTGCGTGACGAACTCGCAAACTATTTCAACAATGAAGGAGCGCTTTCCTTCCAAGATGAAATGATATGAAGTGCGCCGATACTCAAAATCGTCTTTTTCAAGACGACAAACCAACCGTCTTTTTCAAATCGACAAACCAACCGTCTTTTTCAAGACGACCATATTTTTACACAAAGAGAAATAATTAAATCGAAGATATATTTTTTTATTGAATTTTATTCTTCAACAGGTACCTGTAAGTCGAAAAACTTATTGTTTTCAAGATATGAAATATATGATCAAAAAACAACCCCTTTTGCTTGGTGTATATATAACTTAAAACAATCTTATATTATTTTTTGTTATTCAAGTAAGTAAGTATATCCTAAAGTTAAAAAAAAGGCAAACATAAGTAATAAAAAGAACACAACTTCATGGTGGACTACTCTTAGCTAACAAAAAGGCAAACATGCGTAAAAAAAAGCAAAATAGTGTACAAAATGAACCTTTATAAATTCGTATGTTCGTTCAGTTCGTAAACCAGGGGTGCCCAAAAGTCTCTTACGGAAGAGTAATAACACAATCTTATACACTTAAGGCAGTCCGAATATCAACACATATACATTTTTTTTTATTGAAAAAGAAAAAAAGCATTCTACCAAGTACACTGAAAAAAAAAAAGGATTTTCTTAAAAGCTATTATTATTGAAACAAATTTCTTCCAACAAATTTATAAGACCTTCCATGTACCTTCTAGAAAATAGTCAAAGTCTATAACAATATTGGTCGTAGACAATTTTAGCAAAGCCTCCAAATGCTCCAAACGCATCATGAACCAAAAAAGTTTTCTTGAACTCCGAAACTAATTGATCTTTTGTACCGCCTGCCATCTTCCTAGCTATGAATTCAGAATGAATCTGTTGGAAGTGCCTTTCAATGTTGAATGATGTTTTTGTCTGAATTATCCTCAAACATATCATGCACTGCGCCTCGGACTTAAAATTTTGACTGAAAAAAAAATTACTTTCCCACTTCTCTTCCAAAGTCATTTTCGTCGATTCCACTTATTGCCTCGAATTTCACGCCAATTTTCTGTGTGTGTTTCAGCTCGCAGCTCAAAATTGACTGCCGTCAATTTCTACCAACAAAAACTGCGCAATTCTCCCTGTTTCATTTCTTGTTAAGGTGACCATATTTTTTAAAGTAAACAACACAAAATTTTGCGTCAAACATTGAACACATTTAACACACGGAAACCCAAAAATTTCATGTATTTTAATTCAATTTTTTAATACATTTTACCCAAAGTCAAAATGGGTATCCATAATAGGAATTATTGATGCTTAAATGTAATACAACTGGCGATTCAAGAAAAAACCGTCCTCCTAAAAACAAAATGAATGGTCACCTTAGTCACAGGCCAGCGAAAACGAAAAAAAAAATCAAAACCAAGTTTGTTTGTGTGTTCCGCATTCTATCGTGCGCAGCGCTCTGATTGTATACGAAGAGTATAGGAAATGCTAGTCCTATACTCTTGGCATATGCTATGAGTTTTACAAAAACAAATGAGCGCTGAGAGTATAGGGCCTGGGCACCGCTGTCGTAAACGGTACCACTTATAGGTGGTGTAAAAGCCAAAACTACTGCTGTGTTTGGAAGCCCTGAATATATTTATTGTGGAGTTCCTTTGAGAGATATTAAATATGTTGTTATTACTTGCATGGCTTCGTCCTGCTTGGCGGGACTCACTTGGGCGAGGTTCGAGACAACCATACGCCCGAATGCTTCTATCGATGAATTGGCAGTTGCCAATTGCGCTTCGCACACCTTTGCAAAGCACTTTGCTGCCTCCGCGAGGGTTTTTTCCAAAGAACAATCGTTCGTTTTTCGCCTCCTCGGGGTTCCTGACCGCTCTTGGTCCCTTGTTTTTTTTTTTTTTATATAATATGTACATATGGGCGATTCCATTTGTTGGTACGTTACACTTTTTTTAATTTTGGCCACATAACTTCTTAAGTTTTTTAAACACGATGTCGAGCTTTTCCAGTAAATAAAGATAGGCATGAGTTCTAGAAAATACAATATTTAATTTTGAAAAAAGTCCATGGGGCATCCTGGTAATGCTGATTTAATGGGCGTTGGTACGTTACAAATTTTTCTAGCTGTTTTGAGAGAGCGCCAGATATTGTGAAAACTCTGCTCTCCTACTGAATGTAGTTTTACAAAATTTTTATGAATTATGTAAAAAAGGTTACTTTCGATGATTTTCATTAAAAAACCCAAGAAATATGTGTTGATAAATTTTAAAAAATATAATACGCCTGTTGGTACGTTACGTTGGTATGTTACATAAAAATTTTTGAAATCGAACTGTCATAGAGATATCAAAGTAAAAAAAATTTTTACAAAAGATTTGACCTAAATCTATAAAATTAACCTTCTGAATAGTATAGAAGCTTTTTATGCCCGGCAGACTTTGTGTGCCGGGAATACTATCTTTTTGCATCTGTTTGAAACACCCAGGTGTTTCATCAAATGAGGGTACCTCCTGCTCATCAAGTAAAAAAATTAGGCGTGATCGTTTATCCTTTAAAACTGTGTATGTCCAAAACAGGGTTGGATCGACGGTGGCTATATCGGGTTTGCACACCCCTTTGGAAAATTTTGATGGTTTGGATGGTTTGTGCGTATCAAAGACTTCTATCCAACAAATATAAAAAATCAGGTGTGTGATTGGATTCCCGGGAATTCATTTCCCCGGAAAATTGAAATAAATACTCGGGAATTTAAATATGTTCGAAATTTTTTAATTCGAAAATTTTATCGTATAGCCGCTCTTTTGTTTTTGACAATGTCATTTCTTTCAAAATTTCCATACATTCTTCAAAATATTGAAGCAACGAAATTCCCTTTCCCCAAAATTTGGGGAAAGGGAATCCTATCACATGCCCGAATAAAAAATTTACATACTAATTTTCAAGTTACATAGATCTTAGCACATTTGAAACTGCGACCGGTACCTTGTCAGGCTAACAATCATGAAAGCGTTGGTACGTTACAGCTTTTTAATGCTATTTAAAAAAAAAATTATCCACAAATTTAATTTTTTTAACGGTATTCTTTGAACAATTTCGAATACTTAGAGGAAAAAATAAAGAGCATTTATTTCATCGACATGCTTCACTTTGACACTAACTTTGTTGCATTTAGCGTTGGTATGTTACACAAACTTTGCGGCCAAATGCAACACTGTCTGAGTCACTTAAAATTATACTTTTCGTACTTTTGCCAGCTTAATCTAAAGCTCTTGATTGTTAACCATAATTGGGCTTAGTTATATATCGAAAAATATATACATGTTTTATTTGCTGACCTTGGGAAAATTTTCGACGTTTGACATTTTTCTTCGAATAATTTAAGATTTTCACAAAAAACGCGTGTCCAATTGCGAAAAAAGGATGCACTATATGAATTTGACAGCAACGTATAGATTACATATCTGTTCAACTATTATTGATCTTTTTTTCCAACTTTAATTGAAAAAAATTTTTTTTTCTTCTCATCGATTTCTGTGGAATTGCCCATATATGGTTAAAATATGAAAATGCGAGTTATCTTTCTTAACGGTGTTAACGCTTTTGAAGGAACATTGGATACATTTTATGCTTAAAAAATTATTCGGAAAGTATTTTCAGTTTTTTTTAAACCTGATTTTGTCTGCGTTATTTTGTCGGTAATCCAAATGCAATTTTTGCGAATAAAGATTACAAGAAAAAGGTCAATAAAAAGATTTTGTGCTCATAGCAGCTGTCATTTTTCGAAAACCATTCACTGTACTCTGAGTGTTTTTCGGTTTCAGAAATGAATTTTTTAAATATTTTTTCTTTAATTTGTGCAGAATGCGGAGTCTTATCAAAGAAACTTTTAAAAATTTTGAAGTGATTTCTTATTAATTTGAAGAAGAAGTCAGAAGGGGCCTTCAGTTTCAATGAATTACTCATAGAAGCATAGTTCTTATTTTGTAAAAATAACTCAGAGGAGTCGATATACTCTTCATCTTGTCTTAAGAGCTGTGAGCATTTTGTACAATCATGTTTCTGCATGAATTTAAAAAGTATATACCCTGCAAAATATCGCAACGCATTATCGTTAAACACATGATACAAGAAAACAAGATAGCGCCACTTCAGTACCGCTATTTTGAGGCTCTCTTTGAGAGCCGAAAATTAAGTTTGTGACGTCACTGAGCGAGAAATTGTTGTTGTTTCCCATGCTATTCAGAAAAGTAAAAAGCCGGTTTAACATGGGAAACAACAATAACGAATCGCGATTTTGAGTTTGTGACGTTTCCTCTCTCAAGTGGCGCTATCTTGTTTTCTTGTATCATGGTTAAACACGTTTTCCGCAATATTTGACACTGTTTCATCTAGGGCTGAATATTTGAGTTCTTTAGAGCTTGCTGACGTGAAATCTTCGGATATCTCATTTTCCAACGTAGAAATAGATTGTTAGCTTTCTTTTTTGGCATTTTCACATTCGGTTCCATTTCTTTTTATCGCTTACAAGCATTTTACAAAAAACTTTACTTTTTTCGGATATTTTGAAAGGAAAATTGTGAAACTGTGCTAAAACTACAATTAATAGCCAAATAAAAAATAAAATCGTGAAATAGCCAAACGAATTTTTTGAAATCAAAAACAGCCAATTTTAGCTTATAATATCCATAGCGGCACGCTGTATAAAACGCGCCTGCCGCTAGTGCTCCCACTCACTTGCAATTCGGAATTCAAGCAAATGAGACATATGGGAAGCGTTTTCAAATTTATTTTAAAGTTTAAAGGAAAAGTTCAAAAAAATTCTAAGGCGAAAAATATGGAAAATTCAAAAAATATGGTAGATGATCGCAAGAGCGGCGTGAAATGTATATATTAATTGTTGTCAACGACGTTACAGAGTTGGGTCAGAAGATTTTCCTGTTAGACTATTTAGTTTCCCTAAAAATGAAGAAACGCGGAAAATATGGATGGAAAAGTGCAACCTCTCGAGAGTGACTGCTCCGAAAAAATGCTAATTTGCGACCGTCATTTTGAAATGAAGTACTTGGGGAAAAAATATCTCAAATCAAATGCTATTCCGACGTTGAACCTTTCAGAAGGAAATCTTCTGTTACCGGCAGAATCTACAAATATAGAAAATGTTTATGATTTTGTAGAGGATGCGGAAGGTTTGACAGAATTTCAAGCGGGACGAGCTCATAAACAGAGCGAATCGCATGCACAGAAATCGTCGTCCACCTCAAAGTTGGGTGAAAATTGCATCAAGAGCGCGAAAAATGAATCTTTTTATCGTAAAAAGCAATACAAGGAGGCAATTGAACTAAGGAAACAAATAGAAAAGTACAAGCGTCTTGCAAAACGATTCACGATTCATGATTTGTTGCGAAAGAAAAGAAAAAAGAATTTGATTTTGAAACAGGCTTGTAAAAAATCTAAGAATGTTTCTTTTGCCATTGATAGTTTGCCGCATGTTTCCGAAAAAATTAAAGTTTTTTGTAAAATGCTTGTAAGCGATAAAAAGAAATGGAACCGAATGTGAAAATGACAATAAAGAAAGCTCACAATCTATTTCTACGTTGGAAAATGAGATATCCGAAGAATTCACGTCAGCAAGCTCTAAAGAACTCAAATATTCAGCCCTAGATGAAACAGTGTCAAATATTGCGGAAAACGTGTTTAACGATAATGCGTTGCGATATTTCGCAGGCTATATACTTTTTAAAATCATGCAAAAACATGATTGTACAAAATGCTCACAGCTCTTAAGACAAGATGAAGAGTATATCGACTCCTCTGAGTTATTTTTACAAAATAAGAACTATGCTTCTATTAGTAATTCATTGAAACTGAAGGCCCCTTCTGACTTCTTCTTCAAATTAATAAGAAATCACTTCGAGATTTTTAAAAGTTTCTTTGATAAAACTCCGCTTTCTGCACAAATTAAAGAAAAAATAATTAAAAAATGCTTTTCTGAAACCGAAAAACACTCAGAGTACAGTGAATGGTTTTCGGAAAATGATAGCTGCTATGAGCACAAATTCTTTTTATTGAACCTTTTTCTTGTAATCCTTATTCGCACAAATTGCATTTGGATTACCGACAAAATAACGCAGAAAACATCAGGTTCAAAAAAACTGAAAATACTTATAAGCATAAAATTTATCCAATGTTCCTTCAAAAGCGTTAACACCTTTAAGAAAGAGAACTCGCATTTTCATATTTTAACCATATACATATGGGCATTTCCATGAATATGTCAACCACGACTGAAAAAATAAAAGTACTCGAAATTTTTTTCCAACACTGGCTATGGAAGGCAAAAATACTAAAATTTAATTATCTGGAAGCATTTCCAGCCTATTAAAATTTGAAAGAAAAAAAATAACGGCTTAAAGTCAATTGTCTCGTTGATTCATTTTAAGCAGTTTTGATCAACTACTTCCTCTCTTCAAACGACTCACTTCAGCTATTTGTAACATTGCATTTCTACTTTAAAATTATTGTTACAACAACAATTAAGTAGATTCATGAGCAAAGAGAAAATAAGGAGTTCGATTAGCGGTGTTTTTTTATTTTCCTTTGATGCTATTTTAATGTCACGTACGATGACCAAAAACATTGTTTTTCTTCCTCATTTGTTATTTGTTGGTCGCAGGTGAACGAAAATTAATTTCCAAATCAAGGCCATCGGGCAAATAATAGATTTTTAAAAAATTTTTTTTAATTTCGTAAAACAAAAAATTTATAAGCCAAGCAAGTTGGTCACGTACGATATCGTAAGTACTAAAAATGGTACGATTTGTTGAGAGCCCAATCGAAATTTTTTTTATTTTTTTTTTATCATATCGTCGTCCCGGAGTTATCTCCTCGTATATCACAAAATCAAAAATTTTGAGATAAGCACGTTTTCCCGCGTACTTTTTCAAGATCTATCCATCTGTCGAGTCTCTAGGTTGCTATACCATATAGTTTACGAGATATTTGTGAGCTAAATAATTGTATATCCTTTAAAATGATAGTTTCTACGCGTTATAACATCGTATATCCATATTTTGTGGATATACGATGATTTATATATGAAATTTGCGCAGTAAAAAGTTGTTGTGTTATCTCATCGTAACAAAAAAAATTTTTTTTAAGAAACATTTGTTTATGTTAATTTTAAATAAAAAAGATTTATTCGTGTGAAAAAAAAAACAAAAGAAGCAAAAAAAATAAATTCTCATAGTAACACTCCTACAAAAATTTTCATTCTGAAAATAGTGTGGAATGCTTATTATAATATAACAAATTGCATTTCTTTAAAATTTTTAACGTCATCTTGTAGCACTACAGATCACGCCGCTCGATCAAGCGCTGTAAATACGTCCTCAAGCTTATTGTTCCTTTTAATAGAATACTATAAGATGCTTTTGAATTATTTTTCTTGGTTTGTGTAATTGTCGGGCTAGACCGATTATAGATTCCTGACTTGTTCAAAGTCAAATGGAAATGAGTGCAAAACAGCACAACAAAGCTAATGCAGGTAGCTCAGCTCCTTCAAACAAACGTGGAAGGTACAGTTTCGTTGTACCAACAACAATACCCATATCTATTCTTTATTTTGTAGCTTAGTTGATTACATAACGTATAATAATTTAATTTCCCCAACAAAAATAAGAATTCGAATTTTTTTTTAGAAATGTTTAGGTCACGGAAAAAGAATAAGAAGAGAAATGTGTATCATTTAAATAGGCACATTTTTAAGGTATCAGGTATGGCTTTTGAATGCTACCTTTAATGTATAAAAAACATTTCGCTATTTGATGCAGTGGCAAGTCGTTTTTCTCAGGAAATGCGGAGTTAAGTCATTTTTCAACAATAAGATTATGATTTTGACTCCTTTTTCTATTTTTAAATGGAAAACGGATACTTAAATAACAAATTTCCTATATGAACTCAATAAAAAAAATTTTTGTTAAGTCGATTTTCGTGTCAAAACAAATAAAACAAAAAAACATTATCAAATTTTTATTAATTTATTTGCTCGTATATCCACTTTCCAACACAGGTTGCCAAAAAAGTGGCGTATACGATGAATTGTCAAAAATTCTTGGAATGAAAAAAACCCTATAACTTAAAGAATTTTCGAAGTAACTTTAAATTAATGATCAGAAATAATAAAAAGTAAAGCATTTTATATAAGGAAAACAGAATCAACGATTTCCAACGAGCCATTTTTTTTATATGCCATGTTAAACTTTAAACTTCAATTTCCCAACAAAAGGTTGATTGTGATATACGAGGAAATAACTCCGGGACGACGATATGTCTAAAATTAATTACGAGGCAACAAAGATGAGCTTAGAATGAGCAACAAATGAGCTGGGTATTCATTCAAGGGAAAAATAAGAGTTAAATAAGTATATGACAGGGTTGGGTGGCAGCGAAAACTTAACGCCGAATAATTCCGTAAAAACAATAAATTTAACCGGGACTGTCTTTGTTTGTTATAAATATATTGTTTTTTGAATCGAAAAAATATTTTTTATTGGTCATTAATGAAGAATAATAGTGGGGGAAATTATGTCACGTACGATATGTCACGTAAGATATATGAACTTTGTTCCCTATAAAATCAACTAAAGACTTTTTTAATTTAAACATAACGAATTTAAAAGGAGCAATATTTCACTAAGTGCAAGAAATTAGAAACAAAAAAATAAACTCCCTTAATTCGCAGAGTTTTGCACATTTTTACAAGTACCTCAAAAGTACTTCCGTTTTTGGTCACGTACGATATAGCCCTATTTCGCTTGATTTTTCCGACTCAAACATTTCAAATCTACTTAATTTTTTTTTTAAATGATAAACTCTCTGAGTGGAACATATCGACACCATTTTCTTGGAGTCACTCCAATTTTTGTAAAATCTATTCAACTCTATTTGCGTACGAATTCCGCGTACGATTACCTGGAAATGCCCATATATAAAAAAAAAACACAAAAAATTAAAGTTTTCATATATTCGTGAGAAAATAAAAATTTCGTACCGCCAATATTACAAATAGTCGACCACTACCGAAAACTTCTATTCGTTTTGTTGGTGCTTTCTTCATGGCAACTCCCTACAGAACATTAAGTAGTTCGGTCGATTTGTACGCATCTTTTCTCTCATGTATGAATAATAAAACCGACAGCGATTAGAATTTGGGCTTGAAATTTCCAATAGAGAAGTGCACACATACCTAAGCATGCTCACTTACGCACACTCACTCACGCTGAAATAAATGTATATGAATAACAAAAAAAAAACAAAAAAATCTCAACTCAACAAAGCGACAACCTTCCGCTTCGGAGTTTCAATTCATACTGACCATGTAGGACTGTAGGCACGGCTGCCACTCGCCTTAAGTATTTTTGTACCAGACCAATCCAAAAAATGTACCAAAACCGAAAAAAATGTACCAAAAAAATATTTTAGCTTCGCATATTTATTATACAAAAAAGTAATAACAAAAACAGTATTCAGCCAAAAAACCAAAATAAAAAGGTACAATGCTTTTTGTGCAAAAAATATTTCTTAAATTATAATACTAAAAAAAACAGTCTTTAGGTGACCAAACGTTATGAGAATCATTATTAGTTTTACACAGCTCTTTTGACAGCATAATATTATTAAGTGAGGCGTATTCTAACTTATTTCTTAGTTTCGTTTTTATTAAAGAAAGATCGAAAAACTTTCTTTCTGCAACTGCAGAACTGTGGGGTAAGCACATTTGGTCATTAACAAATTTAACTAGTTCGTTAAAAGCAATTTCACCGAATCCATTTTTAAATAATCTTACTTTTTCCCAAAACGTTTCCAAGCTGGTGCAATTTTTTAAATCAATATTGGAAAGCCTTAAAAGAGACCACTGAGTTGCGATTACATCAGGGTCACATTCAATTAAATAACTGAAATTCTCAAGTAACGGCGAAATTGAAACATCATCTTCTGACAGAACTTTGGCAGGTGTAATGATAATTAAAGCTTTAAAATCTTCCCGACTGTAATCGAAACGGTATTTAACTTGTGCCAAAAACTCTAAAAAAAAAAGAGCTTTTTCATTCATAACAAGTAAGAAAGCTAAAGTCGGTCAAGCCCGACTTTGAAATACCCAGCGTCCCGACATTATGAGCGCACTATGTTTTGCTTCTCTATTTGTGGGCGTGGCAGTGGGAGGGCAACATAAATTATTTCCCTACACCTTTCATTCGCCTTGGTGAACCTATGTTGCGAATTTGAAGCTTCTACGCCTTTTACTTCGGAAGTTACGAAAAATCTTCATTTGTGGGCGTGGCAGTGGGCGGGCCATATAAAATTTTTTCCTACACCTTTCATTCGCCTTGGTGAACCTATGTTGCGAATTTAAAGCTTCGACGCCTTTTACTTCGGAAGTTACGAAAAATCTTGATTTGTGGGCGTGGCAGTGGGAGGGCAACATAAATTATTTCCCTACACCTTCCATTCGCCTTGGTGAACCTATGTTGCGAATTTGAAGCTTCTACGCCTTTTACTTCGGAAGTTACGAAAAATCTTCATTTGTGGGCGTGGCAGTGGGCGGGCCGCATAAAATTTTTTCCTACACCTTTCATTCGCCTTGGTAAACCTATGTTGCGAATTTCAAGCTTCTACGCCTTTTACTTCGGAAGTTACGAAAAATCTTTATTTGTGGGCGTGGCAGTGGGCGGGCCACAAAAAATTTTTTCCTGCACCTTTCATTCGCCTTGGTGAACCTATGGTGCGAATTCGAAGCTTCTACGCCTTTTACTTCGGAAGTTACGAAAAATCTTCATTTGTGGGCGTGGCAGTGGGCGGGCCATAAAACAAATTTTCCTACACCTTTCATTCGCCTTGGTGAACCTGCGAATTTGAAGCTTCTACGCCTTTTACTTCACAAGTTACGATAAGCCCTTATTTTTGGGCTTATTTGTGGGCGTGGCTCGAGGAGGGCGGCGTCCATTTTTTGCCAGGATATGTCCCTTTTCGTAGTTTACCAGCACACCAAATATCAATGGAATGTGTTGAGTGGTTCGCAAGTTACAAGCATTTTATTGAAAACACAATAAATTCATTTGTGGGCGTGGCAGTGGGCGGATGTCTCCCATTTTTACTTAGGATTTTACTCGGACCCCGATATACATGTGTGCCAAATTTCGACTTCATTGGTTCAGCCGTTTCGGAGGAGATCCGACCACGGACGGACGGACAGACGGACAGACGGTCAGACGGACAGACGGACATGTCTAAATCAATTCAGTTTTTGATCCTGATCATTTCTATATATATTTTTCTATATCTCCGGAGCTTAATTCTCCCTGTTACAAGATTTGCACAAAACTAATATACCCCGCTTACGCTGGGTATAAAAATGTGAAAATCCGAACGGATTCGATCCGTCGGAATACATAACCAGACCGATTATTTTTATTCTCGCCTAGAAAACGAGAATCGAGGTATACAATTGAGTTGTGTAGAAAGCATGTAGGACTGTAGGTCTAACTGTCGACGTCGAAAAGCCTCTGCCGCGATGGGGATATACACCATTAGGCAGGCATAGGAAATTCAACAAATTGGGGATATTCACCAAAAAGCTACCAACAAAAACCTTAAGCAGGAATAGGAAATTCAACAAATTCGAGAAATTCACCAGAAAGCTACCAACAACAATACGGGTAGACACAAAGTGGCACTATGATGCCACTTGCAAGAAAATTATCAAAGAAACACGGCGTCGGCTCGGTTTTTTATATTGCTTGAAAAGTTCATAATTGAAACTTTATTAAATTTATTACGATATGTTTTTGCTTAATGTGCACGAATGTTTTCATTTTGTAATAAATTGACATACATTTTTGACTACTGCTACGAATTTGATTGTATATAGAATTTAGTATTTTTGCTGAAAAAGTGTGATCAAAAAGTTATGTGGACGGGGTAGGACAAAAAAAACCATATCTATTTCTCCTTAATATTGAGTTTCCTTGATTATTTTTATGTTTTCCAAGCTTTTCATGGCATTTTATGAGTTTGGTAGATATTTTATATGTAATGTACTCGAAAATCTCCCAAAATTAAAATTAAAAGTGGCAATGCATTTCACCACAGCAGAACTAAAGCCTTCGCTGCCATAGCGTGCTTCTCTTTTCCTCATGCTATATGCATATGTTGAAGCAGCGTAGCTCTAACACATTGCAGGGATTAGGAAGAAGAAGAGTTAGACCTACAGTCCTACATGGTAGAAAGCATCAATTAATAAATGTTGCCTTCGATTAATCGTGTTACTGATGAATCGGATAGAGATTTTTTTCATCACTACGCCTCGCACCATGAACTCAATCACTGTTGCAGCCATATATTACTATATATGTCACTCTCATAGATTTTGAGCGGGACATTCCGCGCCAGTTAGAAAGAGATGTTACTCGGCAGGCAAAAAAAAGAGCGAGAGAGAAATACTTTTGGTGAGTACCTAAGTGAAAAATTCTCATTTTGGTGGGTACCCAAGACCGTGGTGGGTACTCAAGACCGTGTTGAAAAGAGCCAAAATAGAAACGGCTCCTGAGTGACATATATAGTTATATATGGTTGCAGCTATACCAGTTTTGGCGCAAAATCACTTTCTTTAAATACTAGGCCTGTTCCCGTACTGCACGAAACTGCCGAAAACTGGCCAATGTTTTAAAAATTGTATGAAAATTGGGCAGTTTCGTGTAGCCCGGGAACATACCTAGTATCATCGATTTGTAACCATCTGAAAAATGTACCAATTTGACAAATTGTGTACCAATGTACCAAACGATAAAAAATGTACCAGTTTTGGTACAATTGTACCATAAGTGGCAACCGTGACTGTAGGTCTAACTGTCGACGTCGAAAAGCCTCTGCCGCGATGGGGATATACACCATTAGGCAGGCATAGGAAATTCAACAAATTGGGGATATTCACCAAAAAGCTACCAACAAAAACCTTAAGCAGGAATAGGAAATTCAACAAATTCGAGAAATTCACCAGAAAGCTACCAACAACAATACGGGTAGACACAAAGTGGCACTATGATGCCACTTGCAAGAAAATTATCAAAGAAACACGGCGTCAGTTCGGTTTTTTATATTGCTTGAAAAGTTATAATTGAAACTTTAATAAATATATTACGATATACTTTTGCTTAATGTGCACGAATGTTTTCATTTTGTAATAAATTGACACACATTTTTTACTACTGCTACGAATTTGATTGTATATAGAATTTAGTATTTTTGCTGAAAAAGTTTAATCAAAATATTATGTGGACGGGGTAGGACAAAAAAAAAACCATTTCTATTTCTCCCTAATATTGAGTTTCCTTGATTATTTTTATGTTTTCCAAGCTTTTAATGGCATTTTATGAGTTTGGTAGATATTTTATATGTAATGTTCTCGAAAATCTCCCAAAATTAAAATTAAAAGTGGCAATGCATTTCACCACAGCAGAGCTAAAGATTTCGCTGCCATAGCGTGCTTCTCTTTTCCTCATGATATATGCATATGTTGAAGCAGCGTAGCTCTAACACATTGCAGGGATTAGGAAGAAGAAGAGTTAGACCTATAGTCCTATATGATACTGACTTGACTTTGATATGTGAAGCACGGCTCCCACTCATCTCAAATATTTTTGTACCAAACCAATCTAAAAAAAAGTACCAAAACCGAAAAAACGGTACCACATACTTACCCAGCCGGACTTTATCCCATGCATGTACAAATCATTAATGCAGAAGTAGTGAAGCATTCATATCGAAAGAGGCCCATCGGTGATTTTTCAAATGATCTTCTAGTGAAAATATCACAGAAGCAAGAGCGCGTTGCAACAGACTCTTCTTCAAATGAAATTTTCATTTAAAAGAATCTTTCAATGAAGATCCTATGAAATTGTCATGACAAGATGCATTTCAATCTGTGTGCTACAATTCTCAAAAGTTTTATAATTTTGTTATACTTAAGATATTTTAAGAATTGAAACTTTTAAGTCTTTCCAAAGGCGATAATGTGTCACTGTCACGAAGTGACGAAATATGGCCATATCCGCCAATATTTTAAAATATTCATTGAAAAAATACAAGTTCGAAAGCGCTTATTAAAACATTAAAATATTTTAAAAATTTATTTTCCTTCTCCTCTCAGATCCCCGCGGCGTATACATACTATTTTTTCAAATGAAATTCTCATTCCCGTTGGCACCATAGTCATTGTTCAGAATGATATTATGCTTCATGTTAGCAGCATATACTCCATTTTCAAATGAAATAATCATGCACATTGCAACCATTTTAGCCAGCTAGCACGTGCACTTTTCCCAAAGGAAGTTTTCATGCGGACCAGGGTCATACACTCCTTTACCTAATGAAGAACACATTAATTTTGAAATACTGAAAATAGCGGCCATCTCCTAACAAACTTCATTAGAAGTACCCAGTGGGAAGTTTTAGAAGTCATTCTTTTCTTCTTTAAATAAATATTCAATTCTATAGGAATAAATGAATTCATTGAGACAAGCATTGCATAATTCTAGTTCAAGGGAATGCATTACCGTTTTTCAAGAAAAAGAATGCAAAGAATAATTAAAATGTAACTGTGAGGGAAACTCTGTATTACAAAGTAATGAAGTTTTGAAGAGCAGCACTTACAAAACAGCTGGTCTTATTATTTCAACAAAGTGAAACGTGCAACTTTTCGTATTTAAAACAAAAATAAAATAAAAACAAGTAAGAAAGCTAAAGTCGGTCAAGCCCGACTTTGAAATGCCCAGCGTTCCGACATTATTGGCGCTCTATATTACGAAAAATCTCCATTTGTGAGCGTGGCAGTGGGCGACCCAGATAACCTTTTTTCCTACACCTTTCATTCACCTTGGTCAACCTATGTTGCGAATTTGAAGCATCTACGCCTATTATCTCGAAAGTTACGGAAAATCTCCACTCGTGGGCGTGGCAGTGGGGGGGGCCCATAAAATTTTTTTCCCACACCTTTCATTCGCCTTGTTCATTCGCCTATGTTGCGAATTTGAAGCTTCTACGCCTTTTACTTCACTAGTTACGATAAACCCATATTTGTGGGCTTATTTGTGGGCGTGGCTCGAGGAGGGCGACGTCCATTTTTTGCCAGGATATGTCATTTTTCGTAGTTAACCAGCGCACCAAATAACAATGAAATGTGTTGAGTGGTTCGCAAGTTACAAGCATTTTACTGAAAACTCATTATATTCATTTGCGGGCGTGGCAGTGGGCGGATGTCTCCCATTTTTACTTAGGATCATACTCGGATCCCGATATACCTGTGTGCCAAAGTTCGACTTGATTTGTCCAGCTGTTTCGGAGGAGATCCGACCACGGACGGACGGACAGACAGACGGACGGATGGACGGATGGAATAGTACTTCGAAGTAAATACTTTACTTTCGCTTATACTGAGATGTCAAGTTATCAAGTGCGCAGGGTTGCATGCGACTTTCCTTGTTTACTTCGCCATAGAAATGAACATGTCCATTTTTTATGCGAAGTAAATGCCAGGACAGCTGATTGCGGCACATTTTTCAAAGTAAATACTGACACCGACTTCGAAGGTGTTAAATTACACTGCTTAACAAATTTGGAATTTATAAAAAGCAACTGAATATTTGTGCAATTTTCCTGTAGATCTCGGCCTCCTAAGCAAGAAAAAAAATTTTTTTAATTTTTTTATGGAAGAGTTTTTGAGAAAAAATTTTTTGAAATTTTTTTCAGTGCATTTCGTAGGTGCACTTGCTATTTCAAGCATATCTCGGGCCCCGATCTACCGATTTTAATAAATATATTTTCCAAATATAGATAATTAAGCTCCCTACAACTTTTAGAAACAAAGTTTTTGATTTGCATGAGTAGTTTTAGTGCTAGAGGTGCAATTATACAAGAAAATTGTGTTTTTTTCAAAAAAATCAGGGTAAATTTTTCATATAAAAATTTGTAAAAAATAGAAATCGAAGTGGAAAACCCATTTTCAAATTTTTTGCGTATAGCTAAGTATTTCTTCTAAAAAATAAGCCCCGTTTGGCTAAAAGCGGTGAAAAATTTACGGAGCTATGATTTTTTTGCCAAAACACTAAAAAATCGATATTTCACAATTTTTGCTTTGTTCACAAAACTTGTTCATATGAGCCGAAATTATTTTATGAAGGTGCAATTGAGTAAATTTTCACATATATAAATGCATAAATGCTGCCTCTTTATTGATTAAAAATGAATGTCGTTTTGCCCTGCCTTTTAGAATATTGTGGTGGATTTGTTTACCTGCCGGTCTCAATGACCTGTACCAGATAAAAAAGGGTGCAGTGCTTTCCCTTAGTGGAAAAAAATATAAGGTATCATGAATACGTTTTGTGCGTTAACGTCAGTTTTTATACTAAACGTGTTTCTTTACTTTCAATTTTGCCTAATGAATTGAGCGTAGTATAAAATACCTGAGGTTTTGCATACTTTACATACATACTTACATACTTACATACATACACCGGGGCCGCTGTGATGCAGCCCACTTTAAGACAACATGAACTACCAAATTGGTACAACTCCTGTAAAACATTTGTGAAATAAGCTCTAATGCAAAAGTGTTAAAGAAATAAAAATTTATTTCCAAAATTATTTTTATACAATTTGAAAAAAGTTCTTGCTTCCGCTTTGTCTTTTATATTTACTACCATCATTTTCACGCACAAGGGACCACACGTAATCACCCATCATTGCCGTGTCGAAAAGGCCGCTATAGCGATTTTCAATATCCTTTAATTGCTGATGAAAACGTTCGCCATGCTCATCGCTTACGTCTCCTAAGTTTTCAGGGAAAAAATCCAAGTGCGAATCGAGAAAGTGGATCTTCAACGACATGTGTACTTCGGCTTTCTTATAATTCTTTAGTAGGTTATTTACTATTTGCTTGTAATCTGGACTTTTGTGGTTGCCCAAAAAATTGTGTATAACAAGTTTGAATGAGCTCCACGCTGCTGCTTCGACTGGGGACAAAAGGCTTGAGAACTCGTCGTCTTGCAAAAGTTTACGTATTTCTGGACCATTTAGAACTCCTTCCTTGAGTTTTGCGTGTGAAAGGTAGGAAAAGATCGCCTTTAAGCGGGCAAAAGCTTCCTGTGTTCCATCTTTTGCCAATTTTTTTATAAAATTCTTAGCAAGTCCTAATTTTATATGCAGTGGCGGTAATATAATATTATTTTTATCAACGAGAGCAGTGCGTTGAATATTGTCTGCACCAACTATAATGTTGGTTCGCAAAGGCCAATCTTTTTTAATATAGTGTAAGTGGTCAGCGCGACTATCCCACTTGCACAAAAAACAACAATATTTTGTATATCCTCCTTGAAGCCCGCACAGAATTGCCACTACCTTGAGATCAGCGCATATTTTCCATCTATGCTTGTCATATTCAATATGATCCAAAAGCGTTTTCATTGTTTCGTAGGTTTCTTTAGAATGCGATGCATATGCGACAGGAAGAGACGGTTTTTGGTTGCCATTGTGTAGGAGGACAGCTTTTAAGCTCTCTTTGTTGCTATCGATAAATAAACGCCACTCTCCGGGATTGTAGACTTCATTGAGCTCTTCGAATAGGCCTAAAATATTGCTGCAGAAACAGATATCGTCTACTTTTGCGTAAAATTTTCCGTATTGCAAGTGCCGATTTCTGTAAATGCTTGTTTTGACATCAGGAGCCACAAATCCGCGTTCTTTCATTCTAGATGCAAAAAGTTCAGCTTTACCCTTTGAAAAACCAAAATCACGAATCCAGTCATTTAATTCGGCCTGTGAGAGTATTCGTTGCGTTAAACTTGTTTCAAACTGACTTCCACTAGACCCCAGCATTTCCAGGGCAAAACGACATTCATTTTTAATCAATAAAGAGGCAGCATTTATGCATTTATATATGTGAAAATTTACTCAATTGCACCTTCATAAAATAATTTCGGCTCATATGAACAAGTTTTGTGAACAAAGCAAAAATTGTGAAATATCGATTTTTTAGTGTTTTGGCAAAAAAATCATAGCTCCGTAAATTTTTCACCGCTTTTAGCCAAACGGGGCTTATTTTTTAGAAGAAATACTTAGCTATACGCAAAAAATTTGAAAATGGGTTTTCCACTTCGATTTCTATTTTTTACAAATTTTTATATGAAAAATTTACCCTGATTTTTTTGAAAAAAACACAATTTTCTTGTATAATTGCACCTCTAGCACTAAAACTACTCATGCAAATCAAAAACTTTGTTTCTAAAAGTTGTAGGGAGCTTAATTATCTATATTTGGAAAATATATTTATTAAAATCGGTAGATCGGGGCCCGAGATATGCTTGAAATAGCAAGTGCACCTACGAAATGCACTGAAAAAAATTTCAAAAAATTTTTTCTCAAAAACTCTTCCATAAAAAAATTAAAAAAATTTTTTTTCTTGCTTAGGAGGCCGAGATCTACAGGAAAATTGTACAAATATTCAGTTGCTTTTTTTTTGTTTGACAGTGTTATTGGCATACTTTAAGGAATTAAGGGAGCGTGAATAAAGTTGTCTCTCTCACACTTTCCGACGTTGTAGCTCCTAATGTGCAAGTAGTTACTGCATATCTCAGTATAGGCTCTGAATGGGTATGAATTTTCACCACTTCGGAAGTGCTGCAGAAATAGTGAAATTTCCGGCTGGGTATATTTTGGTCAAAAAAGGAACAAAAACTTAATAGTATTCAGTCAAGAAAAAAAGTACAATGCTTTGCACGAAGTATTCGAACCGCCTTATACTCTGATTTGAGTCACTGTTACAGCTATATCTTTCAGAACAGGATTGGCGCGATATCCATTAGAGTTTAAATAAATAGTAGGTATCAGCGATTTGCAACCAGCCGAAAAATGTACCTAATTGGCAAATTGGGTACCAATGTACCAAACAATCAAAAAAAGTACCAGTTTTGGTACAATTGTACCATAAGTGGCAACCGTGATGTGAAGCAAAACCAATTTGCAAACGCAAAAGCAAAAACCGAATGCTTCCGAACGATTGATTTGCTTTTTGGGGTGCTAGAACCCAACGATTAAATCCGCCAATTTTTTGTTCTATGTGAGACCTCTATATAATATTTGCAGTGTTGTAATGTACCTAGGTACAAGTACCTAGATACCGTACCTAGGTACAACTTTCAGTACCTTGTACCTGTACCTTTGTACCTTTTTAATCGAAAAAGGTACTTAAAAAAGGTACTTTTCTAAGTCGCGATTTCCACGAATAAATATTTATTAGCAAAATTTTTTGATATTTTGTTTAGAAATTTGTTTAAAAAATTTCAGAATCGGTGTTTTTCGCTCACAATACGATTTGATGTTTATTTTTGCTTTGAGACGTCGAAAAAAAAGTCCGTGGAAGAATTTGCCTAATAAATATTTTTACGTGGAAACGTGTTCGCAAAGAGTAAATGAATGATTTCTTAAGCTTTTAATATGTAGAGTATATGATTTCCGAACAAACTGAAGAGAGACCCCAAAAGCCTAGTGTCAAGTTCACATGTGAAAAAAAAATCGAAATCTTTAAAACGGATTTTCGCCATTATTATTCAATGCTTAATACATTTTGCAACACAAAAGCGATTGTCGTAGCGTAAGGAACGCACGCAATAACAAATTCTCAGCTCCTACCTTGGCCAATATTGACCGTCAATTCTCACTTTATAGGAGAGAGGGAGTGCGGGGAGGTAGAGAAAAATTGAGCGCTCAATTCAACAACATCGCGGTTAAACACTTAATGGAAAAAGGGAATTTTAAATTATATTAATTTAAATATGGCTCTAAACTAATGATTATATATATTTTTATAATAATTATTAATAAATATTTGCTCTCGAATAATTAATAATGGTGTCAGATAGAGCTTTATTTTTATTTTGATCAAATTAATTTTTGTATTCAACCCTGAGTTGGAGATACAGAACTATTTTGTTTTCATTTATCCTATAAATCGTCCTTGCGTGAACGAGGCAAACTTCAAAACAATACATTCGATTAAATTTTACAATCAATACTTTCGTGCCGTGTAAATACGAATGCAACCATAAAAGGGGATTTCCATTAAAATTGATCAGTATTGACCAAGTGCAAAAACAGACAATTGCAAAAATCGAAGTGGCAGGGCTGTGAAAACAAATAGATATTCACATATCGATATTAAAAATGTAGCGCGATTTTCTTATTACATCTCTATTTTGCATACGCGTATTGCGCGCATTTTTGCTGAAGTTCAATTCAAGAAATTTGTATAAAATACTTTTACTCAGAGCGAGAATCGAAGCAACAAATTATGAGCGAGAGTGGCAGCAACAGCAAAACTGCGTCTGAAATTGGAAAGAAAAACGCTTAATATACGATGGAGTACTTTTTAATGCCAAGAGTCAGTGCATGCATTGCATAGGGCGGCCCATAATTAAAACCACCATCGGATCTACTGAAAACCTGATAAAGCATTTGAAGGTAAGAAAATATATGTATGTGGAGTGTTTTATAATAGCAGCTGATAGGCTGTAAAAACAAGTGCTAAAAACAATTGTTCATCAAAGTGCTAGTAACTTTTTTGTTTTTCATTCCCATTTCTCGCTTTCACCAGAAGAAGGCCCTCGAAAAGCTTTTATTTAAGCTGCGTGCTTATACGTCGAATTAAAGCGGTTTGTTTGAAATAGCCTTTATAAACTACATTTGACTTCGAATCATTAAAATTTGAAGTCGGTTCGTAACAGCATATAAACGCTTTGAGCCGGATTCAAATGTAGAATTAACAGCTGATTTCAAATCATTTATAAGTATACCTAAATTTTAAATATGATTATGAATAAGGCTATATGTGTATAAACACGGGGATGAATGCGAGATCAGTCGAATACGCTTTCTTGTTTTTTTTTTTTTTTTTTTGTCAAACCAACGTATAAACTTAGTGTTTATTGAATTCAGAAATCTAAGCTTCTAAGCTTTCATAATTAAATTGGTGTTTCAGAGAAAGCATCCAGAGCAATTAAAAAAGTATAATGAACGAAAACGTGGAAAGAAGGACGAACAAAATATAATGCCAGCCAGCAGAAGTTTTTTAAATTTTTTAAATAAAAACCTATCGCAATCAACTGTAAGTACTCTAGTATGGAACAATTTCAATGTTGGTGAGCTTGTAGGTATTTACTTTTTTCGACTAAGTATTTATGTTGCATTGATTTCTATTAACTGGTGAACTATTATTAAAAAATTACGCTTTTTTTTGGGAAAGAATTTACAAATGTTAAGCTGCCCAAGCATTGTTGCCACTACGAATGCTACAAAGCAAACATTTGAAAACAATTATGCTATTCGTTAAAAAAATAAAATACAAATATAAATAATTAGAAAAATAACCCCATGTTTTCAAAATTGTAGGCCAACAATTTAATTTGCAGTTACATTGTTAATGACATGCGTGCTTTGCACACAGTGGAAAGTACTGCATTTCGCAACTTAGTTCATGGTCTGTCCAGAAACTCAATAAAAACTCCTTGCCGACAAACAATTAAAATTATGGTCGGTGAAAGGAAAAAAACCTACATTATTCAGTTGAAGGAGGCACTGAAATCGGTGTCTTACGTTTGCACTACAGCAGATACTTGGAGTGCCAACAATAAAAGCTTTCTGGGTGTAACAGCTCACTATTTGACAAAAAATTTGGAAAGAAAATCTGCGGTGTTGGCGTGTAAAAGGGGACATTTTGCGCACACGAACGATGTGCTTGCAAAAGACCTCTCTTCAAATCATTTCAAATTCGGGCTATCTGTAAAACAAAAAGCAGGAACTGTGACACATAATGCGTCAAATTTTTCAAAAGCATTTAAAATATATTCAATCGATAACATATTGGAGTCAGATAAAATTGAGAATGAAAATGTTACCACTGATGAAATGCCAGACTTTCGAGACTTTTCAATTGAAGATGATGTTATGAGTCAAACAGCAAAGCAGCTCATCTTGTAGCTTACGCAATACCGCTAGCGACGGCAGACGGCCAAAAACGCAAGCTGCCATTTCGCACCACCGTACAAGCGTGCCAAGTACAACGTTGCGTCATAGGTGACTGACGCAGAATCACCGAATATGCTGAATCGGATATTGGTCGTGGAACAAAACGACCAAGATACCCGGAAGTACATCTGCACTGGTCAGCATGCGTCAGCAAGCCCATGCCACCGTTCCCGAAGAACACACCAGCGTCTGCAGAGCGAAGACCTAGGTTAAGAATAATTAGTATTTAATCAGTGCATTTTAATACTAAGAAATAGTTGCTAACAGTTGCTGATAGTCGTTTTACAATAAGCAGTTGCGAGTAGTCTTTACAGTCGATTAATAAATAATTATAAATTATTAAAAAAAAACTAAAGAGCGTTTCCTTTAAGAAATTCGGTCCGATAGGCGAGTGAATTATTCCGGAAAATCCTCTCAACATTATTGGCGCAGCCGGTTTTTACAACTTCTCAAAGTAGTGGACGTCCTACGTGTACAACATCGCGTCCGCGAAGTATTGCACCTTTAGGGACATTTAAAAGAGAAATAGTCCTTGGTATTCAATCAAAATTCTTCTGCAAGAGTAAGCCTTGTTGCACTACTACATGTTGCTAACTGTTGGATGTGTGTTCAGGCACTGCTAACAGAGTTCAGGCAAAGACCTTATAGCTAACAAGATGCGTAACGACCATACATTTGAAAATCCATAAGAATTTTCGAGGTGGCTCTATTAAAAAGCCACAGCCAAGGCATATTTTTGAGAGCGAAACGAAATCAAGTGGCTTCTGTGACATTCGTATTTTACGCCGATTTTAGTCGGCTGTGAGCTCAGTAACCGAATGGTAGCTTGAGCGCTGTGTCAAATAATAGTCGATGAAAGATGTAGTAGCGTAACTATGTGAGTGAATATATATGTGCATACATACACACATTCATTCCCATTCAAGCAACCCTGCAGGAAATGTCAATAGTGAATTTATACTCTTTCACTAATGACCGCGTCGACAGTACTACTGACCAGCTATACCCGCCGCAATGCTTTGCGCTATAGACATTTAACATTGAGTTGTAATTGAATGTCGACAGTAGACCGAAAAACTATTGACGAACTAGTGACGTCGGTACTATTATGTAGACAAAAGGAGTACTTTTTGGCTTTATAAGGAGACACGTTGTTGACATGGTCAATAGAGATGAACTATATCTCTTGACAGTACAGTTTCTCTAATGACACCGCCTGTAAATATTGTTGACGTTGTCACTAGTTCTCTTGTCTATATTGACATCAATATAGACATGGGGCCATATGGCGACAGAATTCCTGCAGGGAAGCTAAACACTCTGCGCCTATAGTTTGTATGTTTTCTCAGTTCATTTGTATGAATGCATGCACTCGTATGCACGAAAAATCTCAAAAAACACTTCGGTTCAGTGCCGTAGCAATTCCGTTTTGCGTCGAGGGGAAAATTAGTTTTTTAATTTGCGTGGGGAGGAAAAATTATTTTTTTAATTTTAACGTCTATTTTAATTAAAACCACATTACATACACGCTTTCAATGCACGTTTTTTCGATTGTCATTTATTTATTCTCCTTTTCTAATTTTTTTCATGGGCAAAAACAAAAATGCGTGGGGGGAAAATTCCCCTCTTTCCCCTATGGTTGCTACGGCCCTGCTTCGGTTGGACCTCGTGTCAAAACACGTCGTCAAAACGAGCATATGAATTGAGTAAGCAACGCATTACGCTCTCACAAAAGCCAATGACTAACGAAATCGAAAATCTCTTGCTTTTAGATTTCTCTGGCTCCTGTGGACATTTTTTTGTTCGTCGTTACGCATCTTGTTAGTTATAAGGTCTTTGGTTCAGGCACCGAGGGTATTGCTATATTTATAGAGCGCATGGTTTCCCTGTTTGCATAATAAAGAATCCTTGGCGAATTAATCTTTAAATGGACTTTTGTTTTTATATTAAAGAGTAAAACATACTCTTCGTCGCGAAAAAAATATAATCCACGAAAATAATCCGCGAAAAATTGTCCGCGAAAAATTATCCGCGAAATAAACTTTTTATTCATCGAAGCCGCCGCATCAGACATAGAATTTAACTATCACAAGCACGATGGTAAGTACATGAAAAGCCATATTAATTTATTGAAATTCAAATGGAAGGAAATAGCGCAATTATAGAAAATTTAAAGCAAGAAGTATTCACTTATGAACGTTTAACTGCTAGTTATTTTAGACAATTGTGGGAAGTCCTAGAGTCAGTAAATAAGAAAAGATCATTTTTAAATTCAGTTCGCAGTGAAATAGAAGGTAAAACTCAAGAAGAGAAATTTGACATAGTACTTGAACATATAAGAGAAAGCGCAAGTGATAAAAAGAGTAAAGCTTTTGAAAAAGAATTAGAAAAATTACAGCTTAGCAATAAATTATTGAAATCACAGAACAAAAAATTAAAGGACGCGTTAGCGGGTTCAGATACTTCCTTGGAAAAACAAAAACTAGAAAACGACAGACTAAGGGAACTTTTATTAAAAGAAAATTTTAGCGGAGGACAGTTAAACCTATTTGAAAAAAAATAGACAAACGATCGTTGAACAAAAAGCAGAAATAGAGCATTTGAAGGAGAGATTACGTTGTGGCAACCACGAAAATAGTAACGTTGGTCGTCCTCAAATGTCTAACAATAACGAATTAACAGTACATAACGAAGCGACCGGTAACGTAACACCATTATCAAAAGAATAATCAGAATCTGGTATCGAAATCTCAAAACTGACTCCAAGTCAAATAGAATATTCACGGGAACATTCATTAAGTCCTTCGTTGACTCCACAGCCAACACCCACACAAATACCGCCACCCCCGGCTCCACCCTCAGCAGGTCAATCACATCAGTTAAGACCGAAAACTGATATGATGCAGAACAAACATACCAACTCAGATTCAAATTTTTCAGCCGCGAGAGCTAATTTAGAACATTTCTTTCAATTTGGTGCTAACCAAAGAAATGACAATAGTTTAAGAGATAACAGTCCACAAGAGAGAGTTTCACACTTCGGTAACATTCCAAAAGTAAATGAGCCCATCGCAGTCAGAGAATATAATCATCCGAGCCACATAAACGTGTCTTCAATGAGAACATTAGTCAGTGAAATGAAAAAGGTAGTTGACATGCTAGTGCCAATCTTTTCAGGAACATCTTGCCCAGAGCTTAAAATAGAAGTAGATAAATTTATACAAGGGTGTCAATTGTTGAAGAGAGAAGTCTCACCTGGGGACACAGAGCTCGCAATAGAATGCATAAAGCTGAGATTGTTTGGAAAGACGCATAAGCGGGTTGGGGAGAAAAAATTTTTATTAATAGGCGAATTTTGCGAATTTATAAAACAAAAATCTGCTAAAGCAAGGACTCTAGACTAAATAAGGGCCAATTTAGATAACATTAGGCAAGGCCCAAGTGAGCCAGTGGTCCTTTTTGGTAGCAGGATAGAGGAATTATTAAAAGAAGCCAATGAATTCATAAAAGAAACCTATGGATTAGATAATATGGAGGTCTTTTTTAAGGATCTTGGGGTAAATGCTTTTATTAAAGGATTGCGAGACCGATCACTTGAGCAAATGTTAGCCGGAAGGGAAAACGATTCCATTGGTCAGTTAGTAGATTTTGTCGAAAGAATCCAGTCACGAATAGGCTGCAAAGTAAACGAAATCAATTTAGTACAAGATCTGCTCAAAGAGGATAGCGTTTGTAGTTTTTGCAAAAAATCAGGACACTTTTATGCAACTGTAAGACAAGATTAAATACTCCTTTTTGCGAAAAATGTAGCATTTACGGTCATGAAAGAGGAACACAATGCGGTCAAGAGGAACGTCAAAAATTAAGTTGTACTTTTTGTAAAAAACAAGGCCATTTAGCCGAAAATTGTCTAGTAAAGTTGAGAGAAATGTATTGCCACATATGTCGTATTGGCGGGCACCTAGCTAATAAATTTTGCATTATGAAGGCGAATAATTTTCAAACACAGAATCCAAGTAGAGAGAATAGCAATCAAACACAAAATCGAAACACTACTACGTACGACAATAGAGGACAAAGTAGCTTTAACGATCGTCAAAATGTAGCCAAAAATGGTCAAGGGGCTCTTAGAGTTGATAATAGGCAGTGCTACAAATGCAAACAGTTTGGCCATTAGGGTGATGACTTTTTTTTAAACCCTTTTCCTGTATCATAGTACGATGATCTTTTATTAAAGACTTCATAAAATACTAATTTTAAGGTTATTTGGTAAAAAAAAATGTCAGGCACCAAGTCATTTGAAAAATTTAATTTTTGATTTTTTTCCAAAATTTTGAAGTTACTGTAAGCAGAGTCGCTCCTAGAGGGGTCCAATGTAAGACCAACTCCCAATATTTTTTTATTCCCAACAATTTCTCCAAACAAACCGTCCCCCTATCTCCACTCCTTAAGGGGGCTCCCATACAAAAGTAATTTTTTTAATGAATTTTCCCCCCCACTGTCCTAACTAGCCCCAGAGTGCCCCTAGAGGAGTCAGATGTTTGACCGACCCTCATTAACTTTGTCTCCCTAACATTTTTTCCCAACATACTGACCCTCTATCTCCCCTCCTTAGGGGTCACCCATACAAAATTGCCTTAATTTTATCACAATTTCATACAAAATGGCTGTCACTACAGTCAAACCCCTCCAAGGGGGATGATATATATGATTGACCCTCATTATTTTTTTACCCCAAATATTTTCTTCAAACATACCTAGCCTCTATTTCCCCTCCTTAGGGGGGTCCCAATACAAAGAGGCTTAAATTAAAGAAAAATGCCTCACGAACTTCAATCTGAAATATCGATGCCGTAGGAACAAGACCGAGCATGTTCAGTATGCATATTCGTAAAATTTTAAAAATTACCTTTTAAACGAGCCTAATATGAAGAATATTGGATTAGTTTTTGGTATGTTTTAATAATATGTTGTAATTATTGCCTTTTTATACCCAGCGTAAGCGGGGTATATTAGTTTTGTGCGAATCTTGTAACAGGGAGAAGTAAGCTCCGGAGATATAGACATATATATATAGAAATGATCAGGATCAAAAACTGAATCAATTTCGACATGTCCGTCTGTCCGTCCGTCCGTCCGTCTGTCCGTCCGTGGTCGGATCTCCTCCGAAACGGCTGGACCAATCAAGTCGAAATTTGGCACACAGGTATATCGGGATCCGAGTATGATTTATAGGCTTCTTAACTCCAGCACAGCTAATGAGTTTATAAAAACATTCTCTATCTCTTTTTATCACATTGATTTAAATACTAATGATAAAATGAAACGAAAACATATTTCGCAGAGGGTGTTGGTTCTGTCTAAAATTTTATTGACAAGATATTTGTGTTCATCAATGCTATGATTAAAATAAGTGACTTTGGTTTTTGTTCGTTACGCCAAATTGAAGCGATTTTACAAACGCAATGACTTTTACAGTGAAATTACACCTGCTACCCCCTTCAAAATTTACGGGCCTTCATAATTGTTTGAATTGATGAAATATTTTTGTAAAACAATTACGCTGCAATCAATGCGCTGGTGCTTAAAAATGTGTTTTTATGTGGGGTTTTAGTATATACTTTTCTTAAGTCAAATAATTTGCAAAGATTAACTCGCAAGCATTTTAAATTTCGTACAATCGTAAGAATTGCTGCAAATTAGAAGGAATACAAATATAATAATTTGGTTAGGAAAAGTTTAACATCCGAGCGTACACCATTCCCTTCGCTGGTCGACACCGGACTGAAATGCAGGGTGGCCATAATTTTTTGACCGCTAGATTCATTGGTAAAATTCTGCCAGATTGAAATTTTATTGAAAATATCGAGAGAGGGGCGACCAATCTTATATGTAAACATGTTTAGTAAATTAAAAGCAGGAACCTGTTGTTGTTGATCTAAACATAATTTAATTTTTTATATTTTCTTAAAAATGAATCAAAATACCGTAAAAAATTTTCACTCCGAAATGTTATATTTGATTGTGAGGAAATTTAATGGAGAATATTTGATTTAACGCCATGAAAATAAAGTCAACTCAACATAATTCAAAATATAAAAGTTTTTTTTTAACGATTGAAGAACCAGCAAAGCTCAATCACTACAACTGATAATAGCTTTATCCGGTATTAAATGTTAAGCGAATATTTGACGTGTTTGTCTTTATTTGTACCCATTATTCACCTTGAACAAGCAACACGAATCAACAATTTTTTTTATTAAAATAAAAAGGTAATAAAAAGTACTAAATTCATGATATTGCTATATTAATGTCTGATTTACGGGCAAATATTTCATAACATCGGTATAAGCGGCTGTCATTGCTGGTCTGGGAGGCTACGAATTTAACATCTGTCCACCGATGTCATCTCTACTTTTCGATTAAAACGAACACCATATAATGTGATGATGATGATGTTTATTTCTACATATAAAAATCTTGCTAATTAGGGTTTAAAATGACAATCTTGACTACTCACCGCGGTTCCGTCTCCCAGGGCGATCAAACAGCAAATGGACGAATTAGACGGCGGAACCGGGGTTTACAAATTTAAAACGATATACAAAAACAATAAATATCAGTCTTATCGACCTAAAGCTTACTTATAATAACAAACGATTGTTTCTGAAACATTCTGACATACAAATTATCGATATCACATTGTTCAATTCACCCTCGTCAAGGGAAGATCAATAGGAGTAAAAGGGGGAACGTACCTGGTTTTCTTCGGACGGCGCACAAAGGGGCCAAATCGGTAATTTCACGGATTAATTAGAAAAAAAAATTGCAAATATCGCAAAAACCAAATATACTCGCTTGAACTGTATAAAATTCTACATCACTAGACAAAAGAAGAATGTCAAAAATTAAACGGTTTTTTTGTAGTGGCACTTTGAATTTGAAAGTTTCAACAAAAACTAGTGAAAAAAGGCAGAAAAAAGTTAAAGTCGTTAGTGATAAAATTGCTTCTAGAATAAACTGTTTCGAAAAATTTATAATTCTTGTTATGGAATCGTCAAGTTCAGGTAGTTGTACAAATATTTTGCTAAGATTTGTGATTGAAATTATTTGTGGAAGTGCATGTGTTTTAATGTTTACATTGGAAATGGAAAAAAAAACGTGGTTTTCTCAGTTAAAGTAGACAAAAAGTTAATAGTTGAGATCAGTTGAGCTGAGATTTAAAATTTATTTAAGATGTTAAACAATTAAGTGTTATTTTGTAAATTTTCAGGCTTCGCATCTCTTCGCCTTAAAAGTTACATGTACTTTAATAACAGTCCCTCGCGTGCAATTCGCCAAATAAAAGTTTTCCATGATTGCGTTTAATTTGGTTGACGTTGTTTTTGTTGTTGTTGCAATTGTTTTTTGTATTGTGTTTCTTGTGTTGTTCGTTCTTATGTTGTCTTCTTTTATGGACTCTACGCAGATATGCAGGAAGTAGCAGAAGTAACTAAAAGTACTTCTTTGTTTTTTTTTTTTCATGTGTTTAATATAGGAATTTAACTTTCTGCACATCTACGTAGAGCCCATTAAATAACTTTTTATTTTCAATGCATTTAATTTAAAATTTGCAGGAATAAACTCAAATACTATATTATTTCGTCGAAGAAGCTTGTACGATATTTTAAAAAAATCCGGCTGTAAAACGATTGATGAAAAACTCTTTAATTAAAAACAGAAATAAAAAAACGCACCGGTTATTCGGAAGGCAGTGCTGAAGCTTTCAGTAATCCTTTTAAAAATTTCATTTTTGAGTTTAAGACTAGATGGAATAAGGCCCATGGAAGGGAAGACCGATTTCTCACGGACCAAAATAAGAATTGGCTAGAATCTTCTACTGGATTTCCGCGTGGAAAGGCAGCAAAACGAGGTCGAAAAGAAATTTCTTTCAGTGACTCTAGCGATTCTTCTAAATTAAAAAAAACTAAATTTTTAAGGAAAACCACAGACTTACCTGGTTTACTTCATTCTACACAAGTCAAGTTAAGAACGAGTGGACGCGTAGAAGAATCGAAAGCGTTACATAGTCTCACAAAGCTGTCACCATCAAAAGTCAAGACGTTTAATAAAAGCTTGAAGAAAACAGTAGTCAGTGAGGAAATGCCAAACATTAAGGCACTGTTACATTATATCCATGGTACAACATGCCCCCCACTTTGCATAAGTACTTTATACTTTTGCCTATTGGTTTACTGTCAGAAGAAGCCCGAAATAAGGAATTTAAAATATATTGAGAATTTCACTCAAGAAAGTGCAGCCGCGAAAAATCTAATCCGGATATTTTTAACTCTCTTTTGTTAAGCTCTGACCCACTCGTTTCAAGCATGCGAAATTTACCAGAAAAGAAGATTCGTAGACTGCCACAGAAGGCTATTAACTTAATTTTGTTTGATGATTGTGCTGATAGCAGGGATGACAATGGTGATGATACTGATGCTGATGATACTGATGATGAAGATGATGATACTAGTGATGATGATGATACTGATGATGATGATGATGATACTGATAGCGATGGTTTCCATCACGATGTTAATGATGAATATGTTTAAGTATAAGTGCAAAGAATGCCATAGTATAATAAAATTTTTACTTCTTTTTCAATTCAAAAATCGCTATTTTCATTTTAAAACTGCATCCAAATTTGCTTGTAAACTATTTATTTGACTAATTGTTATAGTTTTTAAAAGAAACTATTGAAAATTCACATTAATATTGCTTTTCGGAATTGATCCGCGAAAATAAGCCTTCTGGCCCCACTGTGCGGCGGTGGGACGTTGGATTCCTCACCGGGACGATGGGCTGAAGACAGCGTGTTGATCGGGATATTGGATTGATGGGCGATTACGCGGCGCGACTTCGCGATTAAATGGTCGAATAAAGAAATTGAGGCTTCTTGCCGTTAAGAAAAATGATGAAAAAAAGACACAGTGCGCACTTATATATTAGGTGTAGTAAAAAGAAATCCATTATTTTTCCAATAGATGGCGTTATTTATCTGCATCTCGCGTTGTATAAGTCCGATCGTGTTCCGCTAGGGGGCATTAGAAAGATGACAGTTCCTACTAAAAAACTTTTTTGACACTTTTTTGATTGATTGATTCAGTTTTGTTTGAGAGCTTGTCAAAGATGGATATCAGCAAAGAGAAAATTCGCTACATTTTACAGTTTTTCTTCGATAAGGGAGAAAACGCAAGCCAGGCGGCTGAAAATGTGAATAGTGTTTATGGACCTGATACTGTAACAGCCAATCATGCGCAATTTTGGTTTCGTCGATTCCGTTCCGGTAACTTCGATGTCAAGGATGCACCACGCACTGGAAGGCCAATTGTCGAAAATGTCGATAAAATCATGGAAATTATCGAGTCCGACCGTCATGTTAGCACTGTTTCGATTGCAAAAGAGCTAAAGATTGCACAAAAAACCGTTTGGAACCATTTGAATAAGGCTGGATACACAAAGAAGCTCGATGTATGGGTGCCACACAAGTTAACGCAAAAAACCTCATAGACCGAATTTCCATCAGCGAATCGCTGCTGAACCGCAACAAAATCGACCCATTTCTGAAGCGGTTGGTGACTGGTGATGAAAAGTGGGTCACTTACGACAACGTCAAGCGAAAACGGTCGTGGTCGAAACACGGTGAACCGGCGGAAACGGTGGCCAAGCCAGGATTGACGGCCAGGAAGGTTTTGGTGTGTGTTTGGTGGGATTGGCAGGGAATTATCTACTATGAGCTGCTCCCATACGGCAAAACTCTTGACTCGGAACTCTACTGTCAACAATTGGACCGTCTGAAGGAAGCAATCGCCCATAAGCGGCCAGCTTTGGCCAATAGGAGAGGAATTGTGTTCCATCAGGACAACACCAGGCCACACACATCGATAGTGACTCGCCAGAAGCTCCGGGAGTTTGGTTGGGAGGTTCTTCTGCTTCCACCTTATAGTCCGGACCTGGCACCAAGTGATTACCATCTGTTCCTGTCCATGGCGAACAATTTTACTGGTGTCTCAATTTTTTGCTAATAGGAACGAGGGCTTCTATGAGAGAGGCATAATGAAATTACCTTTAAAATGGCAACAAGTTATTGAACAAAACGGCGCATATTTGACCTAACTCGGGTCATTCTAACTATCTTAAATAAAGCCCTCAATTTAATGCAAAAATAATGGATTTCTTTTTACTACACCTAATATATACTCAAAAAAAAACACTTCACTGCGGCTTCGTGCCGAACTTAGTTTTTATAAAAAATATGTCCACATTTCGGGTAAGATTAGATTAAATTTGGGTTTGCCCCTTTTTTCTTTGAAATATTCTTTTTTTTTTGGTTTGATTTTTCTGTTATTTTAATATATTTACGGGAGGCGGATCGCACACGCGTATCGCTCGAACGGCTGCTGTTTTTCTAGTGCTACTCGCTGTCGCTCCACTCACGGAAGAGCCGAGTTCGCTCCTTCTTTCTGTGAAGTAATGAGTAATTAATTTTCGCCGTGAATTAGTCGGCGTTTACGCGGCGCGACAGCAACTTTGAACATACTGCCCGCCTTGCGCTACGCAACAACTCCCTGAGCAGAAACTCCCGAACTTCGCGGATTGCCTCCCTTATAATGGCCTGCTCTGCCTCGGGGGGTTCATAGCGGTCTCGGCTCGCCGGGGAAGATAGTTCATTGGATCCCCGAGAGGACGATGGAGCGAGGCGAACCTGGCAACTCCGACGGGACATGCTGAGCGGACGGTGGCGACCTCGTGGCAGCGGCGGGCTGTTTCTGCCGGTGGCCCTTGAAGCCCCCGCTTGGATGACCGATCGCGTCGGCGGCTGAGCTGAACGGTGGGTTCTCTGTGGACAAGAGGTCCGGCGACGTGGTCGGGACTGGTGGCGGCGGGCCGATGGGATGCGCTGGAGTGGCGGAGAGCGTCGACGTCGAGGCGAGGGATCGCGTTGAGATGGCCGTCCTTGACGCCGGCTGGGCCGTCTTCGGCGCACGGGCAGTGGAAGGAGCTCCGGCGGCTCCGTTGGAGGGCGCCACGGACCGGCACTCAGCGGTCGGGACCGATATTGCGGTTGGTGGAGCAGCGGGTGGTGGTCTTCTCCACAATGCTTGCACCGTCGCGGCCACCAACAGTCTTTCCGAAGGTGCGTCGGCGCCATACAGGATAGGCAGCACTTGTGAACTTGCACCGTCCGCAAGCGCAGCTCGGCAGGTAAACCTCGAAAGCGGCCGCAGCCCTCCAGATGGTGCCGGCGGGCGCCGACCGGGCATATCGGGCAGATCGGGAGCTGATTCATGTTGGTCGGCTGAAAGGTACAGAAGGTGTAAATGAAAAGATAGATGTTAGGCATGGAAGAAGGGGGGAGGGGGAGATGTTGCGAATGGGGAGGAGCTAGTCATAATTCTTCAGGTAATTCGACTGGCAACAGGCAAAGTTTTGTAACTGGCCGTGTCATGGTGCCAAATTGTGTTTTCACGTCAACAATGCGTACGAGACCATCGTCTCCGGGATGTATTAGGTGTAGTAAAAATAAATCCATTATTTTTGCATTAAATTGAGGGCTTTATTTAAGATAGTTAGAATGACCCGATTTAGGTCAAATATGCGCCGTTTTGTTCGATAACTTGTTGCCATTTTAAAGGTAATTTCATTATGCCTCTCTCATAGAAGCCCTCGTTCCTATTAGCAAAAAATTGAGACAGTCAAATTTCAGAAGCCTCTCTTGAAGCGAATGTTTCACCAGCAAAATTGTTCGCCATGGACAGGAACAGATGGTAATCACTTGGTGCCAGGTCCGGACTATAAGGTGGATGCAGAAGAACCTCCCAACCAAACTCCCGGAGCTTCTGGCGAGTCACTATCGATGTGTGTGGCCTGGCGCTGTCCTGATGGAACACAATTCCTCTCCTATTGGCCAAAGCTGGCCGCTTATGGGCGATTGCTTCCTTCAGACGGTCCAATTGTTGACAGTAGAGTTCCGAGTTAAGAGTTTTGCCGTATGGGAGCAGCTCATAGTAGATAATTCCGTGCCAATCCCACCAAACACACAGCAAAACCTTCCTGGCCGTCAATCCTGGCTTGGCCACCGTTTCCGCCGGTTCACCGTGTTTCGACCACGACCGTTTTCGCTTGACGTTGTCGTAAGTGACCCACTTTTCATCACCAGTCACCAACCGCTTCAGAAATGGGTCGATTTTGTTGCGGTTCAGCAGCGATTCGCAGATGGAAATTCGGTCTATGAGGTTTTTTTGCGTTAACTCGTGTGGCACCCATACATCGAGCTTCTTTGCGTATCCAGCCTTATTCAAATGGTTCCAAACGGTTTTTTGTGCAATCTTTAGCTCTTTTGCAATCGAAACAGTGCTAACATGACGGTCGGACTCGATAATTTCCATGATTTTATCGACATTTTCGACAATTGGCCTTCCAGTGCGTGGTGCATCCTTGACATCGAAGTTACCGGAACGGAATCGACGAAACCAAAATTGCGCATGATTGGCTGTTACAGTATCAGGTCCATAAACGCTATTCACATTTTCAGCCGCCTGGCTTGCGTTTTCTCCCTTATCGAAGAAAAACTGTAAAATGTAGCGAATTTTCTCTTTGCTGATGTCCATCTTTGACAAGCTCTCAAACAAAACTGAATCAATCAATAAAAAAAGTGTCAAAAAAGCTTTTTTAATAGGAACTGTCATCTTTCTAATGCCCCCTAGCGGAACACGATCGGACTTATACAACGCGAGATGCAGATAAATAACGCCATCTATTGGAAAAATAATGGATTTCTTTTTACTACACCTAATATTTCGACAATTCTTCGTTTTCGCCACTCGAATGGAGGTAACTGACTATCCATTATGAAACGAAGTCCCCGATCTTGAAATTGGGTTGTGGTACCTTCCATTTATCTCGTTTATGCAGGTTAAGGAGATATTCCATTTTCCATCGTTGAGCGAAGCGGTGATATAGAATCTTCGCCCGTTCCCATCGTGCGGTGAGTGGCAATTCGGCTTGTGATTCCTCGGGCCACGCTGTCAGCGGGGCTCCTCGCAGAAAATGTCCCGGTGTCAATGCTAACAAATCGTCCGGATCTTCTGACATCGGGGTGAGCGGACGTGAGTTGAGGACTCCTTTGATGCGCGCCAATAGCGTGGTGAACTCTTCAAACGAGAATTTATGGGGGCCGGCGACCTTCACAAAGTGCGTTTTAAAGCTCTTAACGGCGGCCTCCCTCAATCCACCCATATGAGGTGTGTGAGGGGGAATCAAATGCCATGAAAATAAAGTCAACTCAACATAATTCAAAATATAAAAGTTTTTTTTAACGATTGAAGAACCAGCAAAGCTCAATCACTACAACTGATAATAGCTTTATCCGGTATTAAATGTTAAGCGAATATTTGACGTGTTTGTCTTTATTTGTACCCATTATTCACCTTGAACAAGCAACACGAATCAACAATTTTTTTTATTAAAATAAAAAGGTAATAAAAAGTACTAAATTCATGATATTGCTATATTAATGTCTGATTTACGGGCAAATATTTCATAACATCGGTATAAGCGGCTGTCATTGCTGGTCTGGGAGGCTACGAATTTAACAACTGTCCACCGATGTCATCTCTACTTTTCGATTAAAACGAACACCATATAATGTGATGATGATGATGTTTATTCCTACATATAAAAATCTTGCTAATTAGGGTTTAAAATGACAATCTTGACTACTCACCGCGGTTCCGTCTCCCAGGGCGATCAAACAGCAAATGGACGAATTAGACGGCGGAACCGGGGTTTACAAATTTAAAACGATATACAAAAACAATAAATATCAGTCTTATCGACCTAAAGCTTACTTATAATAACAAACGATTGTTTCTGAAACATTCTGACATACAAATTATCGATATCACATTGTTCAATTCACCCTCGTCAAGGGAAGATCAATAGGAGTAAAAGGGGGAACGTACCTGGTTTTCTTCGGACGGCGCACAAAGGGGCCAAATCGGTAATTTCACGGATTAATTAGAAAAAAAAATTGCAAATATCGCAAAAACCAAATATACTCGCTTGAACTGTATAAAATTCTACATCACTAGACAAAAGAAGAATGTCAAAAATTAAACGGTTTTTTTGTAGTGGCACTTTGAATTTGAAAGTTTCAACAAAAACTAGTGAAAAAAGGCAGAAAAAAGTTAAAGTCGTTAGTGATAAAATTGCTTCTAGAATAAACTGTTTCGAAAAATTTATAATTCTTGTTATGGAATCGTCAAGTTCAGGTAGTTGTACAAATATTTTGCTAAGATTTGTGATTGAAATTATTTGTGGAAGTGCATGTGTTTTAATGTTTACATTGGAAATGGAAAAAAAAAACGTGGTTTTCTCAGTTAAAGTAGACAAAAAGTTAATAGTTGAGATCAGTTGAGCTGAGATTTAAAATTTATTTAAGATGTTAAACAATTAAGTGTTATTTTGTAAATTTTCAGGCTTCGCATCTCTTCGCCTTAAAAGTTACATGTACTTTAATAACAGTCCCTCGCGTGCAATTCGCCAAATAAAAGTTTTCCATGATTGCGTTTAATTTGGTTGACGTTGTTTTTGTTGTTGTTGCAATTGTTTTTTGTATTGTGTTTCTTGTGTTGTTCGTTCTTATGTTGTCTTCTTTTATGGACTCTACGCAGATATGCAGGAAGTAGCAGAAGTAACTAAAAGTACTTCTTTGTTTTTTTTTTTCATGTGTTTAATATAGGAATTTAACTTTCTGCATATCTACGTAGAGCCCATTAAATAACTTTTTATTTTCAATGCATTTAATTTAAAATTTGCAGGAATAAACTCAAATACTATATTATTTCGTCGAAGAAGCTTGTACGATATTTTAAAAAAATCCGGCTGTAAAACGATTGATGAAAAACTCTTTAATTAAAAACAGAAATAAAAAAACGCACCGGTTATTCGGAAGGCAGTGCTGAAGCTTTCAGTAATCCTTTTAAAAATTTCATTTTTGAGTTTAAGACTAGATGGAATAAGGCCCATGGAAGGGAAGACCGATTTCTCACGGACCAAAATAAGAATTGGCTAGAATCTTCTACTGGATTTCCGCGTGGAAAGGCAGCAAAACGAGGTCGAAAAGAAATTTCTTTCAGTGACTCTAGCGATTCTTCTAAATTAAAAAAAACTAAATTTTTAAGGAAAACCACAGACTTACCTGGTTTACTTCATTCTACACAAGTCAAGTTAAGAACGAGTGGACGCGTAGAAGAATCGAAAGCGTTACATAGTCTCACAAAGCTGTCACCATCAAAAGTCAAGACGTTTAATAAAAGCTTGAAGAAAACAGTAGTCAGTGAGGAAATGCCAAACATTAAGGCACTGTTACATTATATCCTTGTTGCCATTTTAAACCTTCCTGGCCGTCAATCCTGGCTTGGCCACCGTTTCCGCCGGTTCACCGTGTTTCGACCACGACCGTTTTCGCTTGACGTTGTCGTAAGTGACCCACTTTTCATCACCAGTCACCAACCGCTTCAGAAATGGGTCGATTTTGTTGCGGTTCAGCAGCGATTCGCTGATGGAAATTCGGTCTATGAGGTTTTTTGCGTTAACTTGTGTGGCACCCATACATCGAGCTTCTTTGTGTATCCAGCCTTATTCAAATGGTTCCAAACGGTTTTTTGTGCAATCTTTAGCTCTTTTGCAATCGAAACAGTGCTAACATGACGGTCGGACTCGATAATTTCCATGATTTTATCGACATTTTCGACAATTGGCCTTCCAGTGCGTGGTGCATCCTTGACATCGAAGTTACCGGAACGGAATCGACGAAACCAAAATTGCGCATGATTGGCTGTTACAGTATCAGGTCCATAAACACTATTCACATTTTCAGCCGCCTGGCTTGCGTTTTCTCCCTTATCGAAGAAAAACTGTAAAATGTAGCGAATTTTCTCTTTGCTGATATCCCTCTTTGACAAGCTCTCAAACAAAACTGAATCAATCAATCAAAAAAGTGTCAAAAAAGTTTTTTAGTAGGAACTGTCATCTTTCTAATGCCCCCTAGCGGAACACGATCGGACTTATACAACGCGAGATGCAGATAAATAACGCCATCTATTGGAAAAATAATGGATTTCTTTTTACTACACCTAATATTTCGACAATTCTTCGTTTTCGCCACTCGAATGGAGGTAACTGACTATCCATTATGAAACGAAGTCCCCGATCTTGAAATTGGGTTGTGGTACCTTCCATTTATCTCGTTTATGCAGGTTAAGGAGATATTCCATTTTCCATCGTTGAGCGAAGCGGTGATATAGAATCTTCGCCCGTTCCCATCGTGCGGTGAGTGGCAATTCGGCTTGTGATTCCTCGGGCCACGCTGTCAGCGGGGCTCCTCGCAGAAAATGTCCCGGTGTCAATGCTAACAAATCGTCCGGATCTTCTGACATCGGGGTGAGCGGACGTGAGTTGAGGACTCCTTTGATGCGCGCCAATAGCGTGGTGAACTCTTCAAACGAGAATTTATGGGGGCCGGCGACCTTCACAAAGTGCGTTTTAAAGCTCTTAACGGCGGCCTCCCTCAATCCACCCATATGAGGTGTGTGAGGGGGAATCAAATGCCACTCGAAGCCTTGGATGGAGTATTTTTGCTGAAGATCATTCGCGGCTCTGGAGAGAAATTGTGTGAACTCAGCATCCAAATTATTTTTCGCACCGATGAAATTGCGACCGTTGTCCGAGAAAATTCGTCTGGGTAATCCACGTCGTCCGACAAAGCGGTCGAAAGCGGCTCGAAAAGCCGCGGTTGAGATTTCTGAACAAAGTTCCAAGTGAATAGCCTTGGTGGCGAAGCACACAAAAACGCAGACGTATCCCTTAAGTAATGGAGCTGTTCGGACGGCGGAGCTTTTGATGTCGAACGGACCAGCGAAGTCCACTCCAGTGTGTGTAAATGGAAGCGATAAAGTGGCTCTTTCTACTGGCAATGCGGCCATCATCTGGGTTCTCAAGCGTTGTTTGTGGATCGCGCATGTGTGACAGCGGCTGATGCAGCTCTTAATCTTTCGTTTCAGACGCGGGACGTAGAACTGGTGGCGTACCATGCGATACATGAGTTGAGCACCCCCATGCAGCAGCATTTTATGCATGAAGTCCAGGTACAAACGACAGAATCGTGACGCGGCCGGCAAAATGATGGGATATTTTTCATCTGTAGTCAGATTGGCGTTGATCAGGCGACCGTTCACTCGCAAGAGTCCATCGTCATCCAGCATGGGGTTCAGCGTCAATAGTTCGCTCTTCTTTCCGATCGGTTTACCTTCACTTAGTTCCAGATATTCGAGTGGATAGTGCATCGTTTGCGACATTAAGATGAGCCGGTTGCGTGCGATATGCATTTCGTCTTGTGAGAGGATGAGTGTCGTTGGACTTGGCCCCAGCTCTTTGCGGGCTTGCTTGCAGAATCGCAACATGTACGCGGTTACTCGTAACGCTCTATCGTATGAGGAAAATCCCGTTAGCAGCTCATCATTCTCGACGGTGATCGTAAACACAGTCGTTTTGCGTTCTTCGATGATTTGGGCCGTTGGTGCTTCACTTTGCGGCCATTCATCTGCCACTCTCGATAGCCATGGTGGTCCCTTCCACCAAAGCAGATTCTCGTGTAAATCCTGAGCCAAGGCTCCTCGTGTCCCCAAGTCGGCCGGATTATCGTTTAATCGTACGTGGCGCCATGGTGAATTGCCTACATTGGTCAAAATTTGTGATATTCGATTGGCTACGTACGTTTTCCACGCGTTGGCCGGTCGTTTCAGCCATGCGATCACGATGGAACTGTCCGTCCATAGAAAGGTTTCATGTTGATGGATGCGCAGTTGACCAGTGACATTTTTTATCAATTTAGAAAGTATCACGGCGGCGCACAATTCGAGCCGGGGTAGACTGACTGTTTCAAGCGGAGCCACCTTCGACTTGGAAGTGAGCAAGTGAACATAGATGTAGCCGCGATGTTCCACTCGCACGTAGATGGCGGCACAGTATGCTCGTTTGGACGCGTCACAAAATCCGTGGAGTTGGACCTCCGATTCAGGTTCATATTGCAGCCATCGCGGGATCTGAATCTGCTCAATGAATGGCAGATCCGACACAAATGCATGCCAACGTTCTAGCGCTTCATTGGTGACTCATTCATCCCACGCGGTGCCCTCCAACCACAATTGCTGCATCAGGACCTTAGCTCGAATGATGATCGGAGTGAGCCATCCTGCCGGATCAAAAAGTTTCGCGATATCGGATAGAATTTGCCTCTTGGTGGTGGAGGCGGTGGCGGATTGAGCACTTAATTTGTAAGAAAAGCAATCAGTTATTGCGTTCCAGCGGATGCCTAACATTTTTGCGTCACTTGCCGATTTAAATTTCAAGAACTCTGCGTCCAAGAGATGTGAAGGCTCGGCATCTTCCAGCAATTTCGAATGATTGGCTGTCAGTTTCCGCAGCGGAAATCCTGCGGAACTGAGCGTGCGGATAAGTTGCGATTTTGCCTGGCAGGCGTCTTCCAGTGAGTGTCCTCCAGCCAATACGTCGTCGACGTAGGTTTCTTGCCGTAGTATCGCGACAGCTCGCGGAGCCTCCTGTTCAGCGTCACTAGCTAGCTGATGGAGCGTCCGTATTGCTATAAAAGGCGCACAATTTACGCCGAAAGTTACCGTTTTCAACTCGTAGTCTCGAACGGGGGCATCGACAGTTTCTCGAAAGACGATGCGCTGGAACGGTCGATCGTCTTCGTGGACCATAATCTGACGGTACATCTTCTCAATATCGCCATTGAAAACGAAGCGATAGGTGCGCCAGTTCAACAATAAGATGACCAAATCCGTTTGCAGCCCAGGTCCGGTATGAAGGACGTCATTGAGGGATAACGTGGACGTTGTTCTCTGCGACGCGTTGAAAACGACCCGCACCTTGGTTGTCGTGCTCTCAGGCTTCAGCACTGCATGATGTGGAAGGTAAAATGAGAAGAAGTTATGATCCTTAGAAATTTCGGATGCGGAGCATCTCTCCATGTGTCCGCACTTGAGATACTCGAGCAACACGGCGTTGTATGTGTCACGCATGAGTGGCTGCCGTGCGAGCCGTTGCTCCAAATTCCAATATTGGTTAAGCGCTCCAAATCGAGAGGCACCTAGACGTACAGTGGATTTGGAAAATTCGCTTTTAAACGGCAGACGCACGATATAGCGGCCAGTTTCGTGGCGATAGGTCGTTTGAGCATATAGCTCCTCACAGTAAGCATCCTCCGGCGGAGGCTGCGGATGGTTGGGAACTTCTTCCTGTTCCCAAAAGGATTTTAACAGCTCGTGGAGCCGTTCATGGTGATCTCCGGCGGAGACGGTGGTGGTGAAGGTGTGGACATTTTCATCGGCGATGGGTCCACTTAAGTACCAGCCGAAAACTGAGTTTTGTGCCAGCAGAATTCCACTAATATTTATGCGCATGCCGGCCAATACGATCTTTGGCAAAAGATCAGATCCAATAATCATATCGATGCGGTTGGGCGACAAGAAGTTTGGATCAGCTAAATCGAGCGACTCTACATCTTTCAGATTGATATTCGAGATTTTCGATGACGGTAGCCAATTTGTCAGTTTCGGCAGCACGAAGGCATTGATGTTTTCGGCGAAGTCAGAGCGGGGCGATGCAAGCGTGAGTCAGCACTCTCTTTTTGCGATTTGGGTTTGCTGCCCGCGCATGCCAGATATATTACAAGTCATCGCGTATGCAGGCAACTCTAGTTTGAGTTGAATCCGTTCCGTTATGAATGTTCGCTGTGAGCCTTGATCCGAGAGTGCCCGCACCAGAAATCGTTCTCCTTGATGCACAATATGGGCTAGAGCCGTCGGCAATAGCACTTGATGTTGGCTGGTGGCCACATGCGCATGTGCATTAGAAGTAGCACCACTGTTAGCTGCCACAGTGGTCATCATCTTCGTCTGTTGTGCGAAAGCCTGCACGGATTGGCTCGTCGTCGACGGGCCGGACACCTGGTTAGACTGAAAAGATGAAACCGAATTATTCTGGGCTGAGCTTGAGTTAGGAAAATGGAGCAGGGTATGGTGCACAGTGGCGCGAGTGCGGCCAAAAAGGAAAAAAATGAAATGATAAATTTCAAAACATTTTTAATGTCAATCTATTGGAAATAGATAAACTTGAAGACATCAGATCACTTTTAACAAAAAATTCTGTTGTAAGTTAGTATTTCAGCCCATCAAAGTTGATTGACGAAAAAAAAATTTTCCATGAATTTTTATATGCAAATCTGTGCTTGTTTTAAATAAAAATGATAGTTTAATAGCTGCTATTATTTAAAAAAAAAACCGGTATTATGATAAAATAGGTGTCTATTGTATACAAAAACCATTATTTCCAACATGCTTTCAACATATGCAAAGTCCCGTTACTTTTTGTGAAATGCGTTTTAAAAGTGAAAAGTCAATCTTTCGAAAACTTTGAAATTGAATTTAAAAAAACCTTATCAAAACTTATCGAAGAAATTCACAGGATCAAAAGTGAGTAATTTAAACTCTATAATAGAAAAAAAGAGAATGTGCGATGAGGTGCGACGAGCTAAGTTTTTCGTTCATTTCTACTGTCATCTTCTCCAAAAATTAGCGACATTTTTGAAGTCTGGTGGCTGAATTGCAGGGGAAAGCTACACAAAGATGCTGTCGAATTGGTTTTAAGTTTTTTGAAATCCAAAGTTGGCGAAGAAAAAGATCTTACTAAATTTCGTAAAAAGACTGATTTACTTCTGTTGAAATTTAAGGCTCTTTGGGCTGCTTCCCGGCACTTTAACTAAGGATAAAAGGATTTGTGTGCAAAACTAGTCAAGTTATGATTCCAAATAGCTTGCATTTGTATGAGAAGGGGAATAGAAGTGGATAGATTTCTAATAAAAAAAAGCGAAAGTTTTCATTCAAAACTGAATGTATTGTTGAACAGCAAGGATAATTTCAGGAGCGAACGGGCGAAAGTGCCGCAATTTTTTCGTTGAATTTTCATGCATTTTCGCTGCTTTGCAATTTTCGATTGTCGTCGTTTGGACCTAAATTTTTTTTTTATTTTCAAATAAATATATATTTTAGGTATTGAAATCCATAAATAGCTTATTAAATTTTTTAATTAGGTAAAAAAAATTCTATATGAAGAGTGCACCATAAAACTGTGAACTTTGAAGAGGTACAGTTTTTGAAGGGGGCTAGGTACCGCATAAAAATTTTGGGGTCTACGTTTCCTCTCTCTAAATAACATTTGGACCAAATCTCAGCTTTCTAACACTAAAACTGTGGAAATTAGAAAATCACTTTATATGGGAGGTGGGCGGTGCAGTGAGCGGAATTATATGATTTTCTCAAAATTTCTTAATTTGGCCCATAGTAATACTCCTACCAAGTTTCATTGCTCTACGACCACTCCTTCTAGTTTTGGCCACAGAATATATGGAGTCGCGACACTGTGTGGTGTAGCTTCTTGCATTTCGCACAGCGGAATGTGCTGGGGCAATGGGCCTTCAGGTGATTGGCAGCAAGGCAGTTGAGACATCTGTTATGTTTCGAGATGAATTGGATTCGGTCGTCGACCGAGAGTCCCAGGAACGTGTCACATTGTCGCAGTCGATGATTGCCATTGCATAATGCGCAAGAAACCTTATATTTTCCCTCGGTATGGAACACGTTGGCCGAAGGAGTCACTGGGCTAGAAGAGAGAACGGGGGCTTTAACTTTGGTGAAGCTGGCGAGGTGTTCAACGACTTCGAAACGGTTGCTGAGAAACTTGTTCATCTGCTCCCATGTTGGCAACTCTCGATGAGTCGAAAGTGACTGCTCCCAATGGGCGATCGTGGTAGCTGGCAGTCGGCTGGAACAGAAATGGACTAACATCGCGCCCCAGACATCGGTAACACCTTGACTCTTCATCATCGCAATGCAATCGTTGACGGTGTTTTGGATCTTCAGAATTCCTTCACTAGTTTCTTCTTCAATTGCTGGCAGATCAAACAGTGTTTTCAGCTGATGGTCGATTAGGATGCGCTTGTTTTCGTAGCGCGCTTTGAGAGCCTTCCCCGCCGGCGTAAAATTGGTTCCAACGAGCGGGTATCCTTGCACAATTGCCCCGGCGGGGCCTGTTGTCTTATTTCGGAGATGGAACAATTTTTGTACGGGTGGACATCGGTGATTGTTCACGTACACGGCAGTGAACATGTCACGGAACGCTGGCCATTCGTTGTATCCACCGGAAAAGGTCATGGCATCACACGGGGGCACCCTTATATAGTCATCAGATTCCGGTTGATCGATTTGGTACGGCGCATGGGTACTGGATAGTGGCAGCGTCTCGATGCTCATTAGCTTTATCATTTCTTGTAGATGTGCCTTGGTCTGGAGGGACGTATTCCGACAGTGCGTTAGGGTGGATTGGAGCGTTGCATACGCTTCGGCATTCGCTTCGGCATTCGCTCCTTCAGCTGATCGAGCCACTTGGAAGGCATTCTTGGCAGTCCGCCAATAAGAATCGATTTCTTCTATCTTGAAGTACAGCAGAGATTCAGTTTGATTCGCCGCATCACCGCTGGATAAATCCTTGCATACTTGCACTAGATCTTCGGCAGCTTCTATAAAACTGGGAGGCGCCATTATAACGGAATTAATTTAACGAAAAGGGGAGTGGCTGGGAAATCGCCTGACCACACAGGATTATTTATATTTACTTATTGTTCAATATGCAACCGTGGCAGCGAATATTCAATATTCCTGCGTTGCGATATAAATTTCCCAAAATCCCGTAAAATTGTATTTTCGATGGATAGGGGCGACCAATGCCGGTTGTAGCGCCTCCAATAATTTTTATAAGGCTCGGTGAATATTGGAGTATTTACAGTTTTGCTCGGCGTGAAGTAGGCGACCACTGCTGTGTGTAGCGTATTAGCGGAAAAGGTTGGAGCAATATTTGTCGTCTTCAACGTAATTCTTTGAGAAATTATAAATATAAATTAAATCGCACAAACCATAATAAGAACGACCAATGCCGGTCGTAGCGTATCGGAATAAAGCAAGACCTCCTTTATTCGCAACACCTCACTTGCAACCCCAATTGAATTAAAACACAAGTAGCAAATATTTATTAAAGATTAAACGCAACGCGAATAGCGAATCTTCGTCAACGGCAAAAATAAGCGCCACTAGAATCGACCAAAGCAAGCTGACTTCGCGCTTAGGTATGTATGTATGTCTCGTCGCTTGTTTGTCTCTTCGATGCTCGACGCAATCAACCCTTTATTGCGTCCAGCGAACACGTAAGTATGTACGTTCGTGTGTGTATGAAATGATTATATACGACTTGTCTTAGTCAAAGCAACGAATGCAACGGCCAACAACAACTACCGCTCACTGATCGAGTGACTCGCTGTCAACTAGACTCAGCGACGAAACGTAGCACTGACAAACAGACGGCTTGGCGCCGGTCGCTTGTTGTTGTTGTTGCTCAATTTTCGCAGCCACATTTGTTCTTTTTGGTTGCTCTTTTTGTTCTTCGAACTAGCATTCAGGTACGCGCGAATGCTAGCTTAGAAGAGGGAGGGGGAAAAGGTCGGTCCACCAGCTTGGCGCGTGATTATGTTCTTGTGGTTTTGTAGTGCGGGAATGACACCTGAAGGGCACTCAAATTCCCCTGCACGTGGCCGGCGTGGACTGATTTTTCCCAACCCTTCCTCTGAAAAATGGTCCACCAGAGTCTGATTCCAGACTCCTGGCAGGATCGCCAAATGTTGAATTCACCCTCGTCAAGGGAAGATCAATAGGAGTAAAAGGGGGAACGTACCTGGTTTTCTTCGGACGGCGGTGGGACGTTGGATTCCTCTCCGGGACGATGGGCTGAAGACAGCGTGTTGATCGGGATATTGGATTGATGGGCAATTACGCGGCGCGACTTCGCAATTAAATGGTCGACTAAAGAAATTGAGGCTTCTTGCCGTTAAGAAAAATGATGAAAAAAAGACACAGTGCGCACTTATATATATACTCAAAAAAAAACACTTCACTGCGGCTTCGTGCCGAACTTAGTTTTTTAAAAAATATGTCCACACTTCGGGTGGGATTAGATTAAATTTGGGTTTGCCCCTTTTTTCTTTGAAATATTCTTTTTTTTTTTATTTGATTTTTCTGTTATTTTTATATTATATATTTACGGGAGGCGGATCGCACACGCGTATCGCTCGAACGGCTGCTGTTTTTCTAGTGCTACTTGCTTTCGCTCCACTCGCGGAAGAGCCGAGTTCGCTCCTTCTTTCTGTGAAGTAATGAGTAATTAATTTTCGCCGTGAATTAGTCGGCGTTTACGCGGCGCGACAGCAACTTTGAACACACATAAAGAACAATTATTCTAAGGATCACACACTGTTTCGCATTTAAGGCTGGATCTGCGACAGCGGCTTTCAAACAATTATGTAGCCTGTTCGAGGGGGGTCAAAGTTACGTAGTTTTATGTTTTTATGTTTAACATAATTATTCAAATAGCGTGTGCGTGCTTTACCTCGTGTTCATTGGCAAAAATAATAAATTACAAAGCTACGCCATCGTATTTTTTCAATTGCCTCGGTCTGCGCATCTACGTCATTGTATGATACATTTTTTTACTGTTCTTGAAATGGCTGCAACGATTATAAACAATTTTTTAATACGAAAATAAGATATGTCGATAGATGGTATCGGTATCGCTCATCCCTATATGAACCAAAGTGAAACAAAACTGAGGCCACGTTGTTTATTTATAAATCTGGTATCGTTTTGTCCGGTTTATCGTTACATGTAAATAGACAGCAAACCACACCTTTCTTAAAATTGACAACGCTATAACCGATTGTTGTTATAAGCGGTATCGTTATAAGTATTTTACACTGTACGTGTTGTGATCGTGCTCCACTAAAATCCAAATGAATTCCGCCAATTTGTCCGTTCTTTTTTACCACCAACTCAATATCTGCTCGATATAGCGGAATTCCGCTATAGATGGCAGCCCTGATCGGTATTGCTCTATTCTTAAAATAAGAATGATTTCTTCTTAATTCCGTATCATTCAATACTAAATGAAGTCTGAAATTCAACTATATTCGGGTGAGAGTCAAATTTTCGAATAGTGAAATAAGAACGAATCCATTCTACATGAACGTTCGGTGAAATACAAAAGATATACAAGTGTAAGTATAAATATGTTCTTTTTCCAGTATGGCAGCACGAAATTGAGTAGAAAATGACACTTAATTAGGTATGTCGACGTTTTCCAGCTGAGTTCGTTACAGCTGACAGCCTTGTTTCATTTTCTTTGTTGAAGTCGTCATGTTCGTAATTGTAAAGTATAGAAATTCAATTGAAGCTGTCCAGGAAAGTTGGGTTCTTTTGAACGAGAACAATGAAGACGTCGTTTGGTGGCCCAAGAAGGGGTTGCCGCCTATAATAGTTTGCAACAATCAACATTGACATCAGCGGCAAGTGGTACCGTATATAGTCACATCTACCAGCCGCAGTTGCCATCGTCCTATGGCACGGAAGCAATGCAGTACGCAATGTCGTACCCATCTGGTGCTGCAAATGCCTCTGGTCACCAATTTGCATCGACGGCGAATGACAGCACTTCACCATTAATGGCGCCTGTGACATACTACGGCCGTACAGGCGCTCGTAACTTGTTTGATTTGCCTGAATCCAGCGGACGAGCGGATGATTGGCCGGTATTTATAACCTCGTTCAATGAATCTTCAAGTGCTTACAGTTACACAATGTTAGAAAATACCTTCCGCTTGCAAAAATGCTTAAAAGGAACAGCATACGAAGAAGTGGAAGGCTTGCTGATCAATCCTGTAAATGTGCATCGAGTAATTGAACAACTTCAGTTTCGTTTTGGCAGCCCTCAGCTGCTCGCGACATTAAGCCTATTGCTGAAAATCAATTGGAACAATTGGCGGGTTTTTCTTCAAAAGTTCAAAATCTAACCACATTTTTACAAAACGCTAATGTCGTTCAGCATTTGGGCAATCCAACCCTGCTTGAGGAGCTAACATCGACGATGCCAATGACAAAGAGAATTGAATGGTCAGCATACTCGTCGCAATTGAAGCCATATCCAACGTTATTACATTTCAGTGAATGGGTCAAACAGTTAGCAAGAGTAATCGCTATAGCTACTGTAAATATGCCACCGTCTCCTACGTCTACGTCTTCAAAACTAACTGCAACAACTCAGCATAGTGCAAAACACCTCCTGACGCTCAATGACGATCCTTTACCGCCAGAACGAACAGCTATCGTTTGTATTGAGTGCGCAGGTGAACATATGTTGGATAACTGCACTGAGTTTAAAAACAAATCATTGAACGAACGATGGGAAATGGTCAAAACACAACGTCTGTGCTTTTCTTGCCTAAGCAAAGGCCATAATATAAATATTTGTCGACGTAAGAAAAGCTGCAAAGTGGATGGATGCAAAAAAGTGCATAATAGTTTGTTGCATACGCCAATCGAAAATAACAGTAACTATGACAATAATGATAGCACACAGCAGATTAACACAATGCAAGTGAAATTGATGAATCCTGAGACAACGAAACTACTTTTGAAAATGCTGCCAGTAGAACTTCGATGACCGAATGGCGAAGTAATAAAAACTGTGGCGTTTCTCAACGACGGTTCGTCGGCTACCTTAATTGATGAGACAATAGCCAATAAACTAGGCATTGAAGTTAAAAGAAGCCACTAACGTCGCAATGGTTCGGTGGTAAAAGTACCAAAGTTGCTTCGATGCCACAAAATATCGAAATGAAAGGTATGAAGACACAGAGCAAGTGGTACAAGATTAATGCAAGAACCGTACCGAAGTTGGATCTGCCGATCCAAACGATAAATTTAAATGAGCTGCATCAAAAATTCCACACATGGAAGAATTTACCGATATCAGAATACATCAATGCCGCTCCGAAAGTTCTTATAGGCCTAGAAAACTGCCATGTGATGTCCAGTATGAAATCAGTCGTTGCTGGACCAAGTATTTCTGCAGCCAACAAGCCGTTGGGTTGGGTGGTTTATGGAAAACCTGAAGGAGGTGACATCACGACATCGTATCAACAGTCAATTGTTATGGTCGCTCAGAAAATGTGGACAAAAACATCGAGATTTTGGTCGAACAAATTTTTTACAACAGAAAATTTCGCCACGGTAGTACCAAAACAGCCATTAGAATGTAACGATGTTGTTCGCGCGCGGGAGATACTGGAAAATACAACAACAAAAATAGAAGGTAGATACGAAACTGGTTTATTATGGATGTCTGATGACGTGGTGTTACCTGAGAGTATAAATATGGCAACAAATCGTCTGTATTCAATCGAGGCGAAAATGAAAAATAATGCTGAATTTGCAAACGCCTACAGAAATGCCACAACACATTTTGTCGAGAAAGGATACCCGCAGAAATTTTCGCCCGTAGAAGTAGCAGTCACAAATCTGCGCAGGTGGTATTTACCACACTTTGCTGTATTTAATATAAGCAAACCGGGAAAGCTCCGTCTGGTCTTTGATGCTGCCGCGACTGTCGACGGAGTATCTCTAAACTCTGTGTTGTTGAAAGAGCCAGATGAGGTACAGCCATTGCAGAATATTCTTTTTTGGTTTCGTGAACATGCAATTGGATTATGTGCAGACATTTGCGAAATGTTCTTGCAAGTTCGGATAATTAAGTCAGCTACATGTGCTCAACGGTTTCTTTGGCGAAGCGATGCTAACATGCCAATCGAAACATATGTAATGGAGGCAATGATGTTCGGAGTGACATGCTCGCCTTGTAGCGCGCAATTTGTTAAAAATAAAAATGCGCGAGAAGTCGCCGGAAATCAGCCAAAGGTGATTGACGCAATTATAAATAATCACTATGTGGACGACTATGTAAGCAGTTTCATCAACGAGAAGGAGGCGCTTGCAATTGGACGAGCGGTCAGGGACACACATCATGAAGCTGGGTTTGACTTACGAAGTTTTATATCGAACTCTTCAAATGTACAAAGTCAACTCAATGGCGAGGTGCAGCAGCAACCATCGATCGTCGACATGAATGGAAAGGGCGCTGTTGATAAAATTCTTGGAATGTATGGGAATAGTGGAGCCGACGAATTTATTTTTCAATTAAACTTGCAAAGAGTGGACTCAAGAATACTCGCTGGAAATAAATGCCCAACTAAAAGGCAGTTTCTGAGTTTGATGATGTCAGTGTATGACCCGTTCGGCATGCTTGCTAACCTCATGATTTATGGAAAAGTATTACTGCAGGAACTTTGGCGCACTACTACACAATGGGACGATGAAATACCACATCCGCTTTTTAGCAAGTTTACGGAGTGGGTGGTGAAACTGCTGCTGGTGAAACAATTCCGACTTAAACGCTGTTATTCGCCAAAAATTTGTGCGCCAGAATCTATAGTGGAACTTCACATATTTTCAGATGCCAGCTCGACAGCATTCGCAGCGGTAGCATATTGGCGAATTGTAAGAGGAAATCACATTAAAGTTCGTTTTATAGCTGGGAAGACTAAATGCGCCCCGCTCAAAATGATTTCAATACCTCGGCTAGATTTGCAAGCCGCGGTATTAGGTACGCGTCTCAGAAACGCTATCATTGAGGCACACAGCATTCAACCAGTAAAATCAATTTACTGGAGTGATTCAAAAAACGTGATATACTGGATAAAATCAGAGCATCGACAGTATAAAATATTTGTAGCACATCGAATCAGCGATATTTTAGAGACGACCCACGAAAATGATTGGCGCTGGCTGGGAACTAAATTTAATTCAGCAGATGTCGCAACCAGGACTAAATACCCAATAGAATATGAGCCGGATAACAAATGGGTGCGCGGACCATAATTTTTAAGTAGTTATGAGAGTAATTGGCCCACACCTCACGTACCCAGTGTTTCCGAAGATGCTGATGAGGAAAAGCGGCGTTGTTTTCTAATAACACCAATAAAGCATGTTATAGAGTTCGATGCGTATTCGAATTTTCTGCGCCTTCAGAGAACCATCGCTTGGGTTATGTGGCCGTCTTATATCATTCGACAAAAACGGAAAGGCTCTGTTATTGTAAGAGGCCCGCTGACAGCTAATGAGCTTCATACAGCAGATGTTGTTTTATGTAGAATGGTGCAGCGCGAAGTTTACGGTGAAGATATAAGTCAACTGCATGCCGATGGTGTAGTGTCAAAAGGCAGTGACATATATGCACTGACCCCACGCTTCAATGGTGACGGACTGCTATGCGTTTTTGGAAGACTCGGTTATGCTATGTGCTTGCCCGAGTCGGCGCGTCATCCTGTTATTCTGCCAAGAAGTCGAGCCTTTACCAAACTAGTGGTGAAGTGGTTCCATGAAAAGTTGCGCCATCAAAACGAAGAAATAATTGTTAATGAACTAAGACGACGATACTGGATCCCGCATCTGCGCGTCGTAGTCAAGCGTTCGAAAGCCAATTGTCAGCAATGCAAAAATGATCGAGCTATGCCAAAACCAACAATTATGGGACAGCTGCCTTCCAACCGGGTTACTCCTCACTTAAGGCCGTTTACCTATACTGGATTGGATTATTTTGGGCCAATGTTGATGGCAATTGGACGCAGACAAGAAAAAAGATGGGCTGCTTTATTCACTTGTGTGACAATCAGAGCTATTCACATTGAACTAGCGGTCGACCTGTCTACAGATGCATGCATTGTATGCATACGAAATTTTGTCAATCGTCGGGGGATTCCAGTGAAGATCAGATATGGATACCAATTTTGTCGAAGCTGATGGTGAAATGCGACGAATGAACGATCTTTTCGACATAGAATATCTGCAAAATGAATTGTCAACAAAGGGAATTACATGGGAGTTTAACTGCCCTGGAATTCCGAGCAGCGGAGGATGCTGGGAGCGGCTGATACAAACGGTAAAGCGTGTGTTGGCTAAAAGTTTAAAGGAGAAGGTACCACAGGTTGAAACACTACGTTCATTATTGATAGAAGCGGAAAACATTGTAAATAGCCGCCCATTAACACACTTACCGGTATCAGCAGTAGATGTGGATCCATTGACGCCGAATCATTTCCTACTTGGGACTACAAATTCGACACAAACGCCTGGCGATGAAATGACTTGTCTTCGAAAGCAGTACAGAATTAGCCAGCAGCTTAAAAACACGTTTTGGTGGCGCTGGGTAAGAGAATATTTGCCAACACTCACTAGACGTACGAAATGGTTTGCGCCACAGAAGCCAATTCAAGTGGGAGACATGGTTCTCATATGTGATGAAGACCTACCAAGGAGCCAGTGGAAACGGGGGGTAAAAGTTGCCGTTATCACAGCAAAGGACGGTCATATACGCATCGCAGAGGTGAAAACAAGTAATGGAACATTGCGGCGGCCGATATCGAAGCTTGCGGTGCTGGATGTTATTAGTGAAGCCCCTAGGAACTTCACGGAGGGTTGAATGCCGCGGCAGGGCAAAGAGACTTAAAATTTGATGGCAACACTGAAAACTTTATCGAGTATCTAATAGTTGCGAACCGAGTACCTAATAGTTTATATTCGAGTACCTAATGATCTCTTACAACACTAAGTCATTTTTTTTAATAAGTAACAAAGAGGGAAAAAGTTGTAAAAGCCGCAATTTAAAAAGGCTTTAGTTGTCGCCATTTGCTAAGAGGAAACAGAATGTGAGTTCCCAAAATATTATTTAAAGTAACCTATTACTGTTTTAAGTAAGAATATTATGAATACTTTCAGAGAAATAAACACGACACACACACGAGTCGTATCGTTCATTTGAAATTTTGGAGTAGTTTATTTAGTCTGTTTTCAAGCAACAACAATGTCAAATTAAAATATAAAGTTAATACTACCAAGTAACCTTTATTAATTTTAAGTTTGTTTATTATACGTTAGCTGTCATTGGTTTAAAGTAAATAATAACAAGTTGAATTAATTTGAAACAAAGTTTAATTTTTAAAATTGAATTTCTCAATTTCCCGAATTTCCCTCTTTTAATTTTTATAAAATATTGTTGCAATAAGTAAGTAGAATAACATATAAAAAGATAGGTTGCCCCAATTTTCCCCGTTCGTAATAAGAGCGTTTTTTCTAATGTGACCTCGGAGTAAAAAATTGTCGATTTGTTTCAGGTTTGGATAGCGGGTTCCCACAAAACAACAACAGAAAAGCAAAGCAAACTGTTTTCATTTGTCAAAAATGAAATAAATGAAAATATTAATGAAGATAACTTAAAAGAAATAGTAAGAATAATTAGTTTGCAATTTTACACTTGGTGGAAAGCTGCAAACGATACAAAGAGCGGTTCCTTACGAAATACTGGAATTGGTTAAACTCGTCTTTCGAAACACGTTTGAGTGTAAGTGCATTTTAAATAAAAATTATTGAAACTGATTATGACATGTTGCTTGTAAAATAGGAACATAATTACACAATGCCAGAAAATATTCTGGAGAAAAAAATAACATTGATGTTTTTAACCATTTGTTGCTATCCTCTGAACCACAAATTCACATATACTTATACAAAACTGTGCACGAGAAAGAAACAATTGTGCAAGGAATTGTAAAATTACGTTTTATTTAATAATGATGATGATGATGATAGTATATCGTCTTTGAATATAGATTTTGAGGCTTTTAATTCATCAGACTCAGAATTTGAAAGCTCTGGGAAAGAGTCTTTGTAAAACTGATTTCGATATTTATTTATGTATTTAATTTACCTTGAATGTTAATTAAGATTTGTATAGTTTCATAGAAAAAATGTAAGCATTTTTAAAAAATTTTATTTTCTTTAAAGCTGTGCACTATAATTAGAGATTTTCGAACCCAAATGTCGAAAAAAATCAATGAAAACTACATTTCTTGAATATTATCAACGAAATTCAACACGGCGAAGAGGCGCTTTATCCTTTGCATTTTCGCGGGCTTTCACTTGAATATACTTTCTATAGAACTTGCGCATGACCATAAAATACTATAGATGGCACTTGGCAAAAAACGTGTGTGTTGATTTGAAATAGGCCCCCTGTGCATGCATTCTTATGGAAAAATCAAAAACGTAGCACGCCCCCTGAAAATGCCGGTTCCGGTCAAACAAATATTTTATAATCTTGTAACATGATTTAAATTTTTTGTTAAGAATCCGATATATTAGGTGTAGTAAAAAGAAATCCATTATTTTTCCAATAGATAGCGTTATTTATCTGCATCTCGCGTTGTATAAGTCCGATCGTGTTCCGCTAGGGGGCATTAGAAAGATGACAGTTCCTACTAAAAAAGCTTGTTTGACACTTTTTTGATTGATTGATTCAGTTTTGTTTGAGAGCTTGTCAAAGATGGACATCAGCAAAGAGAAAATTCGCTACATTTTACAGTTTTTCTTCGATAAGGGAGAAAACGCAAGCCAGGCGGCTGAAAATGTGAATAGCGTTTATGGACCTGATACTGTAACAGCCAATCATGCGCAATTTTGGTTTCGTCGATTCCGTTCCGGTAACTTCGATGTCAAGGATGCACCACGCACTAGAAGGCCAATTGTCGAAAATGTCGATAAAATCATGGAAATTATCGAGTCCGACCGTCATGTTAGCACTGTTTCGATTGCAAAAGAGCTAAAGATTGCACAAAAAACCGTTTGGAACCATTTGAATAAGGCTGGATACACAAAGAAGCTCGATGTATGGGTGCCACACGAGTTAACGCAAAAAAACCTCATAGACCGAATTTCCATCTGCGAATCGCTGCTGAACCGCAACAAAATCGACCCATTTCTGAAGCGGTTGGTGACTGGTGATGAAAAGTGGGTCACTTACGACAACGTCAAGCGAAAACGGTCGTGGTCGAAACACGGTGAACCGGCGGAAACGCTGGCCAAGCCAGGATTGACGGCCAGGAAGGTTTTGCTGTGTGTTTGGTGGGATTGGCAGGGAATTATCTACTATGAGCTGCTCCCATACGGCAAAACTCTTAACTCGGAACTCTACTGTCAACAATTGGACCGTCTGAAGGAAGCAATCGCCCATAAGCGGCCAGCTTTGGCCAATAGGAGAGGAATTGTGTTCCATCAGGACAACGCCAGGCCACATACATCGATAGTGACTCGCCAGAAGCTCCGGGAGTTTGGTTGGGAGGTTCTTCTGCATCCACCTTATAGTCCGGACCTGGCACCAAGTGATTACCATCTGTTCCTGTCCATGGCGAACAATTTTGCTGGTGAAACATTCGCTTCAAGAGAGGCTTCTGAAATTCGACTGTCTCAATTTTTTGCTAATAGGAACGAGGGCTTCTATGAGAGAGGCATATTGAAATTACCTTTAAAATGGCAATAAGTTATCGAACAAAACGGCGCATATTTGATCTAAATCGGGTCATTCTAACTATCTTAAATAAAGCCCTCAATTTAATGCAAAAATAATGGATTTCTTTTTACTACACCTAATATATAAGTCTTATAAGTGTTGGCAACGCGATCGGCTAGTAAGCGTGAGTTGCTAGCAATAAGCTCCGTAAATTGTATTAATTTAACGTGTTTTTCGCCGTGTTTTAATACGCAATAATTCACCTTAAATACGTATTCACTAGACAGAAGACAGTCTATATTCTGTTTCGACGAAATTTTTTCTGCTGAAAAGAGTTCGATAGAGGAGAAAAATATTTCGCTGTCGGTGGTTGCCTCGTGCTGGTGCCAAAGTGACGGAGAGCCGCTGGCCCCTCCACACCGATAAAAGGTCTGGGTTCCTGTAAGAAGTTGTGTACAGTAATTTTAGCAAAGTAAAGTCAGCAGCTTCGACCCGCAAGACGTATCTCCGGGCGCGTAAAAGGGTTATCCTCAATCGCTGCGCATACTGAATTGACTTTTGTTGTTGGATAATCGCCTTGCCAACTTTTTGCAAACGCACAAAATCTCAAATATTGTCATCTGTTTCCATCGATCACAATACTCCGACTTGCCAACTTCTAAAGCTGATTTCTTTTGAAACAGCTGTTCGTTGCTGCCTACTTACAACCAGATATTTCGACTCACCAATCACGATATTTATGTACATGACATTTCGCAACCAGCTGATAGCTCGCTGACTAACGCTAAATCATTCGACGCTTTTGGTCTACGTTTATTGCAGATGAGTAAAAAGCGAATTTGGATTAATACCTCGCCTGAAAATTTAAACTTAAATAGCCCCAAAAAACTGCTAAGTGCAAACAAAATGTTTGCGAGTACCACGCCAAAAACCTCAGATGTCTTCTCGTGGGGAAAATTGTCTGAAGTATTAGACGTAAAACTGAAAGATGTTGCTACCAAATCTGATCTGCTGAACATTAAAGCCGCCATTAACGCCCTTCGAGAGGAAAATAAAAGTCTAAAGCTAGATTTACACCAATTAACGTCGCGTTTAGCTATTGTGGACAGACGTACTAGGCGTTGCAACGTAGTCATTACTAGACTGGCCACTACAACTCCAACCATGGCTGTGACCGAATTTGTATCGTTATGTGCGGATGTGCTAAAAGTTCACGTCGCAGTGCTTGAACTTCGCAGGATTCGGAATGGCAGAGCATACGTGGTTACGTTGGAAACAGCTTCTCAAGTGCAGGTAGTTTTATTAGCCAAAAACAAACTGAAAGGCAGTGGATTTTACGTAAATAAGGACTATACTTCCGAAGAACAAAACACTCGTTTCAACCTGAGGCGTTTGGCGAAGGTCATCAGCAACGCAAAACCGAACTTAAAAATCCGAATTGGTGAATTCAGTTTATTCATTGACGACAAAAAGTTTTTCTGGCTCAAGGAAAAACTGATCTCCCAATCAGAGGCAAATGCAGCTGAGCTGCGTGAATTGCTAGCGCAATGCCACTGTGATGTGGAAGTTACTCATTTGAGGGATACCGCTGTTCGTGAGGCTCGCTCTGCACTATCAACGCATCGGTCATCAACGTCCAATGAGTCTAACTAGCATTTTGATGTGTGTCAGGTGATCTCATATAACGTTGCTAATTTGTATTCAAAATTTAAATTAACAAACTTTTTTAACTTTATTAATGAATTTGACATTTTCTTTCTCTTTGAAACACATGTGGTATCTGAACGTAGAGGCGCATTTGCCTCATATTTTAACGCTTATTCTTTGTATTGGATTGACGCCAGGAAAAATAATGTCAAAGGCCGCGCCTTTGGCGGCTGCTTGTATGGCTTCAAGAAAGTACTTAAAAGCAAATTTAATCTAAAATTTATTGAAAATGGCATCAATACGTGTATATCTGCTAACATAAATGGAAATAATGTCTCCTTTATACCAAGATATTTGAACTGTAATGATTGGCTGAGCGATTTTGCTGTACTCGAAAACTTCTTAGAATCTCTTTGCCCATTGCATTTTTGTATACTGGGTGACTTGAATGCCCGGACTGCAGACTTACAAAAGTTGGATGAGCACCTAGTTGAAAATATTCCGGAAATCTCGGCGGGCAGAAATAGTAAAGACAAAGTCTGCAATGACAATGCTCGCAAGATACTCGATTTATGTGACGACATTGGAGGCATTATTTTAAATGGTAGAGGTAAGGAAGATCCAGAAGAGGATTTCATTTTCTGTGGGGGGCAAGGTAAATCAGTCATCAACTATTGCATAGTATCACACAACATTCTTACCGACATTGACTCGTTTTTTATCCCTAGTAAAACTTATTCGGACCATATGCCACTGCTTTTGACGTTCAAATTTCCTAAATATGACTCTGCTCTGTATGAGGTCAGAGGTGGACGTGACTACTTACGGTGGAATAATTCGAAAATATCTACTTACGTGGCGAGATTAGGTGCCCTGGCTGAGAGAACCGAAATCTCCAATGCTATACAAGCTTATACCGGTGCCTCTGAGCTTACTAACTTGATACGGCAAGCAACTAACGCCAGCAACAGTAAAATTAATTTCGCACCTAAAAACAGATGGTATGACTGGGAATGTGCGCGTGCTCGGAAAAAATTGTCTTTGGCGCTCAACTTATACAGAAAACACGACCTGCCCATATTGAAATCCAGGTACATGGAGGCGAGAAAGCTCTATAGAGAACTCTGTAAAGAGAAGCGTAAGAAGTTTGAAATCATCTCTCTCGCCAGGCTAGATGTAGTTAAAAATAGCTCTGACTGGTGGAGCCTCTCAAACTCTATCAAAATCTTCCGCCCAAGGGTCACTGGAAACGATTTTTATGATTACTTCTCTCCACTGCTTCAAAATGTAGAAAATCTCCCAGCCTTTCACTGGGCTGCCCCTTACGTATTTGATAATTTTTTGGACTCACCTTTTGATTTCTACGAACTGAGAATTCTATTAAACCGTTTTAAATGCCATAAAGCACCAGGCAACGATGGAATATGTTACGAATTCTACAAATTTGCGCCAAGAAGCTTTCTCATACTTCTACTCAGTCAATTCAATATTATATTACTACGCGAGCTTCCCCCTTCTTACTTCCGTGATTCCATCATAATCCCTCTCTTCAAAAAGGGGGACCCTAACTTGGCCAATAACTACCGCGGCCTGTCGCTCATTGACACAAATTGTAAAATTTTTACGTCACTACTTCTGGATAGAATTATAGGTTGGATTGAGAGAAAGGATATCCTCAACGAGTATCAAGCTGGATTTAGGAAGGGCTACTCTACTACGGATAGCATATTCACTCTTGTTAATATTGCTCAGCTCAACAGGAATGCTGGGCTTAAAACATTTGCTTTTTTTGTTGACTTCTCCTCTGCATTTCATACAATTCCTAGAGACCGCCTTTTTTATAAGCTTTCCTGTCTAGGTCTTTCCACTAAGATTATTAACGTATTGCGAAACCTGTACGCCGGCACTAAAAGTGTCATTTGGGACGGTGTCACCTACAGGAGCGGCGGAACACCAAAAATCGGAGTGGGTAGTAGTCATGGCACCATGCGACAGAGCAAAAAAAATTTTGTTACTTCATTTATTATAACAATAGGGGTATTCACAAAGGCGTGTTAAAAACGTTGGAAAGTCGGAAAATCGGAAAATTGCGACTTTTTAAAAAATTTTTAAACTTTTTTTGTATCTTGCACAACTTTTTAAGCATTTAAAATTTTTCAATTTTCCGACTTTCCTATTTTCCGACGCCTTTGTGAATACCCCTAATATGTACAATATATTAGGTGTAGTAAAAAGAAATCCATTATTTTTCCAATAGATGGCGTTATTTATCTGCATCTCGCGTTGTATAAGTCCGATCGTGTTCCGCTAAGGGGCATTAGAAAGATGACAGTTCCTACTAAAAAAGCTTTTTTGACACTTTTTTGATTGATTGATTCAGTTTTGTTTGAGAGCTTGTCAAAGATGGACATCAGCAAAGAGAAAATTCGCTACATTTTACAGTTTTTCTTCGATAAGGGAGAAAACGCAAGCCAGGCGGCTGAAAATGTGAATAGCGTTTATGGACCTGATACTGTAACAGCCAATCATGCGCAATTTTGGTTTCGTCGATTCCGTTCCGGTAACTTCGATGTCAAGGATGCACCACGCACTGGAAGGCCAATTGTCGAAAATTTCGATAAAATCATGGAAATTATCGAGTCCGACCGTCACGTTAGCACTGTTTCGATTGCAAAAGAGCTAAAGATTGAACAAAAAACCGTTTGGAACCATTTGAATAAGGCTGGATACACAAAGAAGCTCGATGTATGGGTGCCACACGAGTTAACGCAAAAAAACCTCATAGACCGAATTTCCATCTGCGAATCGCTGCTGAACCGCAACAAAATCGACCCATTTCTGAAGCGGTTGGTGGCTGGTGATGAAAAGTGGGTCACTTACGACAACGTCAAGCAAAAACGGTCGTGTTCGAAACACGGTGAACCGGCGGAAACGGTGGCCAAGCCAGGATTGACGGCCAGGAAGGTTTTGCTGTGTGTTTGGTGGGATTGGCAGGGAATTATCTACTATGAGCTGCTCCAATACGGCAAAACTCTTAACTCGGAACTCTACTGTCAACAATTGGACCGTCTGAAGGAAGCAATCGCCCATAAGCGGCCAGCTTTGGCCAATAGGAGAGGAATTGTGTTCCATCAGGACAACGCCAGGCCACACACATCGATAGTGACTCGCCAGAAGCTCCGGGAGTTTGGTTGGGAGGTTCTTCTGCATCCACCTTATAGTCCGGACCTGGCACCAAGTGATTACCATCTGTTCCTGTCCATGGCGAACAATTTTGCTGGTGAAACATTCGCTTCAAGAGAGGCTTCTGAAATTCGACTGTCTCAATTTTTATACCCGACACACTCTGTGTCGAGGGTATATTGCGTTTGTGTGGTGGTGTGTAACACCCAGAACTAGTCGAGATAGACCATACAAAATATATATAGAAATGATCAGTGTCACCAGGAGATTCGATTTAGACATGTCCGTCCGTCTGTCCGTCTGTCCGTCTGTCCGTCTGTTTGTATACAGTTATCTTATCGAAGAAATTGAGCTATCTTGACAAAATTTGGTATGCGTGCTCACGGGGACATGAGTAAGAACAAGTTCGAGAATGGACCCGTTCGGAGCATTTTTAGGGGTACCTCCAGTACTAGGGTCTGTTATGAAAATCACAAAAACTGCTCTAAAACCGATGTTTTTCAAGATATTTTGATGAAATTTGATATTTGATCATATTTAAAAGCCAGTAATATTATTTCCGAAAATTGGAAAAGTGGGCGTGGCAGAAGGGCGGTTTTCGAAAATTGTCTCCTACACCCGAAATTCAAATGGGACTTGAACGAAATTTGGCACTTATACATCCTTCCAAAAATCTTGATCGGTCCATTTTTAAGGGTACCTCCAGTACTAGGGTCGTCACAAAAATCCCAAAACTGCCTTAAAATCGGACTTTTTCGCAATATTTTAATGAAACTTAGAATTTGAGCGTATATTTAAGCCCCCGATCAGAATTCAAAAAAATTGGAAAATTGGGCGTGGCAAAAGGGCGGTTTTCATAAAAAAATCTATCAAAGGTCGGTATATGGGGCCTCTAATGGCCTTAAACACCTCTGGATATTAAATGTTATTTGAACATGTGTGTCTGTGTCGGGTATTCTATTGTCAGGCTCGCCTGACTATAACACCCTTACTTGTTTGCTAATAGGAACGAGGGCTTCTATGAGAGAGGCATAATGAAATTACCTTTAAAATGGCAACAAGTTATCGAACAAAACGGCGCATATTTGACCTAAATCGGGTCATTCTAACTATCTTAAATAAAATCCTCAATTTAATGCAAAAATAGTGGATTTCTTTTTACTACACCTAATATTAAATACTTAACAAAAAAGTATTCTCCTTAGCTTATAAAAAAGAAACAAATAGAAATCCTTACTGTGGTACAGTGCAACTCATTCAACTCAATTTCTAATAGAATATGAGTGAAAATATCTCAAGTGGGCCACATTTTTTTCGATGCTCGGATTTTCGACTTTTTAATAAATACAATTTGAACAGTTTTGCGAAATTCGAATTCGAACGATAGTTATTGTCAATATCATTTTTTCGGCATGAAATCGGTTTATTTTTTTTAAGCATCTGTTGCATGTATCTTTTCCATTTTTGGTTTGAAGATTGTCAATAAGACACTCTTCTGAATAAAATTTTGTTTTTGTAAATTAACGGGTTTTTGTTAAAAATATAAACAATTTAAGTAAACAAATTCAAATACCTATAACGGGGCTATCGATTTTGATATTTTTCGTTATGGAATAATAATCCTTATTGTACATACATATAGCACACAATATAAAAAAATCGAAGCTTATATCGAAGCTCTTTGGTTGTATGTTCGTTTACGTTTCGGCATTGCGGACGCTTGTACAGTAAAATGTAGCTTTTTTTTTTTAGAAGATTTTGCAAAAAAATATTCTTTAGAAATTTTGAGTAAGTATCGGAGTGGGTAATTACCTATACCCTAAAAATCGGACTGGGTAGTAGTCCCATACTACCCACACCTTTCGCCGGGCCTGGTCACCTACTCCAGATCCATACAGGTAAACCAAGGCGTGAAACAAGGGTGCATCCTTAGTCCAACTCTTTTCAATTTGTACCTCAATGATCTACCGGAGCTCCTTCCGGGTGGAGTTAGCGTTGCTGGCCAGGTGGTAAAAGTATTGCTTTATGCTGACGACCTGGTCCTGTTAGCGGATTCCCCAGAAAGTCTACAAAATATGATAAATTTGCTAGATACATATTGTACAACATGGGGACTAAAAGTCAACTTGTCGAAGTCCAAAATCCTGGTTTTTCGAAAAGGCAACCGTCTTCCTAGAAACCTTAAGTTCTACTTCGCAGGCGAAAACGTCGAATTAGTCAACGAATATAAATATCTGGGTGTTGTTCTTACCTTCAATCTATCTTTTCACAAGCATTTGGACCGCAAACTTGTAGACGCTAAAATGGCAATCAGTTCGACCTGGGCAAAATATATTCGCAGCTACAGTATATCTACGGAAAACAAGCTGAAGATTTTCAAAGCCGCTAGTAGATCAATAATGTTTTACGCTGCACAGATATGGGGCTTTCTCAAATTCGATCAAATTGACGAACTACTGCGTTTCTTTCTGAAAAAGTTGCTCGCCCTTCCGCGTTTCACACCGAACTACGTGCTACTTCTTGAGTCAGGCTTACTAACACAATATCTAACTACATTGCAGTTGCACTTTAACTATAGCCGTCATGTGTTAAACCTACCAGATAGTAGACTACCTTCCATTTTAGCAAAAGCCATCATTAATGAACGTATTTTTTGGGCTGAAGAGTGGATAAACATATCAAATGTGACCAATGTCAATATTGACTTCTCTGCCACTATGTCTCTTAAACCTTCATGCGAGGCAATTGTACGCGCTCTTAGTATAAAATCAAAAGTCAATTTGATTATACAAGCAAGGAATTCCCAAAACCACTCTTTGTCCGCAGAATTGTTCCCCGGTGATCTGCCCATACTGAAAGTCCAGCTTCCAACTAATATAGCGAGTATGCTGATAAAAGCGAGATGCAAGATGCTTAACCTAAATGGCAGCCCCTTTAGGAGAGTCTTCAGCCAATCGTGTACGGTCTGCAATCTTGGTTACATTGAAAATACAACTCACATTCTCGGCGTCTGTCCAATTTATAAGAGAATTCGAATGAGGTTCTTAGGAAAAGAGAGTTTTAGTATTCCCGAATGTACTTACTTGCTCAATAGCAACAATTATATGGCTTTGTATAACTACCTAAAAAATTGTCTAGAATATACAAATTCAATTGAAACAGAGTTTGTATAGTTATAATTTTACTTAATATTTTACTGTATATCTACCGAATGTATAGAATTGTATATCTACCCGAAAGTACTTACTTATTGATTTCCATATATATGTAGGTTGAACTGAAATTTACCCTTTTAACAGCCAATCTGGCACACAACATCAAGGAAATGTTCTGCCATATATAGATTTGAAATTCGTTAACTGCTTAATATATGTATCTATTTAAATAAATAATAAATAATATATAAGTGTTAATCAAAGGTTTTTCATAAGAACTCATTATATTTTACAGCAAAATATGTTATTTTTATCCAATTAAAAATAATTACATAAAATTTTGCTCATATTATTGAGGAACGCTAAAGCAGAGTAGTCATGCGTCGAATATGACCGATTATTAAAAAGTTTGAATTCCACTACAGAACAGCTGATATGAAATATTCAGTGATATCGTAACTAAAATTGCTCGATACATAACTAGTGGCTCAAGTACTTATGACATATCATGATAAATAGAATGCATAAACTATATATTTTTGTAGCTCTTCTGAATGAAAAAGGTACAAAAATGCATAAACTTTCAACAAAAAACTTAGAAAGAAAACATTAAAAAATTTAAACGCAAGTATGTTTAGTAACAAAATTAAGTGAATACTCAAAAACTTATAGCATCACTAGTTTACCACGGAATTCAGTTTGTTTTCTGATTATTACACAGAGAAAACAATTAACCAGAAAACTGGTTAAATCAAAAGGAAAAACATACAAAACGGCTTCAACAAAGAATATTTTCATTTTAACAATTTTTCTTGTTGAAAAAAATAAAGATTTTCCTTTTGAATCACCCATATTTCAGGTTGAATTGAAATGATAATTTTCAAAAATGGATTTAAATTTAATTTGTTGAACTAACCACGAACATAATTAAAATGACAAGATAATTTTTGATATATCAAAAAAATTGCTAAAAATACCCATAAAAGAAGAAATGTCAAAACAAATTTAATTAACGTTCAAAGCAAATGGCCACAGAGCCCTCTGCTGAACATAACCCAAAAATAGCCATCGGATGGACTTCATCCGATTTCGTGATTTCGCAATGCTTAAAAAGTTCTAAGATGAATACATATCTTATATGTCCTATTTTATAAACCAAATGAGAATTATACCGAACGAAAAGAAATGTAATTAAACATATTTCCTTTTAAATCAACCAAAAATGTTGTTGACTCAACAATTTTTCTTTTGAATTTTTCGTTCTGCTCGAAAATCAAAAGGACTGTGAATAATAATGCGCATTTTTAAAAAAATCATGGTTAAGTTCGCTCAGTGTATATGTTTTAGTTTTACAAATCCGCAAAAAATTCTTCACATTTTTTATTTTCTTCGAAAATTTTTATTAAGATAAATATCCTATAAATCTTCAAACTTTGAAGGGGCGTATTTTAAAAAGTAGGTGTGGCATTATAATTTTTTTTTCATTTTTCTCATTTTTGTATGTCCGTTAATCTATGTATCTAATTTCAACTCTCTAGGATAAATTAGGGAAGTTAGGATTTCCCGTTATATGGTGGGTGGGGGTGGCAGTGGGCGGAATTCCATGATTTGTTCAAAATTTCTTAATTAGACCTATAGTAAAACTCCTGCCAATTTTCATTGCCCTACGATCTCTTTCTATTTTTTTACAAAAAATGTATGGAGACTTGACACTGTGCGGAGCCACTACAGGTCTATACTTAACCTCTTCTATTGAAGTTCTAAAGCCCTTTAATGTAGTAAACTCCCAATGAGTATTCGGCAGTGGAATAATTCTTTGTTTACAAGTAAATAGGTTCGGCGCTGTTTACAAAGCGGCCATGGTTATGTTAAAGTAATCTGGTTTGTAATCGGTGTATTTTGGCATACTGACTGCTAAGTATTTGAGAAGTATTCGATTTCGTAATGAGCATTTGCGCCGCTAGGAAGTCTCTAACTAACTCCTGTGCATATGGGGTTAGCTCTAGCTGGCCTTAAACTACGTCTACAAGCTGTCTAATCCTGAACAAAAGAAAGGAACAATTAAAATGGGGACGAACGTTTAGGGCTATATCTTGTTAGCAATTTGAGATAAATGAAAAATTTTTTTGTTGTTGAAAGTTTGCTTTATTTTCTACAGATTTTTAAAAATAACTGTTTTTAAATCATTATTTAAAAAAAAAATCTCGCGACTTTTTCTTAATGCCCCTCATTAACATACTTATGTAGACCTTTTCTGTTCACTTCAGCAGCGTACTTGTTCCACTGTCACAGCAATTCTGTGGGAAATTTACACAATTTGCCACTTTTCTTCAACTTAATGATTGCCCAATATTTTTGTATGGCTCGAAGTTGGGGGCAGTTTGGTGGATTGATCAATTTGAGCAAAACATCAATGTTGCGCAGACAGCCTTATCAAACATTTGAGTGCCGTGTAAACAGCTTCATCCAACATCGATAATCTGGCAGCATTATATATTTTAGAAATTTGATATTTTTTATGTACGCTATTTTAGAAGTATGGTAGCACGTTTATTTCTTTGAATTTCGATTCTGATTAATTGTGAAAGACGGCAGAACAACGCAAGTCGCCATATTCTTGTCAAAATACATAAATGTAAGTAAATTCAATAACGTTAGGAAGCCAACTAATGTAACTTTTATTTTAAATAGGAATAAAATTCGTTTAATTTGAATTGTAAACCGCTATTTGAAATGAGCGTTTGGTTTACTAAGGATTGAACATTCGTATTTTATTTATTTGAAAGTCGACAAGGCGTTTTCCCCTACGACGCAACATCTTTTATTCATTTATAAATTGCCAACTCGCTAGTGAACTAGCGAAACGGACCTGGGAAGCTCGATTGGACGATCAAGAAGTGGCTTGTAGCTGACGTGCTACGAAACGAGTCGTGGAGAATCTTCGGGAAGGTTGTCTGGTCAGGGTAAGTGGTTGGTGTGTTGGGTCTGTCGGTTAGAAAAATTAAAATGCCGCCAAAAGTGCAAAGAACGCCGAAAACTTCGAAGAAGATTGAAAATGCAGAGCTTGAAGTGGCTGATGTTTTTTTGGCCGTTTCCAATGAAACGGAAAAGTACGAAGCAAGTGACGAGCTTGCGGTAAAATTAACAGCTATGCAACAAGAAATAGATTTTCTTAAAACGGCATTGCAACGGCAACAACAACAACACAATGACTATGGTGTTGAACAAAATGGCGGAACTCGCGTTGACGCTGGCAGCGAAGCGAACGTTGACGTTAATAATTTGGCTTCTGTTGTCAACGCGCTAAACAATACGCTGCGTCATCAGAACGTAAGTAAAAAGCTATATGATTTGCCAGATTTCAGTGGCCGGGCAGAAGATTGGCCTGCATTTAGAGAAGCTTATTACGCAACTACTGAAGAGTTTGGCTACACAGATCAACAAAATCTTCTTCGATTACAAAAGGCGCTTAAAGAAAACGCACGCGAGGTAGTTGAATCACTTTTGATTCACAGCAACAACGTTGAACGTATCTTGGAAACGCTCAACGTTCGTTTTGGCAATCCTGAGCGTTTAGTCAAAAGTCAAATCAGCAAAGTGAAATCGTATCCAGCGATTGATGAAAATAAGCTTGAAGGTATTATACCATTTTCAACGAAAGTGCAAAACTTGGCAGCCTTTTTGGAGGCAGCTGACTGCAAACATCATTTAGCAAATCCAACATTGATGGAGGAGCTGATTATGAAACTTCCAGTTCAAAGACGCTTTGAGTGGGCCAGGTATGCTAGAAGTCTTGGTATAAGAACAACGGTACTTGATTTTAGCGATTGGCTGCAAGATCTAGCGGAAACGGTAGCACTTATTTGTCCAACCGTGGACGAAAAGGCTAAGAAGGCCGACCGTGGCGAAACGCAATCTCGAGTCCATCATACCACTGAGGCAAGTAAATGCGTAGCTTGTGGAAAAGATCATGAGTTAGGAAACTGTAAGCGTTTTTCCGAAATGGACATTAAAAAGAAATGGAAAATCGCACGGCGTAAAAATATTTGTTTTAGTTGTCTGAAGGGTGGCCACAGGAGCAATGCATGCACTGTAAAAAACAACTCTGAGAAGAAAGTGCATGAACTTTTAAGCAAAGCAAAAGTTGAAAACGAAAGCCGAACAGACAAATATCAGCAAGAAAAAGGCCAAGATGCTTGCGTGCTTACTAGCATGTACGTCAATGAAAATGCGAAAGTCCTTTTTAAAATAGTTCCGGTAACTTTGTACGCTAATAACAAAAAGATAAACTCTTATGCGTTTTTAGATGATGGTGCGTCGGTTACATTGATGAATGAAAAATTGGCCAATACGTTAGGCTTAAAAGGAAAAAAGGAGCAGCTGACGTTGAAGTGGTTTGGAAACAACACCAAGACCGAAAGTTCCAGCAGTTTTGACATACAAATTTCAAGCACGCGTCAGGGCGGCAAAATTTTTGATCTGCGGAACGTTCATACGGTGAAGGATTTGATGTTGCCCACGCAATCGATTAGGTTGCGTGATCTGAATTGCCGGGGCGTAAAGAATTTGCCTATTTGCGAATACGAGAACGCTAAACCTGAGTTGTTGATTGGCTTAAACAACGCGCACGTTGGAATACCACGAAAACACGTATCTGGTGGATGGGATGTACCCGTGATCGTTCTTACGAAACTAGGCTGGATTGTGTACGGTCAATCGAATCAGTCATTGAAAAACGGTGACAATCATACGCTTCTAACCTGTCAAGCGGAGGAGCTAAATGATTTGGACGAAATGGTTAAGAAATACATAGCAAATGAAAATATGGGCACAAAGAGTGAAGTTTGTCCAATTGAATCAGAAGAAAACATGCGAGCCGTTCGTTTGATGCAAACTTGCACTAAGAAAGTTGGTCATCGATATGAATCAGCATTGTTGTGGAAGAGTGACAAGATTGAGCCACCTGAAAGTAAAAGTATGGCAGAAAAACGATTTAACAGCCTGGAAATCAAGTTTTCACGCGACAGTGCGTATAAAGAGGCGTATACTGCAATAATAAAGGATTACGAAAAAAAAGGTTACTGTAAAAAACTGAATGGCAGTGATAAGCGTAAATCAGATCGCTGCTGGTATTTGCCGCACTTTGCGGTTTGAAATGCAAACAAACCAGGAAAACTTCGCCTGGTCTTTGACGCTGCAGCAAGCGTGGATGGAGTGTCCCTGAATTCCATGCTCTTGAGTGGTCCAGATCTTTGCAAGCCGTTATTGGAGGTACTCTTGAAGTTTCGACAAAAACCGGTTGGTGTAACAGGAGACATTGTGGAAATGTTCCACAGGATTAAAATCCGCGAGGAAGATCAATCGATGCAAAGATTCTTATGGAGGAGCGATCAATCAACACCATTATCGGAGTACGCCATGACGGTTATGACTTTCGGAGCAACTTGCTCGCCATGTGTGGCCCAATTTGTGAAAAATAAAAACGCTGAATGTTATAAGGAAGAGTATGCAGAAGCCTACGACGCTATATTGAATAATTTTTATGTCGACGATTACGTACACTCATTTTCATCTGAAGAACAAGCAATAAAGCTGTCGGATGAAGTAATATGGATACAGAGACAAGCCGGTTTTGAACTCACTCGATTTGCAAGCAACTCGCAGCGTGTCAAAGTCGCTTTGAACGGAGAAGATGACGTTCAAGCCGATGTTAATCTGGAAAGTAGCTGTACACCAACACCGCAAAAAGTACTTGGTATGTTCTGGGATACCAAGGAGGATTGTTTGAAATTTATGTTGGCGTTTGGAAAAATTGAAGCAAGTCTGTTGTCTGGAGAACGAGTTCCGACAAAAAGGGAATTGCTGAGCGTTACTATGTCGGTTTTCGACCCTTTTGGAATAGCATCGGAGCACACAGTTGTTGCAAAACTGATTATGCAGTCGGTTTGGCGACAAAAGACCGATTGGGACGAGTATATTCCAGCCAGCGTGCATGAAGCATGGCGTAAATGGTTGAGTATGCTGAAAGAAATCCAAACATATAGACTTCCACGTTGTTACGGGGATGGTTTCATGGAAAAGTCAGTCGAACTTCACGTATTTGCTGATGCAAGTGAAGTGGCATATGCCGCAGTGGCATACTGGCGAATTTTGGATGGTTCCGGTGAACATGAAATAACCTTCGTGATGGGAAAAACTAAATGTGCGCCACTTAAGCCAATTTCCGTGCCAAGGTTGGAGTTGCAGGCTGCCGTATTGGCCGTACGTTTGAGGCAAACAATTTTAAGCAGCCATGATATCCGGCCCGTGAAGACAGTTATGTGGTCGGATTCGAAAACTGTATTGTCATGGATACGCTCCAATCATCGACAATATAAGACATATGTAGCACATCGGATTGGTGAAATCCTTGAAAGCACTGAAGTCACCGATTGGCGATGGGTATCTACTGCAACCAATCCAGCTGATTTTGGAACTCGTGTTCCTGATAACAAACGTCAGTCATTTTGGTTGAGTGGACCGCGGTTCTTAAAAAATGAAGAGAGTTTTTGGCCATGTTGCGAAATAACCGAAACCAACGAAGAAAAACGAAAAGAAGGCCATCACGTGCTCTTAGCAGTCGCGGAGGAATTTTATTCGCAATTTTCTAGCTTCATACGTATGCAAAGAGTTCTGGCTTGGTTGATTCGTTTTATAAATGTAAAAATACGACATTGTGATGTGGAAAATAAACGTTTTTTGACTGTGCAGGATTTAAATAAGGCTGATGTCGTCATAATTCGAACAGTTCAAAGAGAGAACTTCGCCGAAGAAATCGACAAGCTTAAAACGTCGGGAAAGGTAAAAAAAAGAAGTCCTATTTACAAGTTAACTCCTTGCCTTGACGAGAATGGTATTCTCCGCGTTAATGGGCGTATTAACAACGCCTTAATAGTTAAGCGCGATACACGTCAACCGATTATATTGCCGAAAGGGCACTATGTAACGACGCTGATTATCAAGCAGTATCATCAGCAATGGCTTCATCAAAATGACAATACAATAATTGCGGAAATAAGACGAACTTATTGGATTCCCGATCTACGCGAGGCTGTGAAAAAGGTGCGCAGAGATTGTCTGAAATGTAAAAAAAACTCTGCGAATCCTCGACCACCACTGATGGGGCAGCTGCCAGCGGACAGACTAACTCCTTTTGTACGGCCGTTTACGTACACCGGCCTGGACTACATGGGACCATTTATAGTGGCAATCGGAAGACGCGTGGAAAAGCGATGGATAGCGCTTTTCACTTGCTTGGGTACTCGCGCCGTACATATGGAGATCGCCAAAGACTTGTCCACTGAAGCCTGCTTGATGGTGATAAGTGATTTCATCAACGTATATGGAGTACCCATCAGAATTCGTTCGGATAACGGAACGAATTTCGTTGGAGCAAAAAGGCAGATTCAAAGAGAAGCATCGGAAATTGATAAAGAAGAAGTTGGAAAAATACTGGCCATGCAGAAGATCGAATGGATTTTTAATTGTCCTTCGAATCCACATTCCGGTGGAATATGGGAAAGACTAGTACGCAGCGTTAAGAGAGCCATGTATCATTGCCTTGGCAATAGAAATCTGCACGAACACACGCTTTACAATGTCATGCGAGAAGCTCAAAACGTGGTGAACTCTCGGCCATTAACTCATATTTCTTTGGATGATCCGACAGATCAGCCACTTACACCTAACCATTTTCTCATAGGTACAGCTAACAGTGAGCAGACGCCTTCGCCCGATGGAGAAAATTTCCAAGCGACACGTAAGCAATGGAGAATCGCACAACAATGTCATTGTGCGTTTTGGAAAAAGTGGGTGAACGAATATCTACCTGATCTCTGCCGCCGAACCAAGTGGTATGAACCAGTGCAGCCATTGAATGTCGGAGACATAGTGATCGTTTGTGACTCTAGCACACAGAGGTCCCAATGGCCCATGGGACGGATAACTAACGTTTACCCGGGAAAGGACCTCCAAGCGAGAGTTGTCGAAGTGAAGACAGCAAGCGGACTGCTCAAGCGCCCTGCGTGCAAAGTCGCTAAACTTGATGTTAGTGAATCTGGCTCTGGCTAGATTCACGGGGTCCGGTATGTTGCGCAGACAGCCTTATCAAACATTTGAGTGCCGTGTAAACAGCTTCATCCAACATCGATAATCTGGCAGCATTATATATTTTAGAAATTTGATATTTTTTATGTACGCTATTTTAGAAGTATGGTAGCACGTTTATTTCTTTGAATTTCGATTCTGATTAATTGTGAAAGACGGCAGAACAACGCAAGTCGCCATATTCTTGTCAAAATACATAAATGTAAGTAAATTCAATAACGTTAGGAAGCCAACTAATGTAACTTTTATTTTAAATAGGAATAAAATTCGTTTAATTTGAATTGTAAACCGCTATTTGAATTGAGCGTTTGGTTTACTAAGGATTGAACATTCGTATTTTATTTATTTGAAAGTCGACAAGGCGTTTTCCCCTACGACGCAACAATCAACATGATGGCCTTAGCATAATGGCAGCTTGCCAGATCGGGCCATAGCTTAACAGGACCTTGGTGTCGTCCTATAAATGGCAATACAGTAGTTTCGCTAAATAAGAAACTCGTATAAAAGAAAAACCCGCTTTTAAGAAAGGAATCTCAGGGCACCAAGTCCATTTATATTAAGCTCTGTACAAAAATGTTTGTATATAAGAAACTCGTATATTTGAAAAACCCGCCTTTAAGAAACTGTTTACCAAAACAAAAAACTCTTTTTGTATGGAAAAATGTTTTACATAAAAAACTTGGTTTTTATCATTAGTTTATGTTAACACCCCTATTTTCAAATATCGAGAGTTTATATAAGAAAAACTTTTCTTACAAACGGTTTTTTTTTTTTATAAAAAAGGATTTTCTTATAAACGGGTTCTTATATAAAAAAAACCCGGATATGAGAATAAAATTTCTTGGAAAAATCGACGTTCTTATATAGCGACACTGTAGACGTTTTTATAAGGATTGCTCAATGTTCAAACTTGTAGTCATTGTCGAAGTTGTCACAAATTCACGAGCCTTTAAACCGAAACTACAAATGACGCCAAATCATTGCTTTCTTTGCATATTTGTCAAGACAAATATATTCATATTTTGGGGTAACATATCCACGATTTTCGCAATATAAAATTTTTGGCCAGGAATTTGGTTGATGTCCAACTTCACATACGTTTCATCGTCCATCAAAACGCAGCCATTAAATTTGGTTAAAACGGTGGTATAAAGCTTTCTAATATGCCATTCAGACGAGCACCGAAATCCCGGGATTTCGGCACTTGGATTTCGTGAAATCCATATCGAAATCCAAGCGTTCACACGACAATATCGTGGACAATATCGACTTGAGAGGATTTGATTTGACAGCCATTTATCTGTTTGCAGTGCTGCCAATTGTAGGGAAATTTCCTTTAAAAATTTTAGGGAATTTTTTAAACAAAAAATCCCTTGTAGGGACAAAAGTACAGATATCTTATTAATCGGCAAATGCACAGAATTTGTGATGTATTCCAAAATATTTAATAAATTTTGTATAAATTTGGTTGTCATAAAATTAAAAAGACAAAATAAAAACTATGCCAACCTGTCTTTATGTGAAAAAGTTCGGTCGAAGCTATCGCCAAGCGTCGATAGTCTACAAATTTGAAAATTGAAATAGTATTTGTATTGGTTTTTTTTAATAAATTGAAAACTGTTTTATTTACCGCTACAAGATAAGGCCTATTCATAATTTTAATGAAATCATTTTTACTTGAACCACAACAAAACTACTTAAATTTTGAGAGAAACTTTTTATTTTTGAAAAAAAAAAAAAATTTCAAATGAATTTAGTACGATTCGGAGTTCCAGACTACCCTGAAAGATTCTCAAAAATATTAGCCTACCATATTCATGGCTACTCATACATTTTTGTAGGCAAGAGGCAAATTATTTTTAAAAAAAATATAACGATATTTGTGGTAGGGAAAAACGTAAAGAATTGTGGGGATTTTTTTTAGTTTGTAGGGAGTTTTTTGTTTGCGTGTGGCAGCATTGCCTGTTTGATTACTTTGGTTTTTTCAAAATTTGACAGTAGTGTTGCAGCATTTCTTCGATACATATCGAAAAACGCAGAGTTGCATTCAGTTTGTTCCGGATTTCTCGTGGGATTTCGTTGAAATCCAATTTCTGAGCGGATTTCGTTTGACATTCATTTGTATGGGAAATCCGCTGGATTTCGACTGGATATCGGCTGAAATCCTCAAAAGTGCCGAAATCCCGGGATTTTGATGCCGTCTGAATGCCATATAACACGTGCTTTAATGGTCTCGTTCTGTTTATCTGTCCTGTTTTGACATTTTATTGCTCGGTAACTCTTATAGCCTGCATTTAAACAGATTTTTCGCACCACTACCTTGTACGTTTTGCATTTTTTTGCCCTATCACTATCTGAAAGTCCAGGATCTTCTGCAATTGACTGCAGGACTTTCTTTTCCAATTTTAAGTCACGGCAACCAGCTTTTCTGGTTGATGCGTGATTCTGTACATTAAGGGTAAGGTTTCCTCATAACGTTTAATAACCGCACATACGGTCGATTTTGGAAGATTCAGTGTTTTTTCTATCCCGAGAGCCGATAAAAACGGATTTTCCAGGTACTTGATCAAAATTAGTTTTCCGCGCTCAACTTCCATCGCATACAAAGCTTTAGAGAAACGTCCAACTTTGCTCAAACTAAAGCATTGACAGACATATGGTGTAAAGTCTATAGCAGAGGTTGTCAGGGTACGATACATACGCATAAGTGTCTATGTGTTTAAAGCTTTTAAGAGCTTACAGTGAAAAAAAAACTTGTACGTCAAATTGATAAACCAAAGGGTCTTGCCGACTCAGGAAGGCAATCGGCCCAATGAAAGGGATTTTAAGGTTTTGTTGATTTTTGAATAGATACTATCCTAACACACTGTAAGAACCGATTTTTAGGTTTCTATTTCCCAGTGTCCTTGAAATATCCTTACAAAACCCTTTTTATTAAGCCCTTTTTCAAAATTTTATATCTCAAAAACGAATTAAGATAAAAAGATGAAACGAATGGCTACTGATAGCTTGTAAAACGGAAAATTTAAAAAAAAATTTTTTTAATTTTACACTGAGAAAAAAACTTTCACAAAAGAGAAAATTTAAATTTAAAAAAACTTTTCAGTGTATTCCCGTTTTCGCGCCACTTTCTCGCTACTTCTAAAAAAATCCCTCTGAGTATGACCTTTAACTAAAAAAAATTTTATCAAAATCAAAAGGTAGTTTTAGGAGATATTAACAAAAACGTAAGCCCATATAGACACTCTCAGTACTGATATGCTGCACTAGACGTGCGCATGCAGAGGCATCACTTATACGGCATGCTGGACGTTATTCAAATATTCATTTTTGCGCGGGCTCATTTATATTTTGTAGAGTAAATGGGTCACAATTAACTATTAATCGGATTGGGATTTTTTTTACAAAACAGCAAGTAAGGATTCCGCTTGCCAACATATATGAAGGACAAATATGTTGTTGCACTATCCTCTGGCTTTAGGTGACGGCATAAGTCGCAGAGTCGATCGTTTAGCAAAATTGGCTTCTTCAAGCGGCGGGTATATGTTTCGGCGTCCACTAAACTATTTACGATTTTGATGCGCCCCTTGCATCTTATGTTAGTATATTTTTGTCACAGGTTTTACATTTAAGAGGCATTATATTTGGATTAAAGTAATTAACGTTGATCTTAGTAATGTAATTGTAAGTGAAACAATGATAATGATATATTTCTGACATTAGCTTATATAGCTAAAAAAAAAAGTATATAGGTAGCTTTGAAATAAACATGATGCAATGTTCTTATTTATTCAACCCTTATCCCCTACGTAGGTGCTTAAATGACAGATGTACGAAGTAGGTGGATAAAACTTAAGAAATCTATAGGTCAAATTGATAGGTAAAAGTTAAAAAGGACCCATTTTGCTGTTTAAAATATTTTTCACTGAAAGCAGGTAGAGAACTAAGATAAGTGTTTTTTTAAAGCAAAGTTATTTTGTTATTAATTTTCATAGGGGTAGGTTTGTATTAAATAATTCTTTGCAATTTTTATTTTTTATACCCGACACACTCTGTGTCGAGGGTATATTGCGTTTGTTGGGTTGTGTGTAACACCCAGAACCAGTCGATATAGACCATACAAAATGTATATAGAAATGATCAGCGTCACCAGGAGATTCGATTTAGACATGTCCGTCCGTCTGTCTGTATACAGTTATCTTATCGAAGGAGTTGAGCTATCTTGACAAAATTTGGTATGCGTGCTCACGGGGACATGAGTAAGAACAAGAGAATGGACCCGATCGGACCATTTTTAGGGGTACCTCCAGTACTAGGGTCTGTTATGAAAATCACAAAAACTGCTCTAAAACCTGAGTTTTTCAAGATATTTTGATGAAACTTGGTATTTGAACATGTTTAAAGGCAAGTAATATGATTTCAAAAAATTTGAAAAGTGGGCGTGGCATAAGGGCGTTTTTCGAAAATTGTCTCCTACACCCGAAATACAAATGGGACTTGAACGAAAGTTGGCACGTATGCTTCCGTGATAGCCAGTAACGTCCTCCCCAAATAGATAGAACCATTATTAAGGGTACCTCTAGTACTAGCCCAACTAGCAAAATAGTACCAAAATTGGTAATTTCTTACCTATTTTAGGGCAGAATATTTCTTTGCCCTGCCCTAAATAGGGCATAATTACGTCCGTACGACGTCCATTCGACGTAAGTGGGTAATAGAATGGAAGTCGTTTGGCGGTAATAATAGGGCATAATAGGGCATTTCGTCTTTAAAGTTAGGGCATTGAGAAGGCAGTTCGACCAAAATTAGGTCGAAACAAAGTCGAAATTACCAAATTCTAACCTAAATTGGGCACAGAATGAAATGAAAAGAACGAGACGAAAACGAACGCAAAAGGAAACGACAAAAAGTGAGAGAGATATATAAATAGAGAATATCTTATTCAGTCATACGTATTACTTCAATTCAACAATGAGGGAAAGATTTTCTATTAAGTATGTCTTATGAAATGAATAATAAATAAAATGTGGACTTGATTAAAAAATATTTTGCGATTCATAAAACCTTAATGTATATGCGAGCTTGGATTTATGGTGAAAGTGCTCCTTGTACTTCTTCATTTTTCAGGGGCCATCTCATTGATGTGAATAAAATAAATTTTTGTTAAAAAAAATTATTTTTCGTATAGAAAAAACAGATGCAGAAGAAGAATTCGCAATCCGCCATTCGAAAGACATGGCGGAACATAAAATTGGGCCACAAAGTCGAGTTTCCTTTATTTCCTAACCTAATAGGGAAAATTGACTTTCAACTCTCGACCTATAAGTCGCATTTCCCTAATTAAGTATTTGTGCCTTCAAAGTCATGTTTCTTATAATAGCTTCTGCCCTAAAATGGCTTTTATAGTTAATTTTCCTTAAATTATCCCTGTTAAGGAATTTATTACTTATTTTTGCTCTAATAAGGCATTTAAACTTTTTTTTGCGACAGCCACTCACATGTATTGCTTACGCTCTTGCCTCAGTTTGACGGAAGCAGCCGAGCATGCAACATCGAGGGCGGGCATGCGGAAATTTATAGATTTTTCCGTCAATTTCAGCTCTTTTATGCTACTTCCAGCTTTCATTTGCGTTGCTTTCTGTTTTCAGTTGTTTGTGATTTTAGCAGTAATTGTTTAAGTTGGTGTTAGGAATAAATTTAATGTATAAAGTCGTGGCCATAATTAAAACTCGCCGTGCTTCTTCGCGTTTAGAGTATGAATATGTTCCTCGCAATTGGGAACAAAATGGAATTTTATTCTGGCCGAATAAAAATGAATTAATTAAAACGCACACTTCTTATGCCCTCAACGGTGCTTTACATAATGGTCCTTTTAGGTCAAAATAGGGCATACGTTTTGTTTTAGCTTTGTGTTTTTCCTTCAGAGGCATTTCGACTTAAAAGTCGAATAATCAAGGCGTTCCGACTTACAGGTCAGAAAGGCAACAAAACTAGTAATTTTTTTTGACCTAATATCGCCGTAAAAGTCGAACGGACTTAATAGTCGAAATTAAGTCAAAAATTTGGTCCATATGCCTTAAAAAACTTACCTAATCTGGAAATCAAAGTTAAGGCACTATTAGGGCATTTAAGAGGGACTGTATTACTTATTTTCCACTTAAAATATTCTTTAAAGTCACATTGACTTTTAAGCCCTAACATAGGTCGAAAATAGGTAATTTTGACCTTGTAAAACTTAATTTGAAGTTAGGGCATTTTTAAGGCAGAAATTAAGTCAAAAATAGGTAAAATATAACCAAAATAGGTCGAATGGACCTAACGCTGGTTATATTTCCCTATTTTGCTTGTTGGGAGGGTCTGTCACAAAAATCCCAAAAATGCCTCAAAAGCGGACTTTATTGAAATATTTCAATGAAACTTAGAATTTAAGCGTATATATAAGGGTCCGATTAGAATCCCAAAAAAATGGAAAAATTGGGCGTGGCAAATGGGCGGTTTTTATAAAGAAATTTAACAAAAGTCATTATATGGGCCCAATATGTCCTTAAACACCTCTTGATATTAAAAATTATTCGGACATAAGTGTCTGTGTCGGGTATTCTATTGTCAGGCTCGCCTGACTATAACACCCTTACTTGTTTTTTTTGTGCGGGTGGGGCGTGTGGAATCCATCAGTAAGGACGTCGCCATACCGGTGTGCCGGACTCCTACCAGCCAAACCACCATACCCCTTTCCTCTCCATGGACTTATTCCTCCCCGGAGGTAACTTTTTTCAGTGTAGTGACGCTATTAAGGCGAAATTAGGAAAAGTAAAGATGAGGAAAGAAAGAACAATAAAAAGCACACATTTTATGCTGAAAACAACAACAATTGCTTTTGCACAGATTCCGTTATGTGCTTTTGTTTGTTTTTTGAGGTGTCCATGGAATTAGCCGAGTTCAAAGTTTAATAAGAAAAACGTTAATTTTATTGCAAGAAAATAACAAACGAAAAAGTTTTATTAGCTAATAGGTAGAAGCTCCTCCCTTTTTTGCGATCAATTCGAAAATGCGATTTGGCATGCTGTCCATCAAGGATTTTAGAGTGGTTTCTTCGAGGGACTCCCAAGCCTCCAATATTGATATTTTCAGCTCTGCAACGGTATCGTATTGTTTGTTATTGTTATAAATTCTGCGAACAAGCAGTCCCCACACATTTTCAATAGGGCTCATATCAGGAGAGCAGGCTGGCCAGCCAATAGTTTCCACATTATTGGAATATATTGTTGGATGAAAATATATATGCAATAAAATATGAAAATAAAACATGAAATCAAATCGCAATATTTTGTGCAACAAATCGCTATCGCTATACCTCTTTCGCTAATTTTTATTGTATATAATTATATATGGGCATTTCTACACGGACGCGACACTAACGTGCGTAATTTTTAAGTCTTGAATAAAAGAATGCGGTAAATAGTTATTTTGTTTCTACATACTTTCGTGCAGTTGATACGGATTTTTAATATTTTTCAAAATTTCTATAAATATCCAAAAGGCAATTGGATATATACGGACGCGACGAAAAGTTTACTTTTTCTGGAAATGCCCATATATAATATGTTGGCAAGCGGAATCCTTACTTGCTGTTTTGTTAAAAATTCTCAATCCGATTAATAGTTAATTGTGAGCCATTTACTCTACAAAATATAAATGAGCCCGCGCAAAAATGAATATTTGGATAACGTCCAACATGCCGTATAAGTGATGCCTCTGTATGCGCACGTCTAGTGCAGCATATCAGTACTGAGAGTGTCTATACCCTTCAGTACAGAAAGTGGCGATTGCCCTATTTTAGCTAACTATTTCGGTACCCACTCCTAAGTAGCTATATCAGCACCCCAAGGTAGTGTCTTATGTAAGCTATAGTTTATATAACATATTTGGCACGCGTGAGTCATGTGACTTCGTGGTGTAGCGTAAAGCATTTGTGCTTAAGAGCTTGGAGGTTCGAGTTCAATCCCCAGCGCTGACGAAAAAATTTGGAGAAATGGTAAAATTCGAAAAATGCGAAAAACTTTGAAGTGAAAGCAATTTATCGGTCAACTTTGTCCTGGATTTGTCATGGTGTATTTAGAATTTCGTGCCCGTCAACTCGTAAAAAAAATTGATAGCAATTTCGAAATTATCGTTTTTATTTTAATTTATTATTTTTTAAGGTTAAGGGGATCTCTCTAGTGCTGTCAGAAACGAAAAAGCACCTCGGAAAATTTCTGATACATTTTATTTCTGGCAGAGCAGGGAAAACCACCTTAAAAAAAAAAAAAAAAAAACTTTCCAGCGGGACTCGAACCAGAAACCTTCCGATTGCGAGGCGAATGTCCTACACTCTAAGCTACGACAGCTCGAAGTTCTGCGACTCCTATTGACGTAATACATGAAATCCATTGAAAACACATTCCTTGGCAGGTGAAAGAAACGCAAAAAGTGATGGCTGGAACTACAGATTTCACTAGCTAAAGGTAAGCGAAGCGGTGGCGATTGCCTACCGCCTAGGACATCGCCGTGTTAAATTCTCCGCTGAAAAACATTCAAAGTAGATTGACGAGGAACTACGCCCCACATACCGGTAGCTAGCGATTTCGTTAGCTCGGAAGTAGTTCCGCGTACTGAAGGGTATGGCAAAGTCGGGCAAACTAACACCGACATACTTGCGTTTGTGTTGGTAGCGACGTGACAAATGCACTGAGAGAATAGCTCACCTTACATATGAAAGACATTATATTATTTTGTTAATTTTTTTTTTTTTGTAATTTTTTACTTTGGGTTTGATTTAATTGTTTTGTTTAGCAAAAAGGAGTATTTCTTCCAAGTCGACTGTTTGCTCACAATTTTTGATACGTATCAGATCCTGAAGGTGAGCATCTGACATGTTATGTCTATATTTACTTTTTATAAATTTTCGACTAGAAAAGGTTGACTCGCATATATACGTCGATCCAAACATGGAATAAAGTTTGAAAATTTCATTTTTTATTTTTGGATATTTAGTACAATCAACATTTTTCCAAAACTGTAGTCCGCTGTCGAGAGGTAAAGTTAGATCTACCTTCAATTTTTCCAGCTCCCCTTGCAATTCCAAGTGTTGTTCTTTTAAGTCACAATTAAATGGATTATTGTGGAGTTCTATGAGATTTTTAATTTTTTCGAAATCCTTAAATCTTAGCAGATAATTTTCTTGCAATGTTTCTAAGACAGCGCAAAAGTCATCGAATTTCACGGATTCTGGGAATTTCTGTGCTATTTCTAAAGTTTTAGGAAAGTTCGAAATATCTCTGTTTTTTAGCTGAACTATCAAAATATTAATTTTCCTGTGGAACGCGGTTACAGACAGATATAAATTAAATATATATTTGTCTTTTCCTTGAAGAGACAGGTTCAGCTGGTTGAAATAGTTGGTGATGTCGCAAAGAAAACTTAATTGGGAAAGGAATTCGGGAGAGTTAAATGATTGTAGAAGTTCCACAGCTAAATTTTCTTCTTCAAGAAATGCTACGACTTCGTTACGCAAATCAAATAATCTTTCAAGACTTCTCCCTCTGCTCAACCACCTTACCACAGTATAAAGAAGTAAATCCCCATAATCTGCCATCATCTCTTCGAGAAAAGTCTTAAAGCGACGATGGTTCAAAGCGTTATGACCTCCTCTTATTTTATTTATAATTTTTTGACAAATGTCCATTACATTTTTAATATTAGCAGCTTTGCACAGAAGAGCTTGTTGGTGTATGATGCAGTGGAACGAAGTAACGTCTATTTGATTTTTTATCATATGACTAATTAGACCTTTATTCCTTCCAACCATCACCTTTGCGCCATCTGTGCAAATCGAGCATAATTTCCCCTTAGGAGCAAAAGATAGCACATGTTCTGATACAGCGTCATATAGAACTTTTCCATACACGTTAGAATGCAGAGAGACAACATTTAAAACTTCATGAATCATACACCGAGAGAAAAAGGTAGTTATATTAACTGAAAAAGCAGGTTAAAATAACCGAGTTCACCGTTAATTCTTAGCTTATGTGTAGTAGCGGTCAATTCAACAGTACAAACACAGTCAATAAGGATATAACTACCTGATGGTTGACATAACTGTCTCGCGGTTAAATCAACTGTCACCAGCGACTGGGAAAAAAAAATTTATTTTTTGCTTTGACTTTTTTTTACCTTCTTTTATTAATATTTTTTTTTTTTTTATTAAATTATTATATTTTTTCTTTATTTGTTTGTTTCTATTTAAATCTTTTTCTCTTTCATCTCTTTAAATTTTCTCGCCTCGGCCGAGCCTTGAACCGCAGACCTCCACTTCGCTGGGCGAACGTCTTAACCATTACGCTAAACGAACGAATTTAATTTGTTGGTCAAAACGCTCACTTGAGCTTATGGTTGCAAAATTTTTTGCTTGAAAATGAACCATTAAAAAAAATTAAATAAATTAAAATCTTAAAAATTTAGGAGAAAATTTTTGCCTTAAAAAACAACTACACTCTGAACAAAAAAAAAAAACTGTAATTAAAAAAAAAAAATCCAGAAAAATTCCCGCCGCCAGCAGGGATAGAACCCCGAATCTCACGACGGTCAACTCACAGCTTAAACAACTGAGCTATTGAAAACTCCGCAGACGGTTGATCAGAATGCGAACTTATACGTCTAAGTGAACGAAAGCGAATTTGAACATAAAAAGTGACTATTTTTCAACTGTTGATTTGACTTCCTTTTTCAGTGCATTTAACGGGGAATACAGTTAATTTGACCACTCTTACTTTAACTGTTCTAAGTGGTTGATTTAACAGTTCTTATTTCTCTCGGTGTAGCAAAATTTTCATCAACTGTTCGAACACAAATAAGCAATTGACAAGTATCCCTTATATCTGTACTTTCATCCAAACAGATTGAAAAATATTTACAGTTTAATATTCTTTGTTTAGTATTGAAGTATAAAAACGCAGATATCTCTTCAGTTCGACAGACAAGTGTTCTTCTTGACAAATGAATTGAGTCTAATATGTCAATAACATGTTTCAATCGCTCGTTAAAGCAATTGAAAACATCTTTACACAACTCCTTAAAAAAATTCCATCTTCAAACGGACGACCTCGTTTGGCCAAAGCTAAGGCAACAACGTACGAAGCCGTTTCTTTTTGGTCGTTTAACTTCACGTCTGGTGACAGTGAGTCATTTAAAAACATTTCCAAGAAAGGTTTTTTTAATGTCAGAATCAAAGTTTTTCTATCATCTCCCTGTATAGCATTAAATGCATTATGGCAAGAAGAATAATGCCTATTCAAATAATACCTTACGCAGCATGAGACTGAAAAATTTTTGCTATTCACGCATATGCTGTGTGTGCCTGGCTGCGCTGTCGGCGTCGCCCGGCGGGATAGCTCGCGCCCGACGCTGCTATATGGGCTTACGTTTTTGTTAATCGCTCCTAAAACTACCTTTTGATTTTGATAAAATTTTTTTTAGTTAAAGGTCATACTCAGAGGGATTTTTTTAGAATTAGCGAGAAAGTGGCGCGAAAACGGGAATACACTGAAAAATTTTTTTAAATTTTAATTTTCTCTTTTGTGAAAGTTTTTTTCTCAGTGTAAAATTTAAAAAAAAAAATTTTTAATTTTCCGTTTTACAAGCTATCAGTAGCCATTTGTTTCATCTTCTTATCTTAATTCGTTTTTGAGATATAAAATTTTGAAAAAGGGCTTAATAAAAAGGGTTTTGTAAGGATATTTCAAGGACACTGGGAAATAGAAACCTAAAAATCGGTACCTACTGTGTGTTAGGGTAGTATCTATTCAAAAATCAACAATACCTTAAAATTCCTTTCATTGGGCCGCAGTCGGCAAGACCCTTTCAATGACATTTTGTGCAAATTTTTCTGACTGGAAAAATTATGTAACATAGGTATAAGAAAAGTAATGAAATGAAATTTTAAAAAATTATGAAAATATAAGTATGAAGTCATTTAATGCTGTGAAGAAGGAGTATGTTCAACAAAGCAATTGAGATCTATATCGCTCTGGTAGCATTTGATGGGAAGAAAATTTTGAAGGTGTTTATTTGTCAGTTTACTTCTATGACGTGTTTCAATTAGTTTGAGGAAGGAGAAGGAACTTTCACATAAGTAAGTGGTGCCAAACATCGACAGAAATTTGTGCATAGCTTTCTTTGTTTGACCATACTTTCCTTCGTCAATATTTTTCCAAAATTTAAAATTTTATTTTGTAGTGGAATATCATATTTAGTAGCGCCAAATTTCCATTCTGCTGTGCAACAAGTATTTTGAAAAAACGTCCGTTTCGCTATTATAGTACTATTGAAGGAAAGAATTTGCCAGTCGCGACTCGCCGTGCTCATATTTTAGCGTGTACTAGCACAAAACCAACAAGCGTACGAAAAAAAAGAGCGTCAGTTGTGCTGCTCTCTCGCATTCTATCGAAATTTAAAAAAACAGCTTTCGAACTCACACGTACACGCTGCAGTGCTGTCGGAATTACTACAATTGTAGTATTTTACTACAATTTCATCACCCTTACTACTATACTACTAAATTTGAAATATTACTACATTTCTCTAAAAGTGCAGATCTGTATAGTAACATAGTTTACAAGTATCCGTTATAAATTTTTTCTCAAAAATGAAAAAAGACTGTTTTTTTTTTTTAATTTCGTAAAATTTACTCGGATACAGTAGTAACATTCCTGATCCATCCAGGAAATAGTTTTTAAGAGAAGTGCATTCGTTAAATATTACATTTCCAACTAGGAGTGTCACGGATGTGGTTTTTTTTACATCCGCGGATGCAGATGCGGATGCGGATTTTAAAAACTCACATCCGCGGATGCGGATGCGGATATGGTTGTTACTACGAAATGAAACTTTTATGAAAACAACATATAATGGAAGTAATTTTATATAAAATATATCAAGACTGAAGACAAGAATGACGGTTTAAAGGGCAACAAATATGTCAATTTGTATTGTAATACATTTTGTCTCTTTCTGTTTTCTTGCACGGCGCTCACACGTATAACACATGCTTGGAATACATCCCATTTCAATACATGAGAAAAAAAGAGAAGCAATCATTGTTTTGGAATATTAAAAATATAACCCTTTCTTTTCTTCGCATGCCTTTTTCTACTTACTTACAAATTGTTTCAAAAAATGTTTTCATACGTGTGAATGCCGAGTCAAAATCAACTGTTTTTATAAAAACTGTGGCACACGTACATCCGCATGAGCTCCGCATCGATGAATGCGGATGCGGATGTTAAAATTCGTGTGGAAGCTCCGCACTTGCGGATGCGGATGCGAATATTCGCAACACCCCTGTTTCAACCCATTTTATTTGATTTTCTAAAAGTACTACAAAATGTCCCAAAATACTACTAAAACAAGCAAGCTATACTACTAAACGAAAATTGAAAACGACAGCACTGACACGCTGTCGATGTGAAAGCTATAAAACAGCTTTTGAATGTCGCTTATGGACGTTTAACGTTCTATGTTGGAGTGACACACTACCCAGCAAACATTTACCCTTACTAATCAATTGGAAGTAATTTGCGCCCGCAAACAAAAAGCTTGGATCCAAGTGTTGGAATTTATTTGGAATTCAAGTGTAAATAACCAAAACGGCTCCCTTTTTATTCAATTAGATTTGAGATTGGAAAACATATAAATCCAAGCATTCGAATTAAATACACTGTGCTAGTTTTTAGGACAAACAAATTTGTTCATCGTGCAAACCGGCGCAGTCGGGTCATGCTCGATCCCCCGAGTACAACAGTACCAAGCACTAGGCTAGGTTAGCTCGAGTTTGCGAAATATAATATTCAACATTTTTTGCCAACATTTCACTGTTAATTTTTCAGTTATATTTTTTCAATTTTAAAGGCTTTGGACGCTCTTTTGAAGTTGGTTAAGTAAACCAGATGAAACATAAGTATCATTTAACTCAATTAATTCAATTTACTCAATCAAAGGCACGTTCTATTTTTGTTTTTATACCCTGCAGTAAATGCGGGGCAAATTGACCCCTGCGTCAACACTGTCATTCTATAGACATGGTCAACGAGGAGGTCCACAGTTCAATTTTCTTGAGCATTCATGTTATGAATTTGCTGCACGAGAATCAGAAGGCTCCGTAGCGTAATGGTTAGCATGTCCGATCATCAATCCGAAGGCTCGTGTTCGAATCCCAGGGCAGGCGAGAAAAAGTGAGAAACTGTAAAATTTGGAGGACTATATTCTTATGGGTTGAGAAGAGAGAAAAAAAAGTTTCCATTCTGAATTCTCGTGAATGCTTTCACGAAAATTCGCATGAATTATATTTTCAATAACTGAATTTTTCCAATTTATTCGCAAAAATACATTTTTTTTAAAGCCTGTAGATACCATTAATATTATCCACTTAACAAAAAAAAAAAAAAAATTGGCACCCGCCCGAGCGAGATTTGAACACGGGTCTCCAGGTCGCTAGGCCAGACTCTTCACACTGAGCCATCCGAGCACTGTGCGCGGCGCTTTCCATTTACGTAGTATAGCTAATGAGCTGCCTCTACAGCATCACCAGTTCAATCGTCAACTGGTGTCCGCTCGAACATATGCTCATACAAAATGTCCATAGGAGAATACATTGGCACGGGTACAGTTGGTCACTAGTGACGGTGACGGAGGAACTAGTGACAGATTGAATCAGTCACTAGTGATAATTACTGCAGGGTACCTTTTCCGAAGGAAAGGGTATATTAAGTTTGGCACGGTGTATGTAACATACCAAAGGAGTCGCGGTAGATATAGACATATATATATATTCTTGATCAGGGTGACAAGAGGAATCGATCTAGCCATGTCTGTCTGTCTGTCTGTCTGTCTGTCTGTCTGTCTGTCTGTCTGTCTGTCTGTCTGTCTGTCTGTCTGTCTGTCTGTCGTCGGTCACACTTTAGTTTTTCGTAATTTACTCCTAAGCCATGAAAGATATCATATTGAAATTTGGCATGGACTTCAACCAGGTAAATGTCCGAAAAACTGCATACAAATTTTTTTCGTAGTCCCTTCTTGGGTCGTGGGAAGTGGTTCAGAAGTTTCAAAAATCACGATTTTTAACGTTTTTCCTGGATAACTTTTTTACTATACATCCCAGCTTATTGAAATTTGGTGTGTGTATAGCTACTATGTAGACTTAAGCTTTCGCTGAAAAAAAATTGCGACATCGCTATAACTATGGTCATCATTCTACACAATAGAAAAAAACACTCTTTCTCTTATTCTCATATCTGAATACAAAAATTATTTTTTTGCTTCTTCTGACTGTGTATTTTGCCGCCAAATAAAGTCGTCCATTATGGACAAATTTTGACCATGACCACATTTCGCGAAATTCGCAAAAATTGATTTTCACTATTTTGAATTGAGTATTTCGCAGCTAAACAAAATGTCCTCTAAGGGTTAAAATTTGATCAAGACCACCATCCGCGAAATTCGCGAAAATTTGATTTTCACTATTTTGAAGTGAGTATTTCGCAGCTAAACTAAATTTCCTCTAAGGGTTAAAATTTGATCAAGACCACCATCCGCGAAATTCGCGAAAATTTGATTTTCACTAGTTTGAATTGAGTATTTCGCAGTTAAACAAAATGTCCTCTAAGGGTTAAAATTTGATCAAGACCACCATCCGCGAAATTCGCGAAAACCTGATTTTCTTTTTTTTTAATTGAGTATTTCGCAGCTAAACAAAATGTCCTCTAAGGGTTAAAATTTGATCAAGACCACCATCCGCGAAATTCGCAAAAATTTGATTTTCACTATTTTGAAGTGAGTATTTCGCAGCTAAACTAAATTTCCTCTAAGGGTTAAAATTTGATCAAGACCACCATCCGCGAAATTCGCGAAAATTTGATTTTCACTATTTTGAAGTGAGTATTTCGCAGCTAAACTAAATTTCCTCTAAGGGTTAAAATGTGATCAAGACCACCATCCGCGAAATTCGCGAAAATTTGATTTTCACTATTTTGAATTGAGTATTTCGCAGTTAAACAAAATGTCCTCTAAGGGTTAAAATTTGATCAAGACCACCATCCGCGAAATTCGCGAAAACCTGATTTTCACTATTTTTAATTGAGTATTTCGCAGCTAAACAAAATGTCCTCTAAGGGTTAAAATTTGATCAAGACCACCATCCGCGAAATTCGCAAAAATTGATTTTCACTATTTTGAATTGAGTATTTCGCTGCTAGACATATTGTCCTCTAACGGTTAAAATTTGACCATGACCACCATTCGCGAAATTTTTTTGCTTAATAATAATCTCGAGTTTTAGAACCTAAATCGAAGTACAGATAAGGTATAAATAGATATCCAAGCTAGAACAACGAAAACGGCAGGAATTTTCGTTAAGGTAATGTTTTAACATATTTTAGGCTGAGGAAAAGGTATGTGTGCAATCGGCTTTGCCGATGTAAACTTCTTTACTTGTTTTTTTTCAATTTTACGCATTTTCTAACATTACCCTAAATGTATGCTATAAATTATATTAAAGTCGAAATATTAAAATGTTAAAATCATAAAATTCAATGTTCCTCATTTCGTTTGATTTCTGTAAAATTGTGTAAAGTATACTTCAGTGATGACCAGAGCAGATATTTATATGCACGAAAAAATCGCAAATATGCTTAAATAATTGCAATATATGCTCGAAAAAAAATAAAATATGCATGAAAAAAAATTATTTAAAATGAATTATTTTAATTTTTTTTTTTTAGTTTTTCTCTAGTAACAGCTTAATAGAGTCCGACATAAGCTGGTGAAGCGAAGCCAAAAATTTGTCATGCACCTTCGGCCCATTACAGAAAGTGGAACTTATTTTTTTTTTATTTATTAACAAAAATCAGTCCATTTATTGTATAACGCCTAAAACAATAATAACATTTGTTGTTCATAATAGTTAATAAAAGAAAAGAACAAAAAAAAAAAGTTTCATGGCCCCAGCCGATTGCAATTTTATGGTCAATGAATCTGTAAACCGAAACCGAACCTTCAGTCAGACTAAACAGCTTAATCTTCAATTTCAGAATTTGCAAAAATAATTATATGGTGCTTAAGATTTTCCATAGTGAATGATCGTCTCTTCTGCGTGTAGACGTTTCCGTACAGAGAGAAACTGCGCTCACCATCAGTTGAGGTTATTGGACAAAACGCAAACCTTTCCAACATATCTGGCAAAAGCTTTTTAACATACGGGTCGGTAGGTTATTCGGCTGTATAACAAACATTATATATATCGATTATACTTTTAAAACCTTTAATTCTTTTCAAAATTTGTTCAAATTTTTCTTGAAAGGCTTTATTTTCCAATTTATTTAAGTTTTTGCGTATGCCTTGGACTATTTCGACGGCTTCTCTAAGCTCTAAGCTTTGTGATTGAAGTTTTTTTTATTGCAAAATCAAACCTAAAAGTATACTTGTAAATATTTTGGATATTTCTTCGTAGGTAAAACCTTAAACTTATACTTTTAAGTGTTGACTTTGTATATTTTTATACTCTCCGATCATAAGTTAATTTGAAAGATACGCATATATTACTACGTTTATACGTTAAACCTTTTTCACGAATAATAACATCGCGAATAGTGAAGTCACCGTTTATACGGCAACCGACATTAGTTGGTATAAGCGTTACCTGACTGCCAAAACGAAATTAAATGGTGGCACACATGAAAAAGATTTGATTTCATAGCATCAGGAATGCTTTTACCAATTATTTTTTCAGAAGTGAATTTAAGTATTATCCATATGCAGCGGTTGCTTTCCTTTCCGTTCTCCATATTATTTGTTAGATTTTTGAACTCAACTTAAAAAAAAGTGCTGCTTGATCGTCAAAAAGAGAGATATCAGCGAAAAATGTGGCATCACCTCTCATGTTTGTGGCGAATAGTCTCACTATTCACGAATAACTTTCGTGAAATAGCTATTCGTGAATAAGACCGTTTATACGGGAAAAATCGCTATTCGCGATATTCTTATTCGCGAATAAGGCGTACGAATAAACGTAGTATATGCCGCGAACATGCAAGAAAAATAAAAATATGCTCTAAACGGTCAAATATGCAAATGCATATGCAAATATGCTTTATGTGCAAATATCCGCTCTGATAACTATATATGTCACTCAGGAGCCGTTTCCATTTTGGCTCTTTTCACCACGGTCTTGGGTACCCACCATGGTCTTGGGTACCCACCAAAATGAACATTTTGCTCTGAGGTACTCACCAAAAGTATTTCCCTCTCGCTCTTCTTTTGCCTGCCGAGTAACATCTCTTTCTAACTGGCGCGAAACATCCCGCGCAATATATCTGAGAGTGACATATATTGTTATATATAGGAGATTTCCGATTTAAGGAGCTCAATGTTGCCAGCACTTCTCGTTAAATCAAATTTCTCGTTAAATTGAGTACCATCATAAAATCATTTTTTTTTTCTTATTGTAAAAGATTTCGTAAGCGTTAAAAAAGGGGGAGGGGTTTGAGAAATCTTTTGCTTGATTATATGGCGAGTCTGATTTATACGAGACCCGTACCAATCCAACTTCCCACGGGGGGCAAAAAAATTTCCACAATTTTTAAAATTTTAATTTTCGTCATTCCTTCTATCTAAGACCAAGAATCGTGGTGGGCAAAGCCCCTCCTAGGCCCTAGGTTGATACGCGACTGATTTCTACTAACATATGCTTACGTGGGGGATTTGGGGATTAAAAATTGATATCACTGAACAACTGTGCACAAATAAAGCGGTAAGTCCAACAGCGCCTGCGTTTTTTCGATTTCACATTACTTTGCATACATTGACTGCTTGAGGCAGTTGGCGCAGCACACGCGCTCTTAGACTCTTCGCTAAACTATTTCTTGGATTCCTCTTTGTTTCTCTTTATGCTTTTTCACTGATTTCTTATGTTGCTTGCTAAACCGAGTGCACACAAAAATTTTTGTGCCATTTTGCTCGTTATATAAGGTCTGTTCCCGTACTCCACGAAACTGCCCAAAAATGCCCATTTTTTTGAAAACTGTATGAAAATTTGGCAAAGTTGGGCAGTTTTGGGCTGTTCCGTGCAGTACGGGAACAGACCTATAAGATACTCAATGGAACGAATTTAAATGCTCGTTAAATGCGAAACTCGCTAACGCGAATACTCGTTAAATCGGAAATCTCCTGTATGTTATATATGGTTGAAGACTACGGCCGAAGCCGAATGCAAAAAATTTTACAGTAAGGAAACAAAAGCAGTCTTTATTCATTTGACAAGCACAAAAAAAAATCGGTCAAATTTTCTCTAAATTCTTTCGCTTTAGTCCAGGCCAGGGCTGCCAGATGATTTTTGGCTAAAACCGTCACATTTTAACACAAAAATCGTCAAAATCGGCATTGAACTTTAAAAAATCGTCAAAAAAACGCAGTTAAAAAAAATGTTTTAAAAAGGAAATTTGCCTTTATAGAATTCAATTTTGTACTCAAAAAAAAGAAAAATAACAGAAGTATGCTTTCAGCGTTTGTAATATTTGTAAAAGATACGAAGAAAAAATAACGTAATTATGCTTTGAGCATTTTTATAATATGAACATAAACTTTTTAATATATATTAGTATTGAATTCATTAGTGTAGGTATATAAAACTTTAATATTAATCAAGCCTTAAACTTCGCGTAAGACCGTTAAGGTTTTTAGTTAATGAGAAAAAACATTGCACTACTAATTTTATAATAACTTTTGAATCGTTCGTCCCATTTACACCAGCTTAGGCTTATTTTGAAGGCAATTAAATTAAATACTATGACACTCTTATAATTATTCGAAACGGATTTGCAACGATAACTTTAACACTGGATGTCACCATTAATGATGATAAAAATTATAAGTGTTTTCGAAAGGAAACGAAATGGCAAAAAACCAGAAGTTTGCGAAGTTGGCTGTGATTGTATTGAAAATGACACAGTTAGTTTCGAATAATTATAAGAGTGTCACATATGTCAGTATCTGCTTAAATTTAATTTTGATTAGAGTTTTACATCAAAATCTACGTTATAAAATCCTTTATTAAGGTGCATTCACATGGTGGCTCGCGCCAAAATTTGGCCGAAGTTGCAGCTATAGTTCTATATGGTATGAATCGTGCAAATTTGATTGCCATCTGTTTTATTTTTACTATTGTTACCACACCTGGTCAGATAGATTTAAAAAACGTCTATTATTGGGTATTTTTGGGGTAAAAATCGTCAAATCGGTAAAATGTATATTTGGCATAAAAAATCGTCAAATGAAATGCTATCTGGCAGCCCTGGTCCAGGCATCTCCAAAATGGAAAGGCATTTGTGTTAGTGAGCAAGAGAGCGAATGCGCTGAAAAAAATTTCAACACTAATTGCGTGCGCTCAATAAAGTTTTGAGTTTCCATAACTTGTTAGTAAAAAATAAAATAGATTTCATAAATCGATGAAATATAAGATTACTAGCGTGGAAAAACTTAACAAATAACAAATATTCGGCTATATAAAGGAGTCATGTTCAATGCATTTTTCAATGTCTACCACACCGCCACAAATTCTTATCAAAAGAATACTTTTTAAATGTTTTGCGCTGCTTTGAACAAATGTATTTCAAATCTAAAAATATTTGTTCACAAAAATAAGTTGATGGGAACAACGATAAAAGCCTTAAAGAAATTTCTCAAAAGCATTTCGGATCATAATTCCATTTTGATAAAATATTTTTTAAGTGTTTTTTAAAAAAAGGTTGCGCAGATCCGCTCGAAGTGTTTTCGTCGGGCGATTGCTACCGACCATATATTACTATATATGTCACTCAGGAGCCGTTTCTATTTTGGCTCTTTTCAACACGGTCTTGGGTACTCACCACAATCTCGGGTACCCACCAAAATGAGCATTTTTCACTTAGGTACTCACCAAAAGTATTTCTCTCTCGCTCTTTTTTTGCCTGCCGAGTAACATCTCTTTCTAACTGGCGCGAAATGTCGCGCCCAAAATCCATGAGAGTGACATATATAGTAATATATGCTACCGACTAAAGAAAGAGCGTAAGGCATACGTGTGAAGCATATATTATAGTATATATTATAGTAATATATGGTGTGAAGTGAGCGAGAAAAATTTTTCTATGGCGTGGAGGTCTCTGCTTTAGTCGCTCACAAAGTGAGAATTTACGGCAATAATTCACTAGTGTAAAAGGTCTCAATGAAGCAAATGAAAATCTATCGTGACTTTTTTACTTCCATTAAAATGCAAAAATATTCGGCTTTTTCCAGTCGAAGCCAAAGATTAAGAATTGGTCGATCATGCCGATTAGCGAAGCCGAGCCTTCGGTCGGACACTAATAGTTCTATAGTTATATATAGAGGACAAACTCAAACATTTAAATACTCGAAAAACAGCGATGTTGTAATAATTCATTTATGTCATGTTTTGGTAAAGCTGTAATCAATGTAAAACGCTTTCTCTCAAATGTTTAAAATTATTCAGTCGTTTCGCATTCTTGATTTGCTTCTTCGTGAATGAAGTTTTTAAATATCTAAAATTTTTCAAATAGCTTCTTCTTCATTATATTCGCACTCGATTAAAACGTCATTAACGTAATAAAGTTTTTTATTCCAAAAAGGCACTTAACGCCTTTGACTCAATAGTTTTACTACCTGACCCGCTAACACAATCAACACCGATTACTCGTCATGAAATTCGCATTAACCTACATCGTAATGTGTGAAATACATTAAATCTGCACAAAACAAAGTTCTAAAATCGACGAAATTGTTTCTTAAACTTATCGTAATGGTAGTCATCGGTGGCGCGTTTAATGCCACCTGCTTTGTTTTGATGGTGTTTTTGCACTTCCACATCGCTTCTGTTGAAACGCTGAGCTACTTCTTGATTGTCTCCAAAATTAACTACAATGTAAAAAAAAAAGGAAAAATAAAATTTAGAATCCCAGAAAGCTAACAACTCACATCGACTGTTCTGCATAAAATTCACGGCCATATTCGTCGGCACAAATTGTGAAGGTCCGTCTTTTTTGTTTTTTTCATCACGTATTAGTTTCTGCTTGGCCTCCTCGGTCGCTTCAATATTTTTAATTTTTGCGTCAATACCCAGATCGACCTCTGGTATTCCATTTAGCATTTGATTCGATAACATTTCCTCGGACCGCAGTGAACTTGATTTACGTAGATTTTCAGGAACAGCGAACAATGCTGCTTCCTCAGGAGCAAGGTACTTTCGTGTTTCTTCTAAATCTTGGCCGCTTGTTTTGTCAATATTTCCTTTTCGTTTTTGTAATTCCTTTTCGATGTACTTCATCATTTCCTCATCTTCATCGCGCTTATTTGTCTCAGCCGAAAATTGTGTCCCTATACCAACATCATATGCATCATCCGACTCCTTTAGTTTGCCCGATTTCAGAGCATGTACATTCACCAAACCTCCACTGAGCTTTGATAAGGCAAATGGATTGTCCTATTTCAAGGTACAAGTATTATAATTAGAATATACCAAATTGAATTTTGGTACGTACAACAGTGATTTCCTCTTCGGATCGGACTCTTTTCCCCAATGCAAGCCCAATTAGATTAATACCTTTCGGCCGTTCCCGCAACTTTCGATTAAGCTTTATCTCTTCCAATGTTGCGCTTGGAGTAAGTATATTGATTTTTATTTTGTGATTGGTCCATGTGCAAATAAATAGGCTTCGACTTACTGTGAGACAGTAAATGGCGAGTCTCCTTCGTTTGAATCGCTCCGCTTTCGAAAAGACTTCGGCTGTTTCTTCTTAAACATGACTTCATCATTTTTGCCATTTTGATTATCATTTGCAGCCATTATTATCGTGTCGGAAAACAGTCCCCCAAAACGGCATAAATTTATTTTAGCGGCGTTTCTGGGAACTAATTCAAACTCCTTTATATGTATGAAGAATGACCTCCCGATTCCAAATTTATAAATCGTTTTTGGGCGTCGCGTACAGTTTATTAGATATAAGGAGTTAAGACTTTTATGAAATCACGATGTAAACAATATGAAAACTGACCCACGGTTAGAGCTGGAGAAACATCGATGTCACTATCGATAGTATCGATGTTTTTAAAATTCTCGTCACATCGATGTTTTTTTTAGACTATCGATGTTTTTGTGGTGCTCTACATTATTATTTATTTCCTATATTAAATATTCTCATTATTTTTCATCGTTAAAGTTTTAGCAGTTGTTGTTGGCTGTTCTAATGTAAACCTAAATACAACATTGCCTGTGAGATATAGACCTCCTCATGTCCCTTTTTATTATTCAAATATATTTTGAATTGAAATATTTTTTTTTTAAATTATAATAAAGAAAAAATGACTAAAAACATTTTATTTTTATATAATTTGTGACGTAAGTAGCTAGTTGCTACCATTTCTTCATGCGAACCAGAACGCAGCCAGAACGAAGTTTCAAAATAACTACATTCAGGCCTTTTACACAAGTCAATTATTTACCGTCAATTCTTGTTTTTATTTCGCTTTTAGAGTTACATCAGTATTTAACGACACAAAAGAGGATACAAAATGGTTTATCGAGCTTGTGCATCTAAAAAACGCTCAATTTTTCGTAAAATTCCCGCTCTTTGCTGGCCCAAAAAGTGAGAATTGACGTCAATAATTGTCTAGTGTAAAATGCCTCATTAAAGAAAAAACATCGATAGTATCGATGTATTGCTCCAAAAACATCGTGAACATCGATAGTCCCAAACATCGATGTTTCTCCAGCTCTACCCACGGCTGCCACAGTTTGAGTTTTAGTACCAGTCTAGGGAACGCTTAAATTCGGTTTTAGTATTTTTCACGAATTCATAATATATCCCAGCCGGACATTATCGCATGCATGAGAAAATCTTTACTGAAGAAAAAGGGAAGCACTCATATGAAAAGAGGGCAATTTGTGCTTTTTCGAATGATCTAGTGAAAATGTCACAGAAGCAAGAGTACGCTGCAACAGACTCTTCTTCAAATGAAATTTTCATTTGAAAGAGGGTTGTATACTTCTATTTTCAATGCAGATCCCATGAAATTGCCATGACAAGATGTTTTTCAATGTGTGCTACAATTCTCAAAAGCTTTATAATTTTGTTCTACTTAAAATGTTTTAGGAATTGAAACTCTTAAGTCTTTCCAAAGGCGATAATAGTGGTATTCAAGCAGATGGGGCAATTGGAGTGGGCAAATTTTGCACTTTTGCATGAACAACCCTCAGAAGAACGAGTGCAAAAAGTCAACGATAACAGCTGTTTGATTTTAAGATCCATACGGACCGTCAAACATGTTTGGTCCTTCACATTTATATTACGCAGATATAATTGATATAAAAAAAAAGTAAGATGCAAAATTTTTTTGGAAAAAAAATATTTATTTGTAAAAACGATAGTCGTATTATTAAATAGATGCATGGCATTCATTCAATTTCACTTGTTTTTCACTTATTGAACTTTATAAATCATGGTTTTTGTATTTCTTCATACATTCATACTCATTTGACACTGTAGGGTCGCCATAGCACTCATTTGCACACAAAATCGGGCAAATATTGCACATCGATGTGCAATAGTTGCCCAGCTGCGGAAACGATTTTCCATACAAACCAATTTGCCCAAATGCCCAAGATGCCCACCTGCTTGAATACCACTAATGTGTCACAATCAGTGCTGTCGGTTTTGTAACTTAGAAAGTAGCAAAATGCTTTTAAAATGGTAGTTTTTTATAATATACGGAGTACTACTAAAAAAAGGAGCTTTTAAGCATTAGAAGAAAAAGACAGACTAGTTGGGGGTTTCCTTCGAAAACCTCGAGAACTCGTAAATCAAGAAGACTACAGTATGAATAAATGAAATTTCGTAAGAAAAATTTTCCACTTTTGCACTTCTTCAATATTTTCACTTTTAATTTTTTTTTTAGTTTAATTTTTATTCAACTTTCAAACATTCGATTATTGAATATACACCTATAGCCCAAAAATGGTATCAGACATATGGCTTAACGCCAAAAATTATATCAAACTTATTGCTTGTTCTTCGTGAATGTTAAAACCAGATAATCGTATGCGAATATTAAAAAATTTCGAAGAAGCTATAAAAAATTTATTTACATCCAAATAGTAGTACGTTAATGAAAGGAGTAGTAAGGTGGTACGACGAGACAAAAAGTAGCCAAAATACTACTAAAGTAGCATTTCCACAGCACTGGTCACAATCACGAAGTGACGAAATATGGCCATATCCGCCAATTTTTTTTTAACATTCTTTTTCTTCTCCTCTCAGATCTCCGCGGCGTATACTATTTTTTAAAATAAAATGCTCAAGGGCATAACATAAGAGATTGTATCTTGTGCTCTGCGATGGAGATGAAATCAAATAAATAAATGAATAAATTCTAATTCGCGGTGGCACCATATACTTTTTTCCAAATGATATTTTCATTCATGTTAGCAGAATATACTCTATTTTCAAATGAAATAATCATGCACGTTTGATCCATTTCAGCCAGCCAGCATGTACTTTTTGCCCAAATGAAGTTTTCATGCGGACCAGGGTCATACACTCTTTTAGCAAATGAATAACACATGAATTTTGAAGTGCTGAAAATACCGGCCATCTCCTTACAAAATTCATTAGAAGTAAGAGTTAGTAATGCGAGTAGTCGCAGTATGAATTTTCACCACTTCGGAGGTACTATAGAAGTAGTGAAATTTCCGGCTGGGATACTACATATCTAGTCATTGAGTGGATGTACACTTGTCTAAAAATTACCCACACCAAAAATTGGAAATTTGCCCGTACACTAGTCCAATTGGTTTTTCACACGTACATTTTTTGGTGCGGCTTTTTCGCTGGGCAAAAATTACACAAGCTACCTAGGGCTACCAACCATACTATATAATATAGTATCCTACTTTATTTTTGATCGATATACTTTATACTTTCATGGAACAATAAAGTATCCTGAAATACTTTATTTTTAACATATGCGGCAGTTTTTACCAAACATACATCATGTAGTTCATTGAACTAAATAAATAAAACCAAAACTCTCTATAACGACCTCCTCTAAAACAAATTTCTCTCTATAGCGAACCTCAAGGTTTTTTCGATACATTATATTGCTTTTTTTCTCCTAACACCAAATTCTCTCATCGACGATTTTATATTTCAGGTCCATTTAAATTCATTATAGAGAGTTTAAACAGTTTTGAGGTTGACTACATCCTCAACCAGTTGCAATTTAGGCAACTTAAGTACATACTTAATTATTAAAATACATAGCTAATTAGAATTTCAAAAAGGTGAAACAAATCATAGAGCAACTACAATGTTCTGCAAGCATTAAAAAGTGTATATTTAAGAACAAAAGTATACTAACTACCAGTAAGTTACTAGTACTTCGGTGTGAGAGATAATTTAAATTGAATTTATGGTAGTATGAAAGCATGTTATTTATTTCTATATGTTATTAAAAATTTGCTATGTTCTGCTTTTTTAATTAATATAAGGATGAATTTAACAATACTTTATTTTTTAGTAAAATACTTTATTTTTATAATTATTAAATAAACTTATACTTTATTTTGCCCTTAGAAAGTTGGCAGCCCTAAAGCTACCCCTCACGTCTTTGCGTCTCTCTACAATGAATGTTGGGCAATTGCCTAAGTGTATATTCAGCCATTGGTATGCACATAGCCTTAAGATATTTTCTAAGTTAATAGTCTGTAAGAACATTGAATTCATAGACTGAATAAAGAAAAGAAATTATAAAACTAGCTCTTTAATTTTCACTTGCCACTGTGGCTCTTTTTTTATTGTATTCGACACTTTTGTGGCTTTCTTAAGCGGGATATAGACACGTCAAATGTTGTATCAACTTTGAGCGTGTGTTAAGATAGAAACACTCACGCACTGCGCCGCAGTGCCATTTGTCACAAAGAAATCAAAATGTATGAAATTGTATGAAAGTAGACACTCAAAATATTAGCATGGCATAACGTTCTATAGATTTTAGATTTCTATGCTAATTTAACAGCTGTAGTGTTGCCATTGTTTGGAGACTTGCACTTATTTCTGGCAGAGCTGCCCTTTCTAGTTCATTTCCATATTATTATGCTCTGCGTCACTGTTTACTTAAAATTTTGTCTATGCCACGCAGTGCGCTGCAGTTTCGTAGCTAGCGGTTTTTAAATTCCGGTCACTATAATATTTTGACTTAACGTTCCAAAAAGCCGACAAACTACGAAAAACTTCTATTAATTCCAAAATAAAATTTTTTTTCTTTTATTTTCTCAACTAATTTTCCCCTCGCTTTTAAAAAATTTTCCGCTCTCCGTTCGACGTTCACTCATTGAATTTCGCGCACAAATGAGGGTTGAACCAACATAGATATACAACTTCAGACACACCGTCTAACATCATTACGTGCTTGACCAAAAATTTAAAGATTTTGATTTTCCGTCAGACATCGTAGGTAAACTCTTTTTTGCTAAAGGCCGGTATCGACTAGATACTAATTTATTTTTGTAGAGTTAGCCATATACTTCACGCGCTAAAGTCAGCTGAGTTTTGTTTACATGTGAGCTGTCATTGTCAATGAACAGGAATAATTTCTTGAGGCCGATAACCTCGGAAGCTAGCGCCTCCTATTTTTTTTAAAGATTGCGTCTTAATTTATTAAGGCGCAATACACAAATAATAATAATAATAATAATAATAATTTCTTGAATTTAAAAGTTAAAAATATGTCGCAAATGCAGAAATCAAAGGTTGCAGAAACTTTGTTAATTGGACTTTCCGTGATTTTGCTAGCCCAGCAACGAAAAACAAATACCCATATACAAGGGAAATCTTTTACTTTTTTACATAGCAGTTGTTTAAGCTCGTAGCTAAAAATCGTTCTCCGCCTTTTTGGTACAGATGGTCCAGCTTCAGAAAATTGGTCTTCCATGACATCCATTCTTTAGCTTTTTTTTTGGGCACGCTACGCAACTGCGATTCAGCCTTTTCGCGGTGGAATAAATGTAAAACACTTTATTTCACTGGCTAAACTAGTCTCCACTTTTCTCCAAAAGTGCGAAAAATTGCAACCCTGATGTCTTTTTAACAACACTGATTTCACTCGTGCTGGATATGGGTTTGCTAATTGACGGCGGAAATCCATTTATCGGGCTTTTAGCGCACTTTTTTTTTATATGGAGTTTGACAGTTCATGCCTGCTCGATACAGGCCTTAAAGGTAGAAACACTCACGCACTGCAGCGCACTGCGTTGCATGGCATGGCATGGCATAGAGAAAATTTGTAGTAAACAGTGACGCAGAGCAAAATAATATGGAAATTAACTAGAAAGGGCAGCTCTGTCAGAATTAAGTGCAAGTCTCCAAACAATGGCAATACTACAGCTGTAAAATTAGCATAGAAATCTAAAATCTATATAATTCAAAGATTTTGATTTTCCGTCAGACATCGTAGGTTTACTCTTTCTCACTTACACACGCTCAAAGTTGATACAACATTTGACGTGTCTATACCCCGCATAACACACGCTCAAAGTTGATACAACATATGACGTGCCTATACCGCGCATTACGCCACGAGTAACATTGCGCCCGTTTACACATACCGTCAACATCGTTCAACAAAACGCAGTTTGTCGGGGAGCGGGGATTCCGCTCACCAATTTGTTGGCCGATGTTGACGCACGTGTAAACGAGCGTGATAATAGATTGAAAGCAACAAAAAATTCGGTGCCAGCTAAAATTGTAAAATTTTTATTTAATGCGCGGTATAGACACGTCAAATGTATCAACTTTGAGCGTGTGTTAATAGGTACCAACTTGAATTCGACTATAAAAATGTCCTACGATATTCATTTTTTTTTTTTTTTTTTAGCGAATTTCGAGTGCAAAGGACATGCGCTATTGTTTCGGCTACCTGGTTGCTTTTAACAAAGCGTATTATCCCGTCGGCAAAACCTAAAAAAAATTATGAGTGATATATTATATATCCTTCCAGCGCCACTTCTTTCTAATGCCGAAATCTTTTTGGCATAATTCTAGTTGCTGACCGTTTCTGGGATTTCGTTGAAACTCGGTATGTATAACAAGTTGGCTGATAAGTCCCCGGTCTAACAAAGAAAAACACATTTTTTTGTCAAAATTCGTTTTTATTATTCAACATAGTTCCCTTCAAGAGCGATACAACGATTATAACGCGCTTATAATTTTTTGATACCATTTTGGTAGTACTCCTTCGGTTTTGCCTCAAAATAGGCCTCAGTTTCGGCGATCACCTCTTCATTGCAGCCAAATTTTTTCCCTGCGAGCATCCTTTTGAGGTCTGAGAACAAGAAAAAGTCGCTGGGGGCCAGATCTGAAGAATACGGTGGGTGGGGAAGCAATTCGAAGCCTAATTCATGAATTTTTGCCATCGTTCTCAATGACTTGTGGCACGGTGCGTTGTCTTGGTGGAACAACACTTTTTTCTTCTTCATATGGGGCCGTTTTGCCGCGATTTCGACCTTCAAACGCTCCAATAACGACATATAATAGTCACTGTTGATGGTTTTTCCCTTCTCAAGATAATCGATAAAAATTATTCCATGCCCATCCCAAAAAACAGAGGCCATTACTTTGCCAGCGGACTTTTGAGTCTTTCCACGCTTCGGAGACGGTTCACCGATCGCTGTCCACTCAGCCGACTGTCGATTGGACTCAAGAGTGTAGTGATAGAGCCATGTTTCATCCATTGTCACATATCGACGCAAAAACTCGGGTGTATTGCGAGTTAACAGCTGCAAACACCGCTCAGAATCATCAACACGTTGTTGTTTTTGGTCAAATGTGAGCTCGCGCGGCAGCCATTTTGCACAGAGCTTTTTCATATCCAAATATTGATGAATGATATGACCAACACGTTCCGTTGATATCTTTAAGGCCTCTGCTATCTCGATCAACTTCATTTTACGGTCATTCAAAATCATTTTGTGCATTTTTTTGATGTTTTCGTCGGTAACCACCTCTTTCGGGCGTCCACTGCGTTCACCGTCCTCCGTGCTCATTTCACCACGCTTCAATTTTGCATACCAATCAATTATTGTTGATTTTCCTGGGGCAGAGTCCGGAAACTCATTATCAAGCCAAGCTTTTGCTTCCACTGTATTTTTTCCCTTCAGAAAACAGTATTTTATCAAAACACGAAATTCCTTTTTTTCCATTTTTTTCACAATAACAAAAGTTGCTTCACAAAAGACGCTCTATCTCACAAACTAATTGACTTACAGACGTCAAATTTTGACACGAATCATTTGAAGGTTGCCACTATATAAAAATAATATGCATTTAATACTAGCGACGCCATCTATGTGTCAGACCGGGGACTTATCAGCCAACCTGTTATGTAGAATGGCCTCCTGATTACAAATCTGCAATCCGTTTTTGGCGGTCGCCACTAGTTTAGGAGATATCGAGCAAGTATTACAGTATGGGAAAGCCTGTCAAAATGCTATATGGCTCCAAATGGTGTGGTTAGTTGAGTAAAAATCAGCTGTCAAAAACAAGTCGAAGAATTTGCGAGTTTTAAACATGCCGTAAAATTATATTATGACCCTTTTTAGATAAGATTGAAGTTGGAAACACCAAAGTAGAGATGCTCCTTCATTTTACAGTATATTTGAGCATCTGCGACCCTAGCAAATCAGTATTCAATAGTGGAACTCATGCAGCTTCGCAAATGCCTTCGTAACTTTTCCCATCGTAAATTTTCATATAAATTTTGACAGTTGTGTGACAAATTTCTCATTTCCCACAATTTGCGAAGCTGCATGAGTCCCACTAATATTTGATTTAAATTGAACGATTTCGTCAGCGATGCACAAATACTCAAAACATATATGACTCAAAATTAAAAAAGTAAGGGTGTTTTAGTAAAGCGAACCAGACCAAAGAATACCCACAGCTATATATTTTTAATCGGAGGATAAACCAAAGCTCAAATTCCTCATTTCACAAAACTACAGTGCCGGACAAAAGTCTACATACGAGCCCTACTTTTGCTACCTGACGTGTCTAAAAGCCTTTTGCGAAAAAATAATGATGCAGTTTTGTTCCAAATTTATTTCTAATAAAATATAAAAAAAATAAAAAATTTTCAATGCAAACGCAAGAAATTATTCAGAAAAAACTAAAACATTGAATTGACAAAAGTCTACATACGTGTAGTATGTCATGTTCTATGTTGTTGTGTGTTGCTTTATATTAACGGGGAAGTACCGTTTTCTTTATTTTACGCATTCGATTAATGTTAGGCTTCGCGTGAATTGTATTTAGTTGTATTCTAGTCGGCATCAAGAAGGGATTGGTGATGACAATGTCTTCTCGAAAAGAAATTTCAACAGACGTCCGTAACTTAGTTATAAAGTTTAGAAACGATAAAAAATCTTTTGGTGAAATATCCGAGTTATTGAATTTAAGTAAATCAACAGTTCAAACCATTGTTAGAAACTATAAGGACACTAACACTGTAGAAAATAAGCCGCGCAGCGGTCGCCCAAAGAAGCTCAGTCGCAGAGATATCTCATTCATTTTAAAAGAAGTAAATAAGAATCCAAAAGTACACGCCACTAAGCTGGCCACAGAACTTGCAATAACATCCAGCACAAGTGTGCATCCACGTACAGTAAGAAGAGCTCTAAATAATAATGGTTTTCATAGCCGAACTCCACGCAAAAAACCACTTATAAGCGAAAAAAACCGAGAACTTCGTTTGGCTTTTGCAAAAAAATATATAGGAAAAGGAATCGATTTCTGGAAACAAGTTTTGTTTACGGATGAATCTAAATATAATATATTTGGAAGTGACGGGAAAGCCAAAATTTGGAGAAAACCCAATACAGCAATGGACCCGAAACATTTGATTCCTACTGTTAAGCATGGCGGTGGCAATGTTATGGTTTGGGGTGGTGTCGCTGCGTCTGGAGTCGGAAACTTAGTGTTTGTCGAGGGCAATATGGATCGTTTTCAGTACAAAAAGATTTTGGAAGAAAATTTGATGCCGTCAGTCCACAAATTAAACCTGGGAAAGAGCTGGATCTTCCAACAGGACAACGATCCGAAACACACCGCCCACATTGTTAAGGATTGGCTACTGTACTATGCCCCACGTCAGCTGAACACACCACCTCAAAGCCCAGATTTGAACGTTATTGAGCACGTTTGGGAGCTTCTGGAGCGTAAGATACGGGAACATGTAATTTCTACTGCTCCAAAGCTAAAAGAGAAACTGCAGGAGGAATGGCAAAAAATAACGCCCATCGAGATTGAAAATTTGGTTCAATCAATGCCCAGACGTCTTCAGGCAGTCATAGATGCTTCTGGTGGGCCAACAAAGTATTAAAATAAAATCACAAATAACGTTAAGTGCCTTACTGAAGTCTTTTCTGTTAATTTTGATAGCGTATGTAGACTTTTGTCAATGTATTTTTTTTAGTTTTTTCTGAATAATTGTTTAAGTTTACAGTGGAAAAGTTTTTTTGTTGGTTATATAATATATGATTAAAAATTCATTTGAAACAAAACTGCATCATTA